>ONZH01015998.1:0-157555 GCA_900303285.1 Rhinella marina
CAGACGGCATCTGAGCCGAGCGCCGCGGCCAGTCACTAGTATATTCCAGGGTCACCTGATCAGGCCAGCCAACCCCTGCTATCGACATGTAAGGGCCCCACGTGATGCTGGGTGTACTGTAGAGTCTCCTGGCTTGTGATTGGCTGTGTTTATAGGTGCCAAAAAAGCACGATGCGGAAGTTGCCATTTCCTCGAGTATGGCGAGATACTCGTCCGAGCTGCGAGTACTTACGTGTACCCTAATACTCGAACGAGCACCAAGCTCGGACGAGTATGCTCGCTCATCTCTAGTAAAAACCAATCATTGAATGCACTGTTAAATCAGATAAATCACCAATGGCAGCAGTATACACTGACACATCTACTTTTGAACACTGAGGTAAATGTGAGACATAAATCTATCTACTGCATTACAGCTTACAGACCACATCTGCCCAAACAATATCTGAAACAGTGACTACTGCAATTCTACATGAACAAATAATGCAATGATACTTTCCTTTTAGAATCTGATTCTTCTCGGTCCCTCCTACTCTGCAGAGACTAAGCAACATTAAAACACAATCTTTTAGTACACCTATGACTTAAGACATTGGGGACCCCACGAGAGACAGAAGCAGGGGTGGACTGTGAACTTAAAGTGGCCCTAGAAAAAAATACTATATGTGGCCCCATTATGTAGTTGGGTCCAAATTGATTGAAGGCAGGGCCAGTAATACTATATTGTGGCACATTATACAATGCAAACAGGGACAAATACCACAGTCCATCACAAAATACAGCCCCCAAAACATATACTGGACAGCCATGAGAAAGGCCTAGGTGGCCCCCTGTGCATCAGCCCACCAGGAAATTTACCTGTAAGGTCTATGGCCAATCCGCCCCTGGTCAGAAGACAATGCCGATTCAGTCTCATCAAAGCAGAAGCCTGTACTGCCTCTTTTTTCACACTCTTGATAATTAACTCTTTCCATTGCCTTCTTTAAAAGTATGTTTTCTTCCCAATCCTTTCTTCATCATTCTTTCATGCAATCTTTGCTTTCCACTGCTTTCCGAGCCTCTTCACCTTTTCACCTGCTTTTACCTTCTTCACCTACCTAACCTTCAACAAATGCGCTGCTTCCATTCCTTTGGAACTCCTTCCATCTTTCCAGATTTAAACAACCATCTTTTAGCATGCCTGCTCTCTTGAATATTCTGTTTATATCTCTAACTGCCCCTCCTCTTCACTGTCTCTCTATGATATCCACTGCAGTCACCTCCGTCCCGGAGGGGCGCCTTTCTTTCAGAGCTTTTGACTGCCTGATCCCCATTTGAGAAGAGTGGATCCGTCCCTTCTCCCACTGGATGCAAACCCTGATTTGCATCCTATTGGTTGCCTGCAAACGCAGCCGCCAACCAGCCTTGCCAGTTGCCTGAAAACGAAGCTGCCAACTGGCCCCGGTTGCCTGCAAACCCAGCTGCCGATCAGGCTCCTACCTGTTTGCACAAAGCCGGCCCAGGTCGAGTAACTCTTGGAACCTGTGGACATCACAGAGAGGTGGGCTCACTAACTATATGCATATATGCAGGCACTGTTACTAAAATCTCTCTCCCTTGGTTTTCTCTGACTTCCTGATTCCTATAGTTCCTTAGTTCCTATGACGGCGGTATCTCACACACAGCTTTCTTAGGCCCCATTCACACGACCGTATGAATGGGGCCGTATCTATCCGCAAAATTGCGGGCATAGATGCGGCCCCATTCACTTCTATGGGGCCGGGAGCCGTGGCACGGAGCTAGCTCCGTGCTGCGGCTCTTTTGAAGCATGTCCTATACTTGTCCGTACGCACGGACAAGTATAAGCATTTTCAATGGGGCCCCCGTATATTAGCAGATCCGCAATAATGTGGACCCGCAAATATACGGTCGTGTGAATGGGGCCTTAGACTCATCAGTCTCATTTCTCATTTACCACACAAAGAATCAATCAATCACTCTAAACCTAGGTTCCAGACAATCCATTAATTCAACCACAGACAAGGAGATTTGTTTCTTTAAAATCCAAAGATTCAACAAAAGGACAATACCGGAACAGTGGTCATGACAAGTGGGAAGGCACAGTAAGAACAAAATATCTTACCTGTGTATTTGAAGGTGCAGTTCCCAGTTGTCATAATGACCAAAGCTCTTCCACAATCGTCCCCTTAGATATCTGATGGATTTCCCGATTTCGGCACCACAATGTTGCTGCAATTTAGGACAAGTCCCAAATTAGGAGACTTCACTCTGTTGTCTGTGGGATTCAAATTATGTTAATAAGTTTTCCCCCAGGTGCGAGGAGAAGCAGCGGCCTAAGAATCAAAACACTGTGCACATTCTTTGCTGGTCACAATGATTCTCTCCCGAGCTACGCCCAGAAAGCCAATTTTATTAGATGTACATGGTGGATTTAGCCACCCCCCTTTAGCCATCAATTTTAATATATCCAATCACAATCATACAAGTATACATTTAACAACGAATCAAAAGAATGATGATGGCGGCTAATGACACATACACACATTACTAAGCTATCTGGAAAATTCTATGTGATTATATACCAAGTTCTGCAAGTTCCTCTTTTCGCACGGAAATAACAAGTGATCATGACTCATATTTATTTTTAAGCATAAAGTGGCATCTAATGAAGATTAATAAAGAAGATGGTGACTATTTGATAATGAAATACAACTTAGCACAATTTTTCGGAAAGTGACAAAACCAGGAGAGAAATGCCACTTGTGCAAAATGTCTTGCAGAAGTGGCTTTTAAAAAGACTTTTCCCCATCACAATAGTGGCATATTTTGATGATAAACCTGTCCCCCAGTGTTTTGTCCGTGTTTCTGTTTGAAGCCCTCCATGTGTTGTAGTCCGCATGCACTGCCAGGCTGAAAAGTGACAAGCTACTGATAGAACACAGATGCCATCAGTGGTTTTCATGGACCCACAGATTTTAATGGAAGTATTTTGTCCACATCATGGACCAAAGAACTAATGTGTAAATAAATACATTAAGGTCAATGGACCAATGTGCTGTTCGTGAAGAACATAGACAGCACAATTTGGTAATTCACTGACGTGTGAAAGAGAGCTTACACTAGCTTATTGAGGTTTTGTCTACTCCTGGAAGACATGCACATATAAAGAAGTATTCCAACTTAAAGGTGTTTTTCAGGTTTATGTTTTTAGAAGGAAAGAAATGATTTAACAAAAAAATAATCATTCCTCGCCGCTGTTGTTGCTCTGGTCCCTATTCCTCTCCACTTCCTGCTTCAGACTCATCATACAGGAAATAGCTTGGGCCATCCACCCAGCTAATAAGTGGCCGCAGCAGTGACTCGCCTCAACAAGTGATTGGAGTGAGGAATTGGAACATAAAGCATATTGTTAAGTTGCATAACTTTTAATTATGCACTGATTAAAAGCTATGGACACCTCTGTGGCCAATTTCTGTTATTGCATTAGCATTATGAAATAAAGAAACATCTGCACCTGCCCTTTTTTGCTGCTCTTGTCTTGTGCAGCCTGCATGTATTTTCATAAATTGCAGGCTGCTCAGTTCTGTTCAGCGTGAAATCTATCAGTTGAGCTCTTTGACAACTCTCTGACAAGGAGGGAGCTCCTTTCTCTTTTCTCCTGAACACAAATCTAAGCGGACATCTTTACAACCTAACAATATAAGCTCATAACAAAAGGAATTAGCATTAACAACATTCTGGAGAGCAGAGAATGGATGTTGACTGAACCACTGATAGATTTCACACCAAATGGGAATTAGCTACCCGCAATGTATGAGAACATGCAGGCTGCAGAAGAAAAAAAATGGCAGAATAAAACAATTGCAAATGAATAACTGCAAATGCAACCAACACAATTGAAAAGTGTGCTAAACTGTTGACAGCACTAGGTAGGGGTTGGAGAAAGCAACACAACCTCCACATTTAGAGGAGCTTTTTTCTAAAGGTAAGTCAGAGTGAAGTGCTTTTTGCATGGCAGATGTAGTATCCAACCTGTAGACCACTACAGCTGTCATTCACAGCAGAAGAGAGGGACAGTGAAGCAGCTTAATGCAGAGAGCACTTCACACTAAAACTGTACCCTCAGCACTTGCAAGAGCAGAATCTGGTAGAATAAAACTTCATATGCACACTACTACTGATGAGGAAGGCTCCACAAAATTTATATTTTCCCTGCCCCTACTTAGTGTTGCCAATAGTCTAGCATGATCAAAACTGCTGACAGACCTTCTTTAGTATAAAATCAGAAAGCCCAATGAAACACCACTAAGTTCCAAAAATATGTAATCCTCAAATGGCTTGACATGGGATACATTTTTTCCCTTGTATAACAGATATATAACTTCAAGTTTACGATGGCTTCAAAGAGTTAAAACTGAAGACTTAGCTGTAGGATTTTTTTGTACTTACTGTAAGCCACAAATTGACTTTGTGAGCTTTGAAGCCGGTTTTGGTTTGCATCCCACAATACACAGAGGTATATTTTTCCTTCCAGTTGTGATTGCCTTCAGCATAAAAAATAGTCCCAATTGATAAAATGCTTTTAATGATGTTATTATTAATATTGGTACAATGCAGTATTATTGTGAAACTGCCTTGTAGGTATTGTTTTATCTCATTCCTTTTAATAGAAAACTGACTTATGAAAATTGAAATTGTACTATTTATGAGACTGGCTCAAGAAAAAAAAGGCGCATAAAGCTCCATTATTTGTGAAGTGATTGAGTATGATATAAATACTTCCACTTTTCTACTGGAAGACAAAATGATTTTCGGACGCTTTTTCTAATGAATTAAAGCACTGAATAGATAATAACAATACATTACACAAGTCTATCTCCTAAAGTAGTGTAAACTCACAGACAAGAAATACTGTGGTAGGAATTGCCTGTTTTGCCTGCTTATTCTTTCTTTTACATGGGTATGGACAGTAAACTTAAAGTATTTTTTTGGGGGGGAATTGACAGCCAAACCACTATAGACATTAGTGTATATAGTCAGGAACTCCCTACACTCCCCTGACAGATGATGGGCGAATTGAATTTTGTCCTTATTTTGTTCTCCCAGAGGTGTCAGGCAGTATCATTCCCGCTCTCTCTATTGAACTATTGAAAAGAAATACATGCTCGCCAAACCCAGAGTGTATGAGTATGGGGGACTTGGAAGAGATAGTTATCGGTTAAGTGTGCGGCTGACACCTATTGAAGGTGTATGGGCACCTTTACATTTTAGGTAATATTTATACACTCAATGTAAACTTCAGAGCATAACTATAATGTTCAAATGCAAGAATTCAAAGTGTCCTTCGTAACCGTCTCATCAAAGCCTCAGGTCTTGAACTTGTGTGAATACAGATCCTTCCTCTGTCTCTCTCCACTTCGGTATCCTAATACAATGCTCACTCTCACTCCATCTTCTCCAAAATCACCATCCAGACAGCACTAGAAGGACCAGGGTCTTCAGCTTGTGTGAACAAAGACCCTTTGTCAGAATAATGATTACTGTCACACTCAAACAGGTATAGTGCAGCCCTAAAACTGCCTGGACCCACTATCCCTACTTACTTACATGGCACCCTAGGCTGTCCACAACTGGACAACAGTCCCTATACTGCAATACTTGGGGTGAAACAGAAACAGGGAACAAAAAACAGACATACACAAAGAGTAGTATGGAAAAGAGTCAAATGCCAGTCAAGCAATGAAGTACAAAAAACTCCAGAGGCAAATGAGAAACCCAAACATGCCAAAATGTCAGGATCAAATCGCCAGAAGTCCAAAAATGTAGTCACAATGCCAAATCCAAAAATCCAAAGCCAAAGGAGTCTAAAATACAGCAAGGGAATAGCAGGGGGAGCCAGAAGACAAGAAATTCGCCAGCAGGCGTCAACCTTCTCTCAGAGAGGAGAACAGCTCACACCAGTGTGCCTGCATGCCAGGTGGAGCTGCCTGCAACACCTCATTGGCCTGGGGCTCTGATGTCAGAACGGCCACTAAGCACCCCTGCTTCCTCTGGAAACTGGACACTGCTGTTGCACAAAGGCAGCCACGGACGGGCGAACTATGACACCCTTAAGGCTCTTTCACATGAGCGGATGCCGTGCGTGGAATCCACTGCGTGAAAGAGAGCCAACCTCCGTTTCGGACAGCAGAGACATGGAACATTAATATGATTGATAATGCTCTGTGCCTCTCTGTGACCTTTTTACTACAAAATCACAGTGATATAAAGTTGTCACTGTGGTTTTGTAGTAAAAGGTTACAGAGAGGCACAGAGCATTATCAATCATGTTAATGCTCCGTGTCTCTGCTGTCCGGAATGGGGCTTGGCTGTCTTTCACACAGCGGATTCCAGGCATGGCATCCACTCGTGTGAAAGAGCCCTTACTCTTGCCTCTTTCCACTTCAGCGTTCTGATACAATGCTCGATCTCAGTCCACCTTCTCCTCAATCACCATTCAGGCAGCACTACTGCCAAAGATAGGAGTCAGACTAAAAGGAAAACAGAAAGACAACCTGGATAGAATCCTTTAGAATACCAAAAATATGCTCATTTATTGCACTTACATCTTGTCCATTTGTATATAATAATATATTGGTCAATCCGATCACCAGCGGTACCTGACCGGTTTTGCTATACAGCTTCTTCACTTATACTCCCACCTTACAAACAACCCATTAACCCTTTCTTATATTAACTCTTTCTCTAAAACAATTCTGGTCCAAATTAATGTTCAATCTATTAGGTGACATACTATTTAGCTTATAAATGTATTCAGTTTCCTTACAGGATCATTTCCTAACAACATCCCTTCCTCTCCAATGGTTCTCTACTTTTGTTGATCCAGGGAGTTATTCTGATTGCCTGATTGGAGTCTGGAAGGAATTTTTTACCCCTAAAGTTAGGAAAATTTTCTTCTACCTCACAGGCAGGGGCGTAACTACCATAGCGACAGACCATGCAACTGCTATGGGGCCCGAAGCAAGAGGGGGCCCAGTTGGGATCCTCTTGTATGGGCAGTGAAAACTTGGTCAGGACTCTACCCTCTAAAGAAACAACTTTTAGTAAATGAGACAGTGGAAAAATGGCCCAAGGGTCACTGAAAGGGGTTTAGGTGGAAAACCTTCTGTCCTGTGTGGAGGGCCTGGTTTGATCCTTGCTATGGTGCCCTTATTTCCCTATGTACACCACTACTCAAAGGTTTTTTTCCCTTCTTCTGGATGAACTTGCAGGATAACAGCTATATGAACTAGATGGAAAGATGTATTTTTTCAGCCTTATAAACTATGTTACTATGTTAATATGATGTTTTCTCAAATGTTTTTCCCCTACAGAGAAGGAGATGGATAAAGATGTCATTAGTTCAACATGCAGTTAAAAAAAAAAAAACACCAAAGATGCCTTCAAAGTGAACAAAAAACTGTAACAAAAACAAATCTGGAGTTGGCGATTTTTTTAAAACCGTGCACAAAAAACACAAAAGAGCAGAAAATGTGTGAATCTATCTTACAGGAAATTTACTTGCAGTTAATACAAAGGCCTATTTTTTTAAAATCTCTTTAACATTTATAAATTTCAAGTCTAGATTCATCATTTGACATTTACTCTTCCATTTAAACTCCACAGGCTATTATTTAAAGATTATCCAAAATCTTGAAAAGTTCCCAAAACATATACTATACCCCCTCCTTACATCTTCCTAAGTCATCAAATATTTCTCTTAACTATTGTGAGGAAAACTTGAAACCAATAATTAAGTCTATTTTCTTTATTGTATCAGGCTGCACTTTAGATTTTTTGTTAGATGATATTTTATACTACGATGACATAAACCTTTGAAAAATGTCCAAGTTCCCAGGAAGCTTTCTGCACAAAACAAGATGATGGTGTGAGTAAGATTCCTGCACATCAATGCTAATATCTTTACCTATTATTAATAATGACAGTAATTTCTATTTTATAATGTTACACATAGCAACTGTATCCAAGAAATTTGCATTTTAGTTGGTTTTCCACATTTTGCATCCAATCCTCCACAGAAATTACTTTTACAAGAGACTGAATGTGCGAGATTGGACCTGTTTTTATGTCACACAATTATGCAGCACTAATAAAGCAGCTCAATTATATTGCAAAATTGCAACATAATAAAATAGTCACAATGTGCACTGCTGAAAGAATCTACTAGTGAAAGAATCTACATGATTGCCGGACAATTGTAGTGATAAATGTGTGTTCCAAAAAAGTGATGCTAAAACCAGTTAAAATAACAATAATGCAAATATAAATATGTAATAAAACTATCCTATTAACCCCTTATGGACTGCAACAAGTTTGTTCTTTTAGACAGAGGAAATTTCTCCATTTCATCAGCCATAACTTATTTTTTTAAGACTATGTAGATGTTTGACATCTTGTTGTTTTGTATCTTTTTGAGGTATATTAATAATTTAAAATGGTTGTACAGCATTAAATCCTTATATCGATATGAGATCAGCTGTTTTAAGAGGTTGTGGCACGCACCGCTGCAGCCTCTTTATGGCATAGCAAGCACATCAGTATACATTATATGGTAGCTGTGCTTGGTATTGCATTTCAATCCCATTCACTTGAATGAGAATGAGCTGCAGAACGGTGTGACCAAAACATGTAATGTCACAGGCCACGGAAGTAGTTACAGTGCCTGTGTCGGGACCTGGACCCTCATCGATCAGATATTGATGACCTATCCTCTTTAGCCGACAGCTATTCCTTCTGCCTCCCTCATACACATACATGTTCGGCTCTGTCCAGTGTGCATGTGTTAAAGGGAGGAAAGAAGAATAAACTGCTGCCACACCCCTATGAAATCCAACATGCTTGATCCTTCTATCTCTTGACATCTCGACACAATAGTCTGTAGGTCCTGCTGAAATTAGCAGGTTTGGCCAACTATCATTTAATATAGTGGATCCTAACACTATACATATAGATAAGGCTTTGTACGTATCTCCCCTGGAAATCCCTTCTCCCTGGGGTCAAGGGCCGCACTCTGTAATAGTCTATGACATTTCTCTGTCATTTGATTCCCATTTTTGTCATCTGCCATAAAGAACATACAAAGTACAGCTCCACTGCACCCTCTACCAGGAAGGAAGTGTCTCTTCAATATAGCCAGCCCCAGGAAAGATAATAAAATAATAATAATAAAATAGTTACAACATTTAAAAGTACAAATTCTCTTCTACAAACTTACATCTAATTAATGTAAATTACATGAGAAATTCCCTCTAAAACAGAGTTGTTAGAAAATAGACAAAATCAATGATTTTAAAAAGGTCAGTCATAAGTTAAATGGGATGTATGGTTTCAGGACAAAACAGGGAAATAGCTGGTAAAGTAATAAAAGAAGCAACGCTTACCAATCAGATTGACCAGACCAGTGATTGGCTGCAGCAGCCATATGTTGTAGATATGATGTCATCAGTGCAGCCATGTAACCAAAACCCAGCGGTGAGCACGGGAACAATGCTGCTGGGTCTAATCGGTAACTAATAATTCTTTTATCATTTTATTACACCGCACACCACTTGCCTGTTTTAACTTGAAACCAGACAACCCCTTAAATTCCCAACCTGACATGAAATAATAACATTATATGACCCTACCAGCACACAACCAGTGACCATGGGTCAGCAATGTAAAGTATGCGGTGTATTGTACAATATGTTTCACAATCCGATGTTTCAGAGCACAATGCATCTTTCTATAGTGTTATTTGAGAAATGGAGGCCATGGTGAATCCATCTAAATTATCTACATCACAGAATACTTTGCGGCTATAAACTTTATATATTTATTTCTCACATCATGACTACATTTGCACTTGACTTTAATGAGATCACTAATGTATTTAGCATAAAATTACTTCTGAACAAAAATACTTCAGTCATATTACAAATGGAAAGCAACACAGGTAAAACCCTGAAATAATGATACAGCCATAAATGCTCGTATTGTACAAATGTAATCAAATGAATAGTTGTGGAATCCTTATCCCTATATATTCAGTTTCATTTACCCCTACAAGTTTACACCTTGTTTAAAAACAGTCTGTTGGAAAAGTCCTAAGAGAAATGTGACATGAAGACTTAGGGTACGGCCAGGCGGAGTGGAATTTATGTGCCTCCTTGTCATGGATTTTGGAGTGGATTGGCTGCGGATTTCACTCTATGCATTGCAAAAGATAAAATCTGCAATGGAAATCCACCACATAAATTCTGTGAATATAAAATATGTAATGCAGGTGATTTTGTGCTTCAGAATTTTTTTTAAGTGTGTGGATGAGATGTCTTAAAATGTCATCCACTTTTTTGCGACTGTAAAACTCTGTGGATTTGGCTCAATATGTGGCATATCCACAGTATAAAAGTCATGTGTGGGCATTCTCTTAAAGGAGTTTTCCATGAATACAGAGTTTTTACCGAGTGGCCGCAGCATGCCTCCATAAATAGAAGATTTATACTTACCAGACTGCCTCCGCTATGTCCATGTTCCCATCCCTGGCTTGTTTTCTTTCAGCATTGCATGGCATGGTCATCTTGCCCCAGATGAGCTACACCTGGGCAATCCCACCAGATGTGAAGCATCACACCAACCACCGCTGAACAACACCAACACCAACAGGTGTCAGGCACAGAAGGATAAAACTGGTGGAGCTTCACCGACATCCTATACCACCAAATTAGTAGTTAAGTTCCTGTAGTCTACACGACACTGATGATTTATGAATAACTAGTAGAGATCTATGCCATTGCTCTATGGTAAGGGTGATTCCCATTTCTTTCTCAAAAAGAGGAAATGAATCTAGGGGCTGTCGTGGGGTATTAATAGCCCCATCCCCAATCTCCTCAGTGTTTAGTAAATTATAAATTTGTGAGAGAACCCACAACGCAGTTTTTCTAAGCTAGATAGGGAGGCGTATAACTACGATCCAGGTGCCAGGGAGTTAATGAAGTTGCAGAGTTGAACATATAGAAACAAACGTCTGGGGGAATGAGGTAGATGTGATAAGTCAGAGGGTGCATAGACCACTACTGTTGTATAGTTCTATAACCCTGATTAAATTCCTCATCAAGGGTCGGAAGGTCAGGATAGATTTGAGGCCCGAAGGTAATGCTGGATGATCTGTCAAGACAGTGAGAGGACCTGGTGTTGTCACTAGTTTAAGTTTAGATGCAAACCTGCCCCAAGACTTCGCCAGAGAGAATATGAGTGGAGAAGGTTGAGGGTGGAGCTTTTGGGTCTGTGAGGAGGATGGGAAACAAAAAATACTGGAAGCTAAATGCGGCGCTGTTTCATGTCCTATCTCCACCCATAGTTTCGAGGAGCGATGTGAAGAAAGTCAAGGACACAGTTCGCAATCGCTGTGCTGTAATATGTGAGAAAGTTGGGGAGGCCCCCCCCACCAGAGGTCTTTGGACGTGTCAGCAGATTGTAACTCAATCTTTCTTGAGAGCCCTTCCATATAAATTGAGAGGTCAATCTTCTAATCTTCTAATAAATTGTCTGAAAGAGATATAATAGTCTGGGTAATATGTCCATCTTGAGGGCGCTAATTTTGTCGAACCAGGCAATTTGAAGTGAGTACCACTTCTGGAGACTCCACGCAATTGACCTCAGCAAGGGTTTATAATTAGAATCAAAATGGTGGGAAGGGTTTGTGGGTAAATGGACTTCTAAGTACTTAATGGATTGTTTTGCCCATTGAAAAGAAAATGCTTCCCTAGGATGGGTGACTTCTTGGTGGGGGAGGGTGATGTTCAACATTTCGGACTTCTGGATATTCACCTTGAAGTTGCTGAGACATCCAAAGAGCTTGAATTCCCGGAGGACCGAGTGCAAACCCAGCCTAGGTGCTGATAAATATAACAGGCAAACAATGACAGTTTGTGTTTAGTTTTACCTATTTTGATTCCCTTAATAGACTGGTTTGCTCTAAGAGCGTTAGCTAGTAGCTCCATAACTAGGATGTATAGAAATGGTGAAAGGGGGCATCCCTAGCGAGTCCCGTTTTGTATGGTGAAAGGGTCGGACAAGGAGCCATTGACGTGGATCTGAGCTGATGGAGATGAGTAAAGTGCAAGAATCCTTTCTATCATTCTGTCTCCCAGGCCTATACAAGCCAGTGTCTCTGTGAAGAACTGCCAGTTTACCCAGACGAATGCCTTCTCTGCATCAACTATGAGCAGGCATAAGGGGGTTTTTGTCAATCGTGCTCTGGATATTAAACCCATGGACTTCAGGGTATTCTCACGTGCCTCTCTACATGGAAAAAAGCCCACCTGCTCCCTATGGATGCATCCGGGGATGTGTGGGTGCAATCGCAGGGCCAGGAGTTTGGCATATAGTTTTAAATCTACATTGACTAGAGAGATCGATCACTACTTGACACAAAGGGAAGCGTCTTTGCCTGGTTTGGGAATGTGAGCCTGCAAAGCTTGATGAGGAAAAGGGCAATCCTTTGAGATTGAGTTAAATGCCTGTACAATGCTGGGTGCGAATTCCTCGCTAAGTAGCTCATAGAAACGGGGGTCAGGCCATCTGGACCTGGGCTTTTTCCAGATTTGAGATCTTTGATGACATATAAGAGCTCTGAGGAAGATAAATATTCCTCTAGACCATTTTAAATAGTTTTAAACAGCATACACCCAGGGCTAATAAATGTATACATAAATTTTGGATTCTGTGGTCAAATATGACTACGTCATCTTTGGGAGTAAAAACCGGGAGCGAGGATCGGGGGAGCTGGATGTAGTGAGCATAGCTAGTCCACTGTGGTAGTTACTTTGCATCAGTATGACAAGCAGTGGACAGGCATCACTCTTACAATCACTTCACACTTCACTTATTTGGTCAGTTACGGGGCTAAGATTAATCAAATAACTTAAGTGTCAACTCAGCCTTACAGGTTTTTCCTGCTTCCCACTACATTTTATGTAATCATAAATGGTGCCATTAGAAAGTACAACTTGTCCTGCAAAAAAACAAGCCCTTGTACAGCAATGTCAATGAAAAAATAAAAAAACATTATAGCTTTGGGAAGGCTGGGATTAAAAAATGAAACTAAAAAAAGGGAAATCGCCCTGGACATTAAGGGGTTAATATGGCAGTAAATCTGTATATCCACACAGAACATATATCTGGTGACTGCCTAAGACCATGGGCTCCATTGGTGTCCAGGTCTTTGTTCTGTGAGAGATAGACCAAAGCAGTGCATGCTTTGAATTTCTCCACACAGAAAAGCACCATTTATATATATGGGTGTGAATTAGGTCAAATTATGAGATCCCAATAAATGTTACCTTGATTGTACTTTAGGAGTGGCTGTAGCTGTGGAAAGGTCAAATAGTTGACCTATAGCCAGTTCACTGTATGACGGCATAAAAATAGATATTGAGCTAATAATTAAATTGTAAGAAACCGCTTTATTAGTTGGATCATAATTATAAATGATAAGAGATTTAAATATACCATGACATTAGTGTTTTCTGTGTAATTGCCTTTTGACATTTGCATGACACATGTATAACAATGGTATATTAATATTCAACATCCCTTTGTGCTTTATATTGCGTAGAAATCACTAGAAATCAGTTTAAATGGACAATTAATAGGTGAATTACACATTCAGATGGTGTTCCCAGAAATGTGATATTGAAGGCATGGTATTTCAAGACTCCTTGATGGCACCTGCTCCTCTCTTCGGTGCAGAATGTGCAGCTGTTATAGAATTTAGCATTACTCAATTATTCAGTATTAGTAACATTCAAATGACTCATGTTGGAAAAAAAGAAATACTACGGCAGACTATTAGAAGCTAACAGTAAATTCCATTTATTAATTTGCCGTTGACCCTGAGGTGTTTCTTTTTTATTTTTCTCCAGGTCAAGTTTGAGCCCCAGACCTTAAAATAGCAAAATCTTTTTGATGTACATTTTTAAGACTGGATACTTTTAACAATACAGTAATGTGAATGACTCTACTTAGAAGAATAAAACACAAAATTAGTTCCACAGTAGCAATTGTGTTCCAAAACTTGTGAATGGCATCAGATTTCACTTATTAATCTTATACGGGCTTTTAGGTTCAAAAATGCCTTTTTGTTCTTTTATTTAATGAAAGGCTAATTTTAGCCACAGGAGCACTTGGTTAGATTCAGTAGTCTAAGAATATAACTGGGCATGGATGTAACGATTATAATTACAATGTATGCCCTCTTTGGACAATTTCTGTTTTGTTAAAAGGGTCCTTCTGATAATAAACTAATTACAGGGTATAAAGATGCTTAGACCCACTGGAATCTGTTTTAGGCCTCAAGCACATGACCGTTGTTTGGGTCTGCATCCGACCCGCTTTTTTTGTGGCTTGGATGTGGACCCATTCACTTAAATGGGGCCGCAAAAGATGTGGACAGAACACAGAGCCACAATTAGAATAGAACACGTCCTATTGTTGTCCGTTTTGTGTACAAGAATAGGCATTTCTATAATGGGCGGGACTTTCCATTCTGCAAATTGTAGATTGAACACGGCCGGCGTCTGTGTCTTGCGAACCGCAAAACATGGCGTGGTCGTGTGCATGTAGCCTTGATCTGTGAGGAAGCTTGGCAGCAAGTGTTCAATTTCTTTGCAGCACCCCAACAGTGAAAATGAAGCATTACACTAAAGTTCTTGGAAATCAATCAAATGTGTGTGTGTAATGCTCCAGAGAGGGACTCTCTTTGAAGCCATGCTTTGGCCTGGCTAACTGACAAGAGTCTCTTTCAACTTACACTTCCTTAAAGAAGAACTCCCGCAAAAATTTTTGTTCTCTGACCTGTTAGAAAGGTGCATGATATAATCTGTAGTGATTGTCATTTTCTTATCAGTGACTGTTTCTGTGAGTAAAAACCTCTCTTCTTATTGTAGCTGGGTCATGTGACCAACTCCCTGACCTCCAACTGACCCAGGACAGAAAGCCAGTAACTGCTCTATTCATTCCTATGGGAGCCTCACTTTCAGTCTCATAGGAATACATAGAGGATTAGACTTCTTGTCCACACAAGTCTATGTGTGAGTTGGTGGGTCTAATTGCTGGTCATGACACAGATAAGAAACTTCAGGATGATATAAGTCAAAAATTCAGATACTGGTAAGAAAATGACATTCACTACAGATTATATCATGTACATTTCTAGCAGGACATGGAATAAAATTTTTGTCGGGAGTTCTTCTTTAAGAGAATATCTGAGAAATCACTTTAATCATCTGAACAATTTTGCAATAGGTTATAATAATTATTTAGTGGATGGTGCTAAAATGATCAGTTCTGACCAATGAAAATCTGCTGCAGTCACTATAGTGCTATTTTATAGAAAATGCAGAGCACACGTGCTGATGAACGTCCAGGACAGCAGAGACACAGTGAAGTTTCCTTTAATGGTATATTTAAAGAGAATGTCACCACATTTTGGCACCCCTTGCTAATATGCCGGTGTTGTATAATTAGGAGAGCCCTGATTCTGAAGATGTAATTACACTTGTAAACTCATCTGCCAACCACCATTGTGATCTTGTACTCATTCTCCCCTAGTCCCGATGAGTCCTCCTAATGATGCGCATGAGTTTAGCAGTCCTGTTATGAGAATAGACATTAGTGAGGCCCACACATCTGCTCCGATATACACCATTCCAGCAAGCCCAGCAGCTGCTGATTATGAATATCCAAGAGGTGGAGCAGAGTTCATGGAAGAAGGCACGGTTTACTCATGATTGACATGTACAGCTCAGAACCTTTTCAAACAAGTTTAGGGCTTATGCACACGCCGGGTCCGCAATACATGAGTACCGGCCGTGTGCAGCCCGCATCACGGATCGCGGACCTATTCACTTCAATGGGTCTGCAATATGGGAGATGAGGAGCGTTGGCACGGATTGGAACACCACGGAAGCACTACGGTGTGCTTCCGTGGCGTTTCTGGCTGTGCCTCCGCATTGCCAAAAAGGAGCGCATGCACTACTTTTTTTGCGGTGCGAACCGTCGGATGCGGATCACGGAACCCATTCAAATGAATGGGTCCGCGATCCAAATCAGGCGGCTCCACTGTCAGTGCCCATGCATTGTGGACTGCAAATTACGGTCCAACGCACGGGCACTGACTGTACATGTTCGTGTGCATGAGCCCTAAAGGTGATGCACGTGAACTTGACTAAAAGAAATAATTTAGAATCAGTGTCTACTGTACTATTCATTAGCCCTGTCAGTTAATTGGGGTTAAAGAGGACCTTTCACCATATTTGACTTTTCAAAATCAGTACTTGGCACTGTAGGGCATGTTTACTAGATGTGATAGGGCAATTTTCTTTTTCAGATAAATGCTACGTTGCGCCCACTGTGCTCCCATTCTGTTGTTGCTGTGACGCGGACCAAGCCAGGGAGAAGGAGACGCCCCCTGAGAAACGCTGGTGTCTCTTCCTCCCTGTATCAATGCTATTGATTAGAATACAGGGTGCCAAAACAGAACGGGGGGAATAGCGACGCAATGTAGCAGCATATCTGAAAAAAAAAATTGCCCTATCACATCTAGTAAACATGTCCTACAGTGCCAGGTACTGATTCAAAAGCGGTGAAATGTCTTCTTTAAAGGTGGTGACAGATTCCCTTTAAGACAACACGCTTCAATACAGTATTAGTATCTTCATCAGCCATGTACTTTTGCAACTAGTGTTTTGCATGCAAAAATAAGGCTTTAACTGTAAATAATTCAAAGATGGCGGTTGTGAACTCTCTCGGTAGAGAATTTCAATTGAAAGTCAAAAACTGCATGTTAAGATGCTCCAGCTTCTGAATAAAAGGAATATGAATGACATCATTAAATCATGTACATAAGTTGCCTGAAATCTGTCTTTCTAGGCCTGAGGGCGCAATAGAAAAAAAGGTTAATATTGTACAACATGGCAGACATTTTCATACAATGCACTAAAAAAGTGACTGTATAAGACTTGAGTCTTTAACTATGATTAGTATAGGAGCTACTGGGAGTACTTCATTTTCCTCTTAAATACACACTGTGCACTATTTTGTTTGGTGACACAGACAACATGCTTGGCTTTATGTTTTAAAAATGCATGGCTGGCAAATGCCGAGTGTGAATAGATTTTTAATGATAAATGGAAAAAAGCAGCACAATAATGGTGTTTATTCACCCAAAGTCCAAAAAATTAGAAAAGACACCATTATTCTGTACTGGATTGCTGCTTTTCCATTTCTTGTTGATACTGAAATACAGTGCTTTGAGAAAGTATTCGGCCCCCTGGAACTTTTCAACCTTTTGCCACATTTCAGCCTTCAAACAAAGATATAACATTTGAAATTTTTGGTGAAGAATGAACAAGTGGGTCACAATTGTGAAGTGGAACTTAAAATTTTTTGTAATAATACAACTGAAAAGTGGGGCGTGCAAAATTATTCGGCCCCCTTGCATTAATACTTTGTTGCTCCACCTTTTGCTGCGATTACAGCTGCAAGTCGCTTGGGGTATGTCTCTATCAGTTTTGCACATACTGTACAGAGACTGAAATTCTTGCCCATTCTTCCTTGCTAAACAGCTCGAGCTCTTTGAGGTTGGATGGAGAGCGTTTGTGAACAGTTTTCAGCTCTTTCCACATATTCTCATTTGGATTCAGGTCTGGACTTTGACTTGGCCATTCTAAGACCTGGATACGTTTATTTTTGAACTATTCCATTGAAGATTTCGCTTTATGTTTGGGATAATTGTCTTGTTGGAAGATAAATCTCCGTCCTAGTCTCAGGTCTTTTGCAGACTCCAACAGGTTTTCATCCAGAATGGTCCTGTATTTGGCTCCATCCATCTTCCCATCAATTTTAACCATCTTCCCTGTCCCTGCTGATGAAAAGCAGGCCCAAACCATGATGCTGCCATCACCATGTTTGACAGTGGGGATGGTGTGTTCAGGGTGATGAGCTGTGTTGCTTTTACGCCAAACATATAGTTTTGCATTGTTTCCAAAAAGTTGGATTTTGGTTTCATCTGACCAGAGCACCTTCTTTCACATGTTTGGTGTGTCTCCCAGGTGGCTTGTGGCAAACTGTAAATGAGACTTTTTATGGATATCTTTGAGAAATGGCTTTCTTCTTGCCACTCTTCCATAAAGGCCAGATTTATGAAGTGTTCGACTGATTGTTGTCCTATGGACAGACTCTCCCACCTCAGCTGTAGATCACTGCAGTTCATCCAGAGTGGTCATGGGCCTCTTGGCTGCATCTCTGATCAGTCTTCTCCTTGTTTGAGATGAAAGTTTAGAGGGACGGCCGGGTCTTGGTAGATTTGCAGTGGTCTGATACTCCTTCCATTTCAATATGATTGCTTGCACAGTGCTCCTTGGGATGTTTAAAGCTTGGGAAATCTTTTGGTATCCAAATCCGGCTTTAAACTTCTCCACAACAGTATCTCGGAGCTGCCTGGTGTGTTCCTTGGTCTTCATGATGCAGAACCCTGAGACTATCACAGAGCAGGTGCATTTATACGGAGACTTGATTACACACAGGTGGATTCTATTTATCTTCATCAGTCATTTAGGACAACATTGGATCATTCAGAGATCCTCAATGAACTTCTGGAGTGAGTTTTCTGAACTGAAAGTAAATGGGCCGAACAATTTTGCACGCCCAACTTTTCAGTTTTATTATTACAAAAAAGTTTAAATGATCCAATAAATTTAGTTCCACTTCACAATTGTGACCCACTTGTTGATTCTTCACCAAAAATTTAAAATGTTATATCTTTTTGTTTGAAGCCTGAAATGTGGCAAAAGGTTGAAAAGTTCCAGGGGGCCGAATACTTTCGCAAGGCACTGTATATGGCTGGTAAGGTAAAAATCCAGTATTTGGTTAGAAATGCTTGTATATACAATATACAGCATGACCTCACCATGTGCACAGGAATGACCTCTTACATGATTTACATATGGTACGAAGCCATGAATGTACCTTACAGGGCCTGAAGGCAAGCACAATGTAGAAATTGATCATTGCTAAGTCTGACCAGTTACAAATCAAGTTCTTAAAATAAGTGGCTAATATGTTACCAACCGACAGCCTCATTATTGAACACTCATCATTTCCTAAGCGCAAAAGCTTCACTTGATATGACTTTAAACATAATGAACAGCTCAAAAGCTTTAACCAGTTTAGGATACTTTCACACTAGCATTTTTGCTGGATCCAGCAGGGTTCAGCAAAAACGCTTCCGTTACTGATAATACAACCTGAATGGATCCTGTTGTATTATCTTTAATATAGGCAAGAGGGATCCATCATAAACACTGAAAGTCAATGGGGGACAGATCCATTTTCTATGGTGTCAGAGAAAACGGATCTGTCCCCATTGACTTGCATTGTGGGTCATGATAGATCTGTCTTGCTGCGGTTTGCTCTCCGGTATGAGAACGGAATGGAATGCATTTTGGAGCATTTTGACAATGAATGGGGACAAAACGGAAGTGTTTAGAACACTACTGTGAAAGTAGCCTTTAATAGCTTTCTCCAAAAGAGATATTTAGTCAGTATGTAACATCACATACATCTTTGATCCATCTCAATGTAACTAAAATGTTTTTCCTATTCTTTAGAACTCAGTGTAGAATTTTAACCAGTTCAGGTCTAAAATGATAATTAAAGGAAAAAAGGATACAATGCAACAGCACCCTGCAAAGCAAATCAAGTACAACAATGCCATAGTACTAGAAGGTATTCTGGTGTTAATGCTACGCTTATTTGAAAAAATGTAAAAAAAATTTGGAAATTTTTTTTTTATATGAAATTGAGATTCTTGACAAATACATTTTGTACAAAATTATCTGAGCCCGTCTGCCAAACATCAAGGCGATCTCTGTAAGACTGAACTTTATGTTGATACATATAAGTAGTATTTTGTGTTAGGTCCCGTCTTACAGAGATCGCCTTGACGTTTGGCAGACGGGCTCAGATAGTTTTCTTCAAAATGTATTTGCCAAGAATCTCAATTTCATATAAAAAAAAAATAAATGTTTTCAAATTTTTTTTACATTTTTTCAAATAAGTGTAGCATTAACACCAGAATACCTTCTACTACTATGGCATTGTTGTACTTGATTTGCTTTGCAGGGTGCTGTTGCATTGTATCCTTTTTTCCTTTGTGTATTTAGCCATAGCAACGTGCATCTGCTCATTTGGTGGTGCTGACTGACCCCCTTTTTCTTTGCAATTTGCATTGGAGATGTGGCTACTCCATTCAGTCGTGCACTCCTGACCAGCCTGTCTGCCCCAGAGTCTGATTTTAATTAGTGTAAGTATAAAGCTGTGCTTGCATGTTGGTATCTGCATTCAATGGAAGCCATTTTGGCATTGAAATGAAAGCACATGGAGCCTTCACTCCCTCACCTTTATGTTGATACATAACAGGTAGTATTTAGTGTTAGGTCCCGTCTTACAGAGATCGCCTTGACGTTTGGCAGACGGGCTCAGATAATTTTGTACAAAATGTATTTGCCAAAGAATCTCATTTTCATATAAAAAATTTAAAAAAATAAAATAAAAATTAAGCGCAGCATTAACACCAGAATACCGTCTACTACTATGGCATTGTTGTACTTGATTTGCTTTGCAGGGTGCTGTTGCATTGTATCCTTTTTTCCTTTGTGTATTTAGCCATAGCAACGTGCATCTGCTCATTTGGTGGTGCTGACTGACCCCCTTTTTCTTTGCAATGATAATTAAAGGGGTTATCCTGGAAAAGATAATGATGGATTATCCTCAGGATAGATCATTATTATGAAGTCAGTGGGGGTCCAAGTCCCGTCATCCCACCGATCAGCTTTTTCAGGAAGCCGCTGCACTCACTGAAGCTCAGGTGAGCGATGCAGGCTTTGAGCAGTTTTCTAAGGACAGAGCAGTACATTGTATACTGTCAGTGCTTGGTATTACAACTCAGCCCCATTGCTTTGGAGCTGCACTAGGCCATGTGTCCAATGAGGCTGCGGTACTCAAAGCCTCTTCTAACAGTTGATCAGCAGGAGCCCTGGGTGTCATACTCCACAGATCTGATACTGATGACCTATCCTGAGGATAAGTCATAAATAACTTTTCCTGGAAACCCGTTTAAGCTACTATTCTATAGGTTTTTGTTACCTGTTTATTATCCTCAAGGTTGGCTACATTTTAAACTGTTCCATTAGGAAACAGCCATGATCAAGTGAGTGCAGCTTAGCTGCATGGCAGGGCAAGAGCCAACTGAAGTCTAAAGGTGCAGATTCTCAGTCATTTTCTACTGGGGCATGACCAGTCAGTACAAAATTGTCTCCTGAACTTAGCAGGAGACTAAGATATACTCAAAAGAAATCAATTGTGTGTACTAAACCAGAGATTGGTGCAGCATATTGGCAAAATTGGCTCCCTAGCTGTTACTCATCAACAACTAAGGGGCACCACACCAACTGGGGGATGCCTCACACGTTGAGAAGCATTGATCTAAACCACACCTTGAGTGTCACCAGTAGCTCAGACTGATACTTTATCATTCCCCTATATGCAATTTACTGCAGTTGTCTGTTCATACTGGTTGCTGTGCACAATCACAAGCCAAACAGAAAGTCAATTTCCCTTGGGAAGACTTCCCTTTCAACATTCAAAGCAGTATTCTAAATTACAAGCTGCTAAATGACCAGTGAAAAGGAAGACAAAGAGGAAACATACAGGGTCTGACAAAGTTCACAAACTCCCCACCACAAGCCTGTTGGAGCAGCACTATTCAGAAACTGGAGTATGGTTTCTTAACCTTATCATATCAGAGTTTTACAACTGTGTTTTTGTAGACCCACAACAATCTCATTCTGATTGGCGGCTAGCAATGTCTGTACATGTTTCTGTATCCTGTCACAAGAATGTTGGAGCTTGAATTAGAGTAATGAACAGTGATAACATTTCTTGTTAAACTTAGTGTGGAAGAGAAATGAGGGAGATATTATTGCAGGCTTACGGAGATAATACTGTAATGAAAACAGCAGTTTACAAGTGGTTTAAAGGTTTTTCTAAGGACTGATGAAAATATTGCAAAAGTTAGTCAAACTGTGTGAAGATCGTTGGCTGACTGTCAGAAGCATAGCAGAGCAAGTCAACACTGACAGAGCAACAGTAGGGAAAATCTTAACTGAAAATCTTGGCATGAGGAAGGTGTGTGCAAAAATGGTCCTCAAGATGCTCACCAATGAACACAAGCAAAGGAGAGCCAACATTTTCCAAGACATTTTGAAGAGGCAAGATGACATTTGGGTTATGTCATCACAAGTGATGAAACATGGGTTTACCAATATGACCCTGAAACAAAGTGACAAATTGCACAATGGATGACTGCCGATTCTCCCTGACCAGAAAAGTTCCACCAGCTCAAATCAGGTATTGTTAAATTTGAATTTGTACCAACTGGACAAACAGTCAACCATGTATATTATTTGGAAGTGCTGAAATGGCTGCATGAAATGATCCGAAGTTTTCGAGAACAACTTGTGGTTCTTGCACCAAAACAACAACATCTTGGAGTGCTGCCTCGTTCTATTTTTTTGTACATCTACAGGCTTTTTATCCACGGCCTGGAGGGATTGCACCCCTATTCTGTTCAATTTTTGACTTGTGCTGCTGTTTTTTTCCGCTATATATATATATATATATATATATATATATATATAGTACCATATTTTTCACTTTATAAGACGCACAAGTAGGGGGGAAATTGCTGTGTGTCTTATACAGTGGACACTTACATTATGGAAGCGCTCACTAGTACGTATTAGGTGCTGGGAGCGGGGAAACATACTCACCCTCCTGCGCTGCAGCTCCGCTCCGTGTCTAACGCTCCCTTGTCTTCTCCTGCCAGCGCCGCACTGTCCTGACCCCGTACAGCATCAGGACGTAGTGACTATGACCTGATGCTGCACACAGTCAGGTGACAGTGCAGCGTCGGCAGAAGACACAGGAGCGCCGGATGCGGAGCAGAGCCGTGGCGCAGGAGAGGTAAGAGGTTTTTTATTTTATTATTATGGGGCTGTGTGGACTGATCTGAGGTCTGATGGGGGCTGATCAGAGGTCTAATGGGGGCTGATCTGAGGTCTGATGGGGGCTGAGTGGGCTGATCTGAGGTCTGATGGGGGCTGAGTGGGCTGTTCTGAGGTCTGATGGGGGCTGATCTGAGGTCTCATGGGGGGCTGACATGGAGGGCTGATATGGGGGTCTGATATGAGGTCTGATGAAAAATATTTTTTTCTTATTTTCCTACTCTAAAATCTGGGGTGCGTCTTATAAAGCGAAAAATATGGTATATATATATTGTATCCTAGCCAAGTGAATCTCAGTTTTTTAATCATATTTTGTCCCACATATATGTACAGTAGGTGTGTGTGTATATATATATACATACACACACACCTGCAAAGCCACTAAGGATCAAATTGGTAAAACATGGATTATGTAGAAATGTAATTTAGCAAATTATAGGTAATTAGGAATAACGGGGTGGGATAAAACTAGAGCACTATGTTCTGGGGAAAAGGAACCAAACGCAGAGAACAAATGTAAATGCCGCTCTAACTGATTCATACAATACAAATAAATATGAATTCATTACTATACAACAGAGGTCATTAACAAGCAAATTCATTGGAATTACAATTTTACTGGAGATACTTTATTGAAAGTACTGCTCATTATGATTTTTTCCTTAGATTTATTTTATAATTAGGATACCCTGCACCTACTGGTTATCAGTGACAAAGATGAGCAATCCACAGAGCAATATGTAGCTAAAATATGAACCAACATACAACTGCAAAGGATATCTCGTTACATCTTTATGTATCGTATGGACCATATCCATGCGAAAAAGGCATGAAATATGAAGATAAGAGTACATCCTGAACAAAAGATTTTACAAAAATAAAAAATATATATGCCAGCAACAGATATAATGAATCATATTGTATCAATGTTCATGTTACCAGGAGATAATGGTGTTTGCATAGCACATTCTCCCCATCCAGCCATCATATCTGAATCACTGTCCTGTGTTACAGTACATTAAATATTTTACTTATATACAACTGGCATATGCAAATTTACAATCAAATTAACATTATAACCACTGTCAGTGACATGCTGTTGGGGTGCAAATTGTCAGGACTAGGTAAACACGTGCACACCAAAATCAATAATCGATGTTGCTGAAAACACATTAAACTTGACTACAAATGTATACTTGTTAATGAGATAAAACTATATTAATATCTGTGAAATTCTTAAAATGCTGTGGGTTGAATAAAAGTCATTCGATCTGATGGACACATTCTGTCAAAATCAGAGGGTTAAAAGTGGAAAAAACACTGATGGCCTTCAGCCTAGGCCATCAGTGTCTAACTGGTGGGGGGCTGACCCCAGGGTCATAGCTGATCTTCAGAATGATGGAGCACCACTGCGGACTTAATGTTTAACCAGACACAGAAGATTGAGCTGCAGTGCCTGGATAAGCACTGAAGTGGGGACAATTACCCACTTGAGCACTGCATTCGTTTTATCATCAGTTTGTGGTTCACATGGCTACTGATCACACATCCTAGTTGCGTACAATCCCACATGCTTTGATGACCAGGACAGTGATATTTAGATCTTTTTATTTTCAAGAAGGTAGTGGCTAAATATTTCTGTTCACATAAAGTAAGGAAAAAATATCATATGATTCCAAAAGTAGATCTTGAAGTGCGAATAATCCCCCAAGAAGCCTGTTAGTAAGAATGAAGCGGCAACCATCTTTATTGAGTAGTTTGGGGCTTATTGGACAATTACAAGGCAGAAAAGCTGGTTGAGATTCTGGTGAACAACTATTGCCCAGTAAGCTGAAGGATGTCCCTCAAAGTCCATATCCTTGAAGCTCATCTTAAGTTCTATCAGAACATGGAAGCATACAGTACACAGAGGAGCAACTTTGACATTATAATGAGAACATGATATGATGGGAGACTACATTTGGGGACTGATGCATGAAAGTGATTAACTGCATAATCAGAAATCTCAAAAGACTACTCATTTCGAGATCTTTTGTGGTCAGTTTTATAAAACGTTAAAATAATTATATGAAAGTTTTGATTCATGTTGTTTTTTTCCTGACTTTATGTCAGCGAAATCATGCACAGTAGCCAGTTTTCTCATCGAAAATAGGTCAGTTTCAAAAATATTACTGTCCTCTCACAAAACCAAAGCTTGTAGGCAATTAATATTCATTTTCTACATTTTGAGAAACAAACAATTAGAAAATACCGCTCAGTAGCCAGGAACAAAAATTGCGTAACCCAGTGCTACATATTTAACTGCTTATGTTCTGGAAAATTGTAATTTTCAAAAGCAATAATGATGATGCTTATTAAACCATATATTCCAGAGGATGCCCTCAAAGAAGATGGTGGTCTTAGAGGAGCATTGTCACTGAAATTCTGCATAAATATGTTGTGACCTCTAGCCAATAAGATGCTGGAGGCCAACCGAAACAATTTACCCAAACAAGTTCCTTCTCTTTTGTACTATCATTACTTTCCACTTTCAGTGGATTTCTTGAAGCTAGTGTGTAGATCGCTTTAGCAATATTTATATGATTCATTTTCTTTGAAGAAATAACTACGTTTTTATTGTAACGATTTCACTTGTAAACACTAAAACATTTCAGAACTGTTAAATTAGATTTTTTTTAAGTTATATTAGATATAATACACCAAAACCAAAAGTACCACCAAAAGAAGCCTTAGGGCGAAACGGCATTGGGAGGAGGCCGTCACCATATCAGTCTGTAATCCACATATTTATTTTAGTTACACTGCCTTTAATACTATGTGATGTTATTTAATCGGATTCTCCTTTTGCAGTCCATTGATCAGTAATCCTTTTTTTTGTGTTAGGGTAGTTTATATATTTTTTATTTATAATTTGGATTTAATATGACCTGATATTGTGGCGCTCCCCTGTATTCTCCCTTGGATTTCTGATCACTTCTGACTGATGTATTTGTGTTGATTTTTAATTATTTATCAAATTTTGATTATTATTATTTAAATATTAATTGTGTAATAGGTACTTTTGGTTTTGGTGTATTAGTTTTGTATATATATATATATATATATATATATATATATATATATACGTCTACATCATCTATTGTACTGATATCTCCCAGTATAGTTTTGGAGTTGTTATATTAGATATGTCAAGGAGTCTCAACCAGTAAGCAGAATATTATTGCCATTTTAGTACCTAGGTGTGAAGGTATGAGGTTCTGTTCTCCTGTACAGCAGCAAATCACTCTCTATTCCAGTGTGTGTGTGTGTAATTGCCTTTTGTGTAAAAGCTTACCTCCTAAAACCTTGTCTTTTTCCCTAAGTAACTTATGTTAGACCAGAAAGTAGAATTTTTTGTTGACCAAGAATCTTGGACTCTTTGAGTCAACTATTCTCTGATGCTCCGTGATGTACTGTACACAGACACAAACCTTCCCATGTCATACCATACAAACAATTTTAATTGTGTAGTTACAGTCAATAACCACTTCTAGTCAGAACATCTTTGCATAAAGAAAATTGTGATACATTTATAAAAACAGCCAGCTGTAACAAAATAACTGGTGTTTTCATAGGCATAAACTCATAAAAAAGAAATACACTTTTATACAGAAACTTTGTACAGATGTAGCTTGAAAATTGATTGTAAACCAAGGGAAGACACATTGCACACATCAATTATTTTTTTCACATTAATTGCATAAGTTTCTAAGGTGATCTATTTGTTTTATTTACCTAAGCTTGTTTGCATGATAGTAAAAATTGCATACCACAATAAGAGTGAAGCTTATAGTATGAATTGCTTGGATAACATAGAGCACTTTTTTATAGGCAACTCTGTAAAGCACATTTTCTCTATTTAAAACTTTTAAGACACTTTGTTTTACTGCCCATCAAAATACATATATAAATAGAAAATAATCAGTATGGTAACAAAGATAAGCAATATTACATACAACAAAAATAAAATAACGTCCCCAAAAAGTAATTACAACATGAGGCTGCAGAATCTACAGATAATGGGACCAAAAGTGTACATACTCTTCCTTTTTTAACCAGTAGAACAAAATACAAACCAAAAAAATACAGTGACTTTATTTCCAAAAAGAGAACATAATAAGTTTAAATTACGGCAGTGCCATATAACACAAGGCATTTGTTGGCATGTTATCATTTTAAACTGCATCCCACAGTATAGGGCTTTTCGGGACCCTACAACTGAGTTAGAGTAACATACTCTCCTATTTATATATAAGCGTGACTTTCTGAAGATCAAGTGTGGATAAGAACAGGAAAACAGAAAACAAAAACCCCACTGAAAGTCTGTATGCTTGTTTCAAGGCTCCAGATTTCGATTTGCCTGCGCAAGATTCATGCTTGTCAAGTATGTTGTGGCTTATCCAGTGAACACAGATCTCGGAACAAAATTCAGTATTTTCTTCTGGAGCTAAGAGAAGCTTATAGACAGAGTAAAACATTAAATATTAAATATTGTCTGTATCATTTCCTTTCATTTTTGTGCAAGTTTATTTTTCCCCAAGATTCATTGGGCCCTATCATGTACAACAGAAAGTTACTGAAAGTACCTAGGATGGAACAGGGATTAGTAATACCAATTTAACATGTGAACAAAAATAATACTTTAGGATAAGTCATTCAGGTCTGCAGTAATGTCAGTGTTCCTTTCTCCAGATAAATTGTCTTCGAGTTTAACTGAAAAAAGAGTACTAGTACTTTTGTCTTGAGTCTCCGCTTCCATATCCTTGGGCAAGTCTTCCTCTTCATATTCTGCAACATCTACCTCTAGGCCAGAATTGTCTTTCAGCTTGCCATGGTGTTTCAGATAGTAACGCTGATTCTGGAAAAACTTGATAATTGTGAACTTGGGCAGATCAAGCTGAGCAGACAATGTTTGAATGGCTTCTTCATCTGGGTACAGACCAACATCTTGAATAAAGCTCTGCAAAATACCCAGGGCCTCAACAGAAATCTTTGTTCGTGGACGGGGCTGTTGCCGGCTCTCTTCTTCCGCTTCTGCTGGAGATGCCACAGTGGGCTGTCTAGGAGGCAACCTTGGACCTGGTGGCTGCGGCGTTTGTTGCTGTGGCTGCTGTTGTGGTTGTGGTTGCTGTTGTTGCGGTAGTGGATGCTGCTGTTGCTGCTGAAATTTGAATAGAAATTGTAAGCAATATGGCAAGAAGTGTCTCCTAAAAGCAGAGTCTGTAGAATCAAAGTGATTTATTACCGACAAAAATAATCTATTATCCTTTTTTGGTGTTGTTTTATTTTAGTTGAAGGCTATATGGAACCTGTTAATGTATCAATCAAATCATTTCCTAAAAACTTGCAGTAACTAAATGATGCCTGCAAGGTAATATATTTAACTTTATATGTGTCCATGCATACTGACCTGAATCTGTTCTGCAGAAACATGGATCATATGGGATGGTCGTTCACCATGTTGATGAACCGCATTACTTTCTTGTTCATAAATAACATCTCTTTCTGTTTGGGGAAGACTGAGAAACCTTCGAATCATGGAGAGATTTTCCCACAGAGTCCTGTTTTCTGGTGAAGGATCTTCTTTCCATCGCAATAATTCACACAACCACCCCTGGAAAAGAATAAAAACATGTTCCATTACGTATGTATAAGTGTACTTCTCATAAATATGGTGTCAGGAGCTTTTCATCTTACTTCCTGTACATGACATTCAACGTCTTTATAGTAGCTACAGATCATTTTCATCATCACTCAGTAATTTAGTGTCTATAACCTATAAAATAATTACACTGAAAACTGATTTTTCGTGCACTAATATAAGAATGGCTATTAAATAAAAAAAAAAAAAAAATGTATAATTTAAGTACATTTACCTATGATGCATTGTAGGATGGTACAACATACTACTATCTGGAAAAAGACTTGATATGTCTAATACAGGTACTAAAAATGAGCAAAGTTTTGAAAAATTCAATTTGGCAGCTTCGCCGAACTCTGTCAAGAATTTGATCTGAATTACTTTATCACAAATAGTTTTTCATTGTATGGAGCGGGTGCAATGATGGCGAATGACAATCACGCTGCCACCCCTTCATTCAACCACTCAGATACCATGTTCAACGCTGATTGCGGCATCTGAGACTCATGTTCATGAGCTCAGGGGGTTAATCCGGGATTAAAAATTATACTTGCCTCATCCACTTAACCGCAGAGAGGCCATTCACTCCCGTCTTGATTGAAGAAAACCCGCAAAAGGACCTGCAGCAAGTCACCACACGTAGCCAGCGTGATCAAATGGGGACATCTTCACGCTCACCACAGGTCCTTTGGCAGGTTTTCTTCAATCAAGACGGGAGCGGATGGACTCTCCGCGGTCAAGTGGATGAGGGTAGTATAATTTTTTTTTTATTTTCAGCCACCATTTTAGGAAAAATGCATTTGTTACCACGAAGCGCAAAGAAATTCAGATTTTGGTGTGACTGTTCCTTCTTTTAAAGGGAACCTGTCACCTCCTTTTTACAAAATGAGCTGTTAACAGTACCTTAGAGTAGACCCCAGTGTGATCCTATTGCTGTAGTTGAAACAGAGAACTTCCGGATGAAAAGGCTGGAAACAGAACTTTTAATCTTGCTGCGCTGTCTTTCCGGTGTGGGCTTGAAGTCAAGGGGGCAGCGGCCTCCTTGCTTCAAGTCAAGAAAGCCACTCCCCACTTGCTCTTG
Source organism: Rhinella marina (assembly GCA_900303285.1). NCBI lineage: Eukaryota > Metazoa > Chordata > Amphibia > Anura > Bufonidae > Rhinella > Rhinella marina. The sequence continues at coordinate 29,927 of ONZH01015998.1, forward strand.
ACTGACAGTTAGCCGGGGTGCCGGGGATCGCAGAAATCTCGCGCATGCGCGTTGCGCGAGTGAGTACTGCGCGATCCCGGCACCCGGCTCTTCATGTTGCCGGCGCTTCAGTACTCAGTGCGCATGCGCTGCCTTACTATGCGAGCGCGCTTGGGAGCTCGCATAGTAAGGCGGCGCATGCGCACTGAGTACTGAAGCGCCGGCAACATGAAGAGCCGGGTGCCGGGATCGCGCAGTACTCACTCGCGCAACGCGCATGCGCGAGATTTCTGCGATCCCCGGCACCCCGGCTAACTGTCAGTCAAGAGCAAGTGGGGAGTGGCTTTCTTGACTTGAAGCAAGGAGGCCGCTGCCCCCTTGACTTCAAGCCCACACCGGAAAGACAGCGCAGCAAGATTAAAAGTTCTGTTTCCAGCCTTTTCATCCGGCAGTTCTCTGTTTCAACTACAGCAATAGGATCACACTGGGGTCTACTCTAAGGTACTGTTAACAGCTCATTTTGTAAAAAGGAGGTGACAGGTTCCCTTTAAAGAGGTTTTCCGGGATTTTCATATCCTCAGGATAGGTCATTAATATGAGATCTACTGGAGTACGACTCCAGGCACTCACCCCACCTTTCAGCTCTTTGAGGAAGCGCGGTGCTTACCAGAGCTCCGATAAGCATCTTGGCCTCCTCGTGGCTTACCAAGCGCTGCAGTGTCCATTTAATAGCGGCTGTGCCTTGTATTGCGGCTCAGCCCTATTCACTTTGATGGGACTAAGTTGTGCCTAGACAGTGACATCACATGGCCTAGGAAAAACTAAACACTTAAGGAGCGTAGTGGCTTCTTCAAAAACAGTTGATCAGTGGTAATGCGGGAAGGCCTGAAGATAGGACATCAATATGAAAACCCCAGAAAACCTCTTTAACCAGTTTTGAAACTCTGAAATTACTGAAAGTATGTGCATAAAAAAGGTTTTCTTTTAAAATGTTTGTTATTAGAAAGCTATAACCAAAAGATTACAATTCTTCCCACCTATCTTACCTATAAACTATGTTTCTTAGAACCATATTCAGTGCAATTTTGAGTGCATGCCAACAATTAAAATTTTATGCTCATGAGTGGTTTATTGCTGGTAAAAGTATAACTAAGGTTGAGTCATATCATAAATGTGTGATGTATCCCTATAAGGCAATGTTCACAAAGCATATTGTAGAGGCTAAAAATTATGATGTGTATTTCAAAAGAAATCCACGTTCAATTTTCAGCGTATATTTGAGGACTACCTGTCACCAGGAAATATAGTGCAATCTGTAGGTAGCAGGTTATAGAGCAGGAGGGGCTGAGCAGATTGATTCTGTGGGAAAAGAGGCAGAAACACATGTAAGGTTCTGTTCACACTCGCGTCATGGTTTCAATCATTTTGATGAGCTATATCTTTCCTATGAAACCTGCCGGGACTGTTTCTGAAGGCAGTGTGAACACGGCCTAATTTATACATTTAAATTTCTGCTGTTTCTGAATTTGCACATGGGGGACCATCTTATCAGTGACAGATAGCATTCTCTGTGTAAGGGCTCATTCAGCTCTATGAATGAGTCCACATCTGTTCCGCAATTTTGCGGAACGGGAGCGGACCCATTAATTTCAATGTGGCCACAAAACATGTGGACAGCACACCATGTGCTGTCCGCATCTGTGGTTTAGTTCCGTGGCTCCACAGAAAAGATGGAACATGTCCTATTCTTGTCTGGAATCGTAGACAAGAATAGACATTTTCTATTATGGTTGCGGCCATATGCAGTTCGAAAATTGTGGAACACACACGGCCGGTATTTGTATTTAGTGGATCCACAAATTGCAGATTTGCAAAGCACTACGGCCGTCTGAATGGGCCCTAAGGAAGATATTTAAATGTATAAATGACAAGTTATACTGAATCCTTGTCCCATAAAACTATATATCAATCTGCTCAGCTCCTCCTGCTCTATAACATGAAGTCTGCAGATTGCACTGCATTTCGTGGTGACAGGCCCTCTTTAAAGAGGACCTTTCATGGGTCCAGACTTTGCGAACAATGTAGCCCGTTATGGAGGGCATGTGGGACTAGGGTCAGAGGACTTACTAGTTTTGCAGGGCGCCGCTCCGTTCGCCCGCTGTCCCCCTGTAAAGTTCCGGCGCGCGCTATGCAAATGCATAGCATCGGAACAGGGAGGTGGAGACGCCAGGGATTCTCAATGGGTGTCTCCTTCACCCTGGCTGTAGCGCTGTCCAATCGCAGCGGAGAGTGTCACAGCCAGAAAGGGAGAAACCTTTGCATAGCGCGCGCCGGAACTTTAAAGGGGGACAGCGGGCGAAGTCCTCTGACCCTAGTCTCACATGTCCTCCATAACGGGCTACATTGTTCGCAAAGTCTGGACCTATGAAAGGTCCTCTTTAATTTTCTGCATATATTTTGATATGTTTTGATGTATATTTTGATCTGTATTTTCCACCTCTCATTGACTTCAGTGCATAATAGACATCAAAAAGTGACATTGAAATTAATGGGATGTTAATTGTGGGTGTATTTTTTTCATGTATATTCCAGTGCGTAAAACATCCAAATGCACAAAAAATACTGTGTGAATGTACCATAGGTTTTATGTATGCCGTATTCTTGTACATTGGGCATATGATCCTAGCCTGGCTTTAGAACCCGCAGCACATGCTTGAGCCTGAATCTTTTGCTAGAGTTGTGGCGAGGGATTCAGACTGATGCATGCGCTGCGGGTTCTAACCCCAGGCTGGGATTACGTGTCCAATTTACAGCACGTGATCCCAGAAATGGCTGCCACACGGGGTCGTAGAGCAACCTGGATAACCTCTTAAGACTACATTCACACGACCATAGTGTTTTGCGGTCAGGATCCACAAAACACAGATACCGGCTTGTGTGCGCTCCGCGATTTGCAGACCTCACATGGCCACCACTATGATAGAAATGCCTATTCTTGTCCATGGCTGTAGACAAGAGTAGGACATGCTCTATCTTTTTTGCGGGGCTGCGGAACGGAACTACGGATGTTGACAACACATGCACTGTGCTGTCCGCAACTTTTGGAGCCCCAAACGGATGCACTCATTCATACGGTCGTGTGAATAAGCCCTTCAGCTACTAAGTTCTAATATGACACTGACAAAAGAAAACATGTTGCCATTTTTGCTGAACTTTATGTTTTCTTAGGGCTCATTCACAGTGCTGAGAAACTCACATAAGCTGAACATGTCCTTGAATGCCTTAAATGGGTTTTCAGATATATCTTGCAAATGCATTTTTTTCAATTTGGACTCCCCTGACCCATTATCACCATGTAAGCCTATCACTCCAGTTTGTTTCAAACCTGAATATAGCACTTCCTGTTGCTGTACCCAACCAAACAATTGATGCTCTTCTCCTTTCTGTGGCCCTGCTCCAGCACCACAACTAACAATGTCCATCTAGTTTACAGCTCCCCGCCCCCCAACTAGTTACATACACTCCCCTAACACTACCCCTGGTGCTGCTTTTACACGGTCATGGACATAACACCAGATGAAATAAGAAATAGCTGCATGGACATGGTCATGTGAGATAGATTACATATGCACAGCTAGCTTTGGTTTACTTTTTGCTGTGCAATAAACTTTTTTTTTAAACAACGGTATCCATGATTATTGTACTGTATGCAACGGTATGGAATACAGATGCTCTAAATGTGATCTTAACAGAGTCTTTTACAATCATTAAAAAAACATCATTTTGTGAAAAATGGTTAGTAAGTGAGTAGCTTGGTCAATTCAGTAAAAACGTGGTACAGTACTACAATATATACAGGCTATAACAGCTATAAGGTTGAACCACAAAATGGAAAAACAAAAGAAGGAATAAACACAACTGAGTAAATTACTTAAACTTTCATGATGTCACTACTGACAAAGTTTAACTTGACACCTTCTGTTCTAAACACCCTGTTTCTGCTCAAAATTCTGCCTTTGGCGGAAGTCAATAACCTTGCTCGCCACTTACTTTAACTCGTTGGCATGAGTTGCACATGAACTGAAAATGCCATGCAGATGAATGCTGGGCTCTGTTCAAACCTGCTACATACAACACAAATCCTGTAAAGTTATGTATTGTAAAGCGAAATTTATTGTGAAATAAAGGTCTTACATCCATCTGCCACACAAGAAATATTGTTATGCACTGCAACGCAACCAGGCACCATCTGCAGATGTCTTGCAACAGTAAGCAAGAATATGATGAAAATTATTTCAATGTCATTTTATTCAAATATATAAGGTCTTCAAAACCAAGCATTTATCATTAATTTATATACCGCAGAGCTAAACTCTGAGGAGGAGATGAAGGAACCCAATCATCTGCTTACAAAGGGATCACAGTAATAGATTATGTGTGGTTTAACAAGAGACACAGAGAAGATGATAGTTTGCACAAGCTGTTAATTATAGTGCTGCCACTCCCAGTTTTATATCATTTTCATTCGTTTATATAAGCCTTTCATGAATCTCTCGCAAATTATGGAGATTTATGGACATGGGTGGAGTATTAACCTATCTAAAGGTTTATTATTGATGTAGGAGTAGTTAATATCTTAAATATATGCTTGAAGCTTTTAAATATTTGGGAGTGTTATAACCTTCAGTTAACCCTACCTAAGCAGTCATTAAGTTTCATGAATGCCCTCCCAAAAAATACAATATAAAATTAAAAAAGAATATTGCTTACTCCTTACATTGATTACATAGGCAACTATGTACATTTAAGAGAGTTGTGTGGAGTTTTTATATTGATGACCTGTCCTCAGGATCAGGTGCCAATGATCTGATTGGAGGCTGGATAAGCCCTCTGCAGTCAGCACTGGAGATGTAGAAAGAACCCCAGGACTGTTCCACTAATCCTGCTGTTTAGGGCACACCGATGTTGCCCTAACTGCAGCCTGTGCCATAGAGACACAGAGCATAATGTATTTGCACACAGGAGTACATCAATACATTAGATGCATAAAATAATTTTATAAGACAGTAAATTCGTTTATGGGATAATACAAAAATGTAATAAAAGGTTTACCAAAAAATAAGTTATTATTTTTCATAAAATACATTTGATTCCGTAAACTTTATGTAACAGCATAAATAAAAGGTTCACCACATGATCAAAATAACTTGAACAACCAATGTGATTATTCAGTGTAAAATAGTAAATAATTACATAAAAAAGACTTTTTCCATATCTGCAACACAAAGAATATATACATTACAAAGTAATTTATATATACCCTCAAATGGCACAAAAAAAATCAATTTCTCTCACATAAAACTAGGCCTTACGCAGTCATATCAATGAAAAAAGAACTGAAAAGCCATGGCTGCTTAAAAATGGAGGGGTAAAAAGTTTAAAAAAACAGCTGGTCATTAGGGCTTAAAGATATGGCACTGGTCATAATCTCTGCAGCACTACACGGAGCTCTCTTAATTCAGGTCACTGCCTATAGCTTAGATAGTGACATCCTGGCACATCACAACCACATTAAACATGCTCAACAATACTAATCACTACATAAAGTTGGCCAGAAATCAAGTAATTCCATAAATCCCCAAAATAAGCAAAATGGATTAGACACTTGTCTAATACCAAATTCAATTACAGGGGTTGTCAGCTTTTTTTTTTTTAAATACCATATAAGAGAATTTTGAGTTAAAGTGAGGTCCCCCATTTATCTATTAGCCAGAGAAAAGAGCAGCCATGAGTGTTTCTTGTTGTGGAGGACCTGGTATATCAGTGTGTTACTCAGACAGCCCATTTCAATGGGCACTATGCAATTCTGTATTTGGAGGCACTACAGGAGAACTGAACACTTGCTGTTCAATTTCCCCACAGATTCCCACCAGCAGGACATCCTGTCATCAGTTTATTGGTCAGGTATCATTGTAACAAAAAGTACTGTCCTAAGCGGACAACCTCTTTAGAAGATACAATATATATAAAACTGGATATAATATCCATACACATACACACATAAACAATATATAGACTCGCAACCATGGTTAACAATTACATAAATTAGGAGAACAAAAAGGCACTGAAAGCATTTTACATTATTTACTAGGTTAAAAGGGTGAAATGGTACTTTAAATACATCAGATTTCATCATCTCTGACTTTTTTTGGTGGCAAAGTGGTATTGATCTTTTCAAATGCTTAAAATTAACTATTTCCAGAAGGTCATTATTTGATTAAAGACATTAGAGTGGAGGGCAAAAATGATGCACTTTGTCTTCCTTACCATTCCAATCACAATGTAATTTAATATGAAATATGCCTTAATGATAATGAGAAAAAAACACTGATCCAGCATTGTAAACGATATTCTGTATCTCCACACTCAAGCTCCAAGAATCTGATCCAGTTATATTGCTATGTACTATTGTTGAATTACTTGAAAAATCGAGGTGTTTTTTTATACCAGTTACTCTTCTTGTAAAAATATATTTTGTATCAAATTCTAACAAAAAGAAGAGACATACAGTACCTTGAAAAAGTATTCATACACCTTGAACGTTTCCACATTTTTTCACGTTAAACCCACAAACTTGTATTTTATTGGGATTTTATGTGATAGACCAACATAAAATAGAAGCATTTGTGAAGTGAAAAGAAAATGATACATGGTTTTCAAAATTTTTAATAAACAAAAATCTGAAGAGTGTGGCATGCATTTGTATTTACCCCCCTGTACTCTGATATTCCTAAATAAAATCCAGTGTGATCAATTGAATTCAGAAGTCACCTAATTAGTAAAGAGTCCACCTGTGTGTAATTTATTGTCAGTATAACTACAGCTGTTCTGTGAAGGCCTCAAAGGTTTGATACAGAACGTTAGTGATCAAACTGCATGATGAAAATCAAGGAACACACCAGACAGGTCAGGAATAAAATTATTGGGAAGTGTAGAACAGAGTTAAGTTATACAAAAAATATCCCAAGCTCTGAATATTTCATGGAGCAATGTTCAATGCATTATCTAAAAATGGAGGAAGTATGAGACAACTGCAACCCTACCAATACATAGCCATCCACCTAAACTACCTGCCCAGGCAAGGAGAGCACTAATTAGAGAAGCAGCCAAGAGACCCATGGTCACTCTGGTGGAGCTGCAAAGATCCACAACTCAGGTGGTAGAATCTGTCCACAGGACAAATATTAGTTCTGTACTCCACCAATCTGGCCTTTATGGAAGAGTGGCCAAAACAAAGCCATTTTTGAATGCAAATCATAAGAATTCCCATTTGCAGTTTGCCAAGAATGTTTTCTGGTCAGATGAGACCAAAGTTAAACTTTTTGGCCAAAACGCAAAACGCTATGTGTGGCGGCAGCATCATGATATGGGGATGATTTTCTTCAGCAGGAACAGGAAAGCTGGTCAGGGTTGATAGGAAGATGGATGGGGCTAAATACAGGGCAATCCTGGAGGAAAACCTGGTAGAGGCTGCCAAAGACTTGAAACTGAGGTGGATTTACCTTCCAACAGGACAATGACTTTAAAGGGAACCTGTCACCTCCTTTTTACAAAATGAGCTGTTAACAGTACCTTAGAGTAGACCCCAGTGTGATCCTATTGCTGTAGTTGAAACTCAGAACTGCCGGATGAAAAGGCTGGAAACAGAACTTTTAATCTTGCTGCGCTGTCTTTCCGGTGTGGGCTTGAAGTCAAGGGGGCAGCGGCCTCCTTGCTTCAAGTCAAGAAAGCCACTCCCCACTTGCTCTTGACTGACAGCCGGGGTGCCGGGGATCGCAGAAATCTCGCGCATGCGCGTTGCGCGAGTGAGTACTGCGCGATCCCGGCACCCGGCTCTTCATGTTGCCGGCGCTTCAGTACTCAGTGCGCATGCGCCGCCTTACTATGCGAGCTCCCAAGCGCGCTCGCATAGTAAGGTGGCGCATGCGCACTGAGTACTGAAGCGCCGGCAACATGAAGAGCCGGGTGCCGGGATCGCGCAGTACTCACTTGCGCAACGCGCATGCGCGAGATTTCTGCGATCCCCGGCACCCCGGCTAACTGTCAGTCAAGAGCAAGTGGGGAGTGGCTTTCTTGACTTGAAGCAAGGAGGCCGCTGCCCCCTTGACTTCAAGCCCACACCGGAAAGACAGCGCAGCAAGATTAAAAGTTCTGTTTCCAGCCTTTTCATCCGGCAGTTCTCTGTTTCAACTACAGCAATAGGATCACACTGGGGTCTACTCTAAGGTACTGTTAACAGCTCATTTTGTAAAAAGGAGGTGACAGGTTCCCTTTAAACATACAGCCAGAGCTACAATGTGTTAGGTTGGCCCAGTTAAAGTCCAGACCTAAATCCCAATTAGAATCTGTGGCAAGACATGAAATTTCTGTTCACAGACACTCTCCATCAAATCTGACTGAGCTTGAGCTATTTTGCAAAAGAACACTGGACAAAAATTTCAGCCTCTAGATGTGCAAAGCTGGTAGAGACATACCTTAAAAGACTTGCAGCTGTAATTTTAGTGAAAGGAGGTCCTACATTGACTCAGTATTGACTCAGGGGTGCTGAATACAAATTCGTGCCCCACTTTCCAGATTTTTATTTATTAAAAATTTTGAAAATCATGTATCATTTTTATTTTTTTAGCTTCACACATACTTTGTGTTGATCTATCACAGGGATCAGCAACCTTCGGCACTCCAGCTGCTGTGAAACAACAACTCCCAGCATGCAAACATGCTCAGCTGTTCTTCTAACTCCCATAGAAGTGAATAGAGAACTCAGGGAGTTGTAGTTTCAGAACACCTGGAGTGCCAGAGGTTGCTGATCCCTGATCTATCACATAAAATCTCAATAAAATACATTTAAATTTGTGGGTTTAACGTGAAAAAATGTGAAAAAGTTCCAGGGGATCAAGGAGTACGTTTTCAAGGCACTGTAAATAAAGAATTAGGGGCCGAACCACCATTTTAAAATGAATACATTTTAAATAATCTGGCTTAACTGGCAAACAAACAGGACAACTGACCAAGATTCTGACAGTTTTATATTCATATACATACACCTGGGACAACCAGAGACAAATTACCCAAATGTCTGACCAAACCATAGACATTGGTCTGTTGTCTGTGATCTGTTGTCAGAACATTACCTGAAAAATCCTAAAGTCCTACAGTTGCACTGGACACTAAACTTAATAATAATCTTGATCTGTACAGTTCACTTTCTAGCAGTCATCTCATTATCATCAAAGGCAGGATTTAATTGGCAGATATAAACTATGTTTAGATAACACAGGCTCCCCCATTCACAATAAGTGAAGGTCCTTGAACAGTGACTTCTGCATGGGAAACCTTTTCCATTGAAGTTAATCAGTCCCCTCCCGTCTATTGTGACTATGGCCCATGGTGGTTGCTGTAAAGAAAATCTCTACATGTTGTTAACAACAGCCGACACACATTGGCTGCTTCCATAATCATGTTCAGGAAACAGAATAAAAAAAACTACAATCATAAAATAAAACAGGCCACAATAAGTAGTAGCAGCAGCACAGCACGGAACAGACAAGGCAGTAGATGAGAATGCGGCTGTTGAAGGGTAGTAGTGGCAGTAGGGATAATGGAAGTGGCAGTTGGGGGATTAGCAGCAGGGAGTAGCAAGGGTAGCAGCAGTTATACGGTACAGAACATGGTAGGCAGGCAGACAGGGAAGTGGCATGGTGGGGCACCATCAGCAATGACAGATCTACTGTGGGTGAGAGGAGGAGTGAGCCATTCAGTCCACAATCTAATCCTCTGTGTCCTCAATAATTATGTGGCACCTACTGGAAGCTAGGGAGAACTGTGGCCTACTACTACTACTGGCTGGATGGCTGATATTGCTACTACCCACATCCTGACTGACTATGAACTGTAGAAACTTGAGGTTTTGGAAAAATGATGAAATTCCCTAAATCTACACAATTATATCTATCTTTTCTATAACATCCCTCTAAAACTAAATCAGTGGCTTGTGCCTGCAATTGCTTTTTGTCAGACACTGTCAGACACATCCTTCCACTTCAGAAGATGAATACGGTACAGCGATTCTTCTCATTCAGCATAAAGATCTCCCTGCCTGATGCTTTCCTGATTGGCTGATAAGGTTGCCTTTTAGTCTCTGACCCAATCAGGGCAAGCCCTCCCTCCACTTCATCCTAGTGTCATGGGATCCTCCATCTTCTTCCTCCATCATGGTTTTCCCTGCCAATATTAACAGTAAAATGGTGCTGGGCGCTGTTCTTACGCAATTTGTCTGAAAGGAATTCCAAAAGCTTCAGATTCGTGTGGTGGTTACTGGAAGTAACTAATAATTTTCACTTCTATATCACCAATATGTTCTACAGCCCTTTATAACTGATCTATTAATTAATACCATGGGAAAAATATTACGGAATCATGACACTGTCTAATTACTAATACTGTGTTTCCTATCGTCATGTTTTTGTTTTCCTCACCTAGCATAAAGGGTAAAAAAAAAAAAGATTTTATTATTGTAAACTTACTTTTTTGCCCTATTTTTACTATGCTGGTTTGGCGGCTTTTATTTATATCAGGTTGGTTTAGCAGTTTTGTGTTACTCTAGCCTGCAAAATGTGAACAGATCTAAAGCCTCTTTACAAGACAAGCAACCCATTTTAAAGCCAGCAGCACAAACATACAGATACAAAATCTATACATGGTCATCATATGGAGTGGAAAAATATCTGAATTTACAAATTTTTTTAATGTAATAAATTCCATAAAAAGCTGGGAGAATAAAATAGACTCAAGACAATGGCTAATAGAATATTTCCATAATATCCAGTCCAACAAATGCACGTTTCCTTTAAACCAAATGAAAATATATTATCTGCAGAATGCGAGAAAACACAGACTGCACCAAAAAGTTAAAAGGTTAAATGTTTTTTTCTTCTTCTTCTCCACATGTGGTTTTCATTAGTAAAAAAAATGAACAAGCTGTTTGTGGTTAAACTGTGTAATCGGCTGTTATCAAGCTAGCACTGCATTTAAGATTTACAGGATACATCAGCTTCTGTGCCACATTAGATGTAATAGGGAGGGGGTGGGAGGAAAAAGAGGAGGAGAGAGTGTATCCTGAGGAATAATATTTCCAATGCAGCCACTCTCACACTACATCTGGTTGTGCCGGTAGCAGCAGTTAAATTGAAATATTTCTCAGCGTGTGTCAGAAACATGCAGAATGGTAATTATGACAGATCTGATTAAGCCTGAGTGCCACTAACTCCCTGGCCAGCTCCGGTTGTGCAGGTGTGACCTTGTGCGTGCCTGCGTGTGTAAATAAAATTAATTACAAGCGAGAGGGCGAAGGCTTCGGTGACATCACAAAGCGGAGAAACTCCCAAGGGGGAGACCTAATGGAATATTTTCCCTCAGTCTAATAATACAGTTCATATTGACTTGAGGTAATTAGTGGGATCATTAAAGCAGTTTTCCCGGCGTATTTGGCTGCCTGATCAGATTAGTGAAAATGTTCTTCAGAACAAGCCCTGTGTGGTCTGCCAGAGGAGGAGGAAATAAAGAGCAACAAAGCATATTTTGGAATCATAAGCAGTCCTGGGCTTTCAGTCCTGCAAAAACGACCCATCTCCAGGGTCTCAAAATCTGGTGGTCTCAGCTCTATTTAATGGAGCCCATGTGATGGAGATAATGCGCCATGCCTTTAACAGTGTATCAGTGATGAATACTGAGTTAGATTAATTATACTATTTATGGCCGCAGAAGAAAAGATAAGGAGTTATGTAATATGTACAAACTGCAAAAATGCAGCTTCAGGCAAGTAAAATGGAACGATTCGATATTGCCAACAATGCATGGTCAGAAAAATAATAACTCATTTGCTTAGGTTTTAATATTTATCTCTCTATCTATCAAATATCTATCTATCTATCTATCTATCTATCTATCTATCTATCTATCTATCTATCTATCTATCTATCGCTCTATCAAATATCTATCTATCTATCTATCCAATATCTATCTATCTATCTATCTATCTATCTATCTATCTATCTATCCAATATCTATCTATCTATCTATCTATCTATCTATCTATCTATCTATCTATCCAATATCTATCTATCTATCTATCTATCCAATATCTATCTATCCAATATCTATCTATCCATCCATCCAATATCTATTTATCTATCTTTTTATATTACAGTGGCGCCACTGCCAATGCTTCCTTCTGAGCAAGAAAAGCCAGTTTTATGGACTCATATCTGTTAGATATACTTATAGTTGAGTGCCACATTATTGAGGCCTATCCAAAAGAGGCAAATGCAAGTATCTAATACACTAGATCAGCAAAAGCGAACCTTTTACAGACTGAGTACCCAAACTGCAACCCAAAACCCACTTTTTTATCGCAAAGTGCCAACACAGCAACGTAATCAGATTACTACAGACCAATATATTATATCGTCCATGTACTTTATCTATAATAGCCTGCTTACATTCAGCGTGGTGCCTGTGCCGTTCATAGTGCGCCCTGTGCTGATAAATGGCAGGAAAAGTCTAAGGCAAATTGGCACACCATAGACTTTTTCCAGGGGGCCCACAGAATGCCGCCTCTGGCACCCACAGGTTTGTCACCACTGCCCTAGATAATATCTAAATACAGTATTCTGGGAGTGAAAGGGGTGTTCATAGTCACCCAGCAAAGATGGAGTTTCCAAACTCTGCCAACAAACATGACGGCTGCAATCTTATTGGCTGAAGGGTGAGATCTCCATTTACTTTCTTTGTTCTACTTTCCATAAATTGGACCCATGTACACTTTTTACAAATGGAAAATGACACATAAAAAAAACCCAGCAGAACATTCATTCGCCTGACAGCCACCTTCTCCGAATTCCCCATAAGCATGCACTTAGGGTAGAGGGAGACCAGTTGCTGCCAGGTACTACTGTAGCTCGTCTCCAGGATGAACAAAAAGGTGGGGCATGTCAAACTCCGCTGTGCCCAATACGTATTTTCCTGTGGACGTCTGCTGCCAGAAGGCAGTCCCTGGGAGGCCCCTATACATGTTAGTTAGTGAATCCCGTTAATATTAATGTAATACACATGAGGTTTTATTATATCTACACTTTCAAAGAGATCAGTGATACCCTTAAAGTACATGCCCATGGCGCGAGAACAGGCCTAGGAATCGGTGTGATACGGCCTTTATCTGTCATACTGAATATAAATGCAGATAAAGAATGCTTCAAGCGCCACGTTGACTAGGTTAGTGTCATCAGAAAATCTAGCCATTATATCACAAGCATCATCGTAGACTAATAACTGCGGTAATATAGCAAGCAGCATCTATTCAAAGCATTTTTACATTATTTATAATGTTTTTGTTCCCTGATCATATCCAGTTTACCAGAAAAGGGAAAAACGTTGCGAGCTCTCTAAAAGCATGCCCTTTACAGTACAGCAATAGAGAAAATGCAGAATCATTTCTATAGCGTAAAACAAGCCCAGAAATAACGGTAAAGAGCATGCTCCAGAGTTTCTGGTGTAACTGGGATATGCCAAGCTCCGTCACAGATGGCAGCCTTTGACAGCTCCCATCCGTAGCGCTGATACTCGACAGTTCAGCACAAGATCAGTGACATTCTGTCTCATTAGAGCCACGCTAATTATCACAGCTAGTTTCAGGGGAAACCATGTGTTGCAATGGTCAATTTGAAGGAGTCTGTGCATCAACAAACTGGTAATAAGGATCAGACACCTTATTATACGACAGCATGCTGCCTATGATCTGATTTAGCGAATTAAGGGAACTAAAGCAATACTGAAGGTTGATTGTTAGAGGAATAGTACATACAGCAAAATACACTGTAATTGAATGGATGATGCGTCAAACGAGCACGCAGATGTACACAGAGCCACAGGAAAGTAACCGGCCAGGATTTTATACTGAAGCAATCTCACATATAGTATAAAAAGGGGAATATGGATTGCCTTGTCACTAGTTTCAAGATAAAAACATGGAAATTATATAAGTAGTATAAAACCATACATAGAGTATATGGCTAATAAAATGAGATCATCGTGTTTTATTGAGGGCATATGCAAAAAAAAAAAAAAAAACACAATGTAATCATAAAATGTAACTACTGCATAATAATAACAAAAAATAAAATAGGTTGGGGCATAAGTGGCAATATAATGTACAACAAAAAACAGTGCAAATGCATTAGTAATATAGTGTTCACTAAATATGCTAATTATTTCTCACCTCACCCTACCCCCAAATATCAACAGTTTCCTTACTCCACAAAAAAAAGAGACTTGTGACATATGTTTGAAATCACTACAGCAGTGATTTGTGCCAAATCATGTATGAAAGGCAAGAAATATGTAACTGAAACTGATATTTTACAGCACAGCAACACATGCATAATACAAAGAGTACCACAGATTCCTGACCCCTACTTGTTTCAAACCATCTAGTTTGGGGAATTTTACCAAAATGGCCACATTTGATTATCACAATTGGGATATGGAGAGGTTACAGATAATTACGCAGCTTAAATGTTTGCATGCATGTCCTCTGCTACACAGTGAGGCTCACGTAGCAATACAGTCACAGGAACAAGTTGTGCTGTTATGTTAAACTATTAATAATGTGATTAACACCTGCGATATGTTAAAAATGTTTTTTATTCCATCATCGCTCCAAGACAAAAGTGTCTGCACAAAAATGTCTCAACTGTGTCACAACAAAATTCTGTCTAGATAAATGAACAAATTATCCATTCACATCAATGGATCCCAATGGCTCCCGACAGGATTCGGCAGTTTTGACGTCAAGAAAAGCGCTGCGTCATTAGATCTGATGGAAGAAAATTATTTCTGATGTGATTCAGATTAAACACTGGGTCTTGCCACAAGGTGGCATAAAGGTCCCTCCCAGACAAATAAAAGTGTCCTATAAAAAAGGCTCTCAGGGGCTACTTTTGGGTAGTGTACCTCTTGTGAGAGATTGCTGACTGCTAGACATGCCTCTATGACGCACTCAAAGACATTTTGCCCAGTTGACAGACGTTTGCACTGGTGTCGTGAACGAGAAACCCGAGCTGCTACGGACAGTTGCTCACCCATAGTAGTGATACCAGGGACACTAACAGCTAAATGATATGCGCAGGACATCATGTGACCACATGTGTTGCCACCAGGGCTGTGGAGTCGGAGTCGTGGAGTCGGAGTCGGTCACCATTTTGGTGGAGTCGGAGTCGGTATAAAATGGACCGACTCCGACAATATATAATGAATTAGTGCATTTAGTTCAGTGCTGAATATATTTTTAGAAGAATTTGTGAAAATGATGAAATGTCCTATAAATGTCTTTTCCTGATCTAAGGATTTAGGCTTTTAGTTGAGATGACTGTGTACTGCCCTTCATGTCCAGTGCATGTTCTCTCTGTATGCTTTATGTTTCCTCTGAGCTCATGTTTGGAGAGGTTAGCTGCTCTCATGGCTTCTATCTGCTGATGTAAAACACCTAGGGCCTTATGTATGAAAACTGTCTAGGTGTAGAAGTTTCTTTGTTGCCCATAGCAACCAATCAGAGCTCCCCTTTCATTTCATATAGTGCTCTGGAGAAATGAAAGGGGACCTCTGATTGGTTGCTATGGGCAACAAAAAAAGTCTTAGACCTAGACAGTTTTCATACATCAGGCCCAGAGGTGTAGCTACTGGGGGGAGAGGGGGGGCAGGGGAGGCGATGCTCTGGGCACAATACCTCTGGGGGGGCCCAGCAGGGATGGCCTTAGTACAATCAGGCGAATACAAGTGAGCGCTTCTATTATGGAGTCTGATGGGGGCACATTAAGCCGATCTGAGGTCTGATAGGGGCACATTCTGATGATCTGAGGTCTGATGGGGGCACATTCTGCTGATCTGAGGTCTGATGGGGGTACATTCTGCTGATCTGAGGTCTGATGGGGGAACATTCTGCTGATCTTAAGTCTGATGGGGGCACATTCTATTGATCTGAGGTCTGATGGGGGTACATTCTGCTGATCTGAGGTCTGATGGGGGCACATTCTGCTGATCTGAGGTCTGATGGGGGCACATTCTGCTGATCTGAGGTCTGATGGGGGTACATTCTGCTGATCTGAGGTCTGATGGGGGCACATTCTGCTGATCTGAGGTCTGATGGGGCACAATACGCTGATCTGAGGTCTGATGGGGGCACATTCTGCTGATCTGAGGTCTGATGGGGGTACAATACGCTGATCTGAGGTCTGATGGGGGCACAATACGCTGATCTGAGGTCTGATGGGGGCACATTAAGCCGATCTGAAGTCTGATGGGGGCAAGGGACTGTTAGTTTAGTGATGTAAAAGCTGGGGACAGATTTCCTTTAACATAGGAGTCCCCTTTTTTACTCCTATTAATCCTATATTTTACTGCATTATGTGGTAGAGTATTTAGAGTAGGGTATGTAGAAAGTCAATTGTACTGTACTTAACAGCATAGATGATCTAGCAGTTTATACAGTCATCTTTCTAATACAGTATTATAACCACAACTAGTAGTATGTGCCTGTGAAGTTGGAAACGTGCGTTTGGGAAGCCAATAAGTGGGGCGCCCACTCAAGTATGTTTTGCCCCCCCCCCATGTGCTGAACCTCTAGCTACGCCTCTGATTAGGCCCTAAGTGAGCTGTACCCAGAGAAGCCTGATAGATTACAAACTGTTTTTGTCATGACTTATCTGTACTATTGATTTTATGCAAATTTGTTTAAAGTTATCACTTAAACATGCTCCATGTATGAGGGAGTAGGAGTCGGAGTCGGGGTGAGGGGAAATTGAGGAGTCGGAGTTGGAGTCGGGGCTTTGGCTTACCGACTCCACAGCCCTGGTTGCCACTCACGGCATGGCATTTTTCAGCATTTTCCTTGGCCTGCCTGGTCCCTAGATTTATCACAAATCGAGCATTTGTGGGACCAGCTGGGACGTCGGCTTCAGCAACCTACCAGTTTGCCCAGCTGGAAATTCTGTGGAAAAATGTGCTGCAAGATACCATACAGAACCTACACATCCATCTATCTATATACACAGATTTAAAACAAAAATGTACACACCTCCACAGACACACACACAAATAGTACACTTATTAGCTCTCTTAGGCTGAGTATGTCCAGTTACGAACAGGGCTAAAACAAGCATTCAAGCTTTCGCTAAAAATGCATTCATCCCTGGATGTCAGTATAGTAACAAAACAGAGTAAAATAATTAATACATGTTTGGCCATTTTAAATTGAGCTTAAAAACAACCCATCATACACACAAAAGCTGAACATTTAATATGTGTTTTTCACACGTGAATAAAGACGTCTAAAAAGAGAATTCAGGTTTCCAGATAAACAAAATATTCTATCACAATTAGAAACATTTCAAAAGCCCTATAATTTTCAATCAAAATTACAGTAATTTCTGATATACAAGCCATGATTCATGACAGAATTTTACACTTCATAAGAGATGACGGTGGCCTGATGTATGACATGCTGAGCACTGAACCAATATAAACAACTCCGTTTAATGTTTAAATAGCACTTAATGTTTAGAACCCAACAATAAAAGAAACACGTTGCCAAAATTACCACTTTCAAGCTGATTAAGGGGTAGGGATGCGTTTGAGATTCAACTGTTTACATGCCCGTTTATTTGTGTGCACATGTTGATACACACACATGTGCGCACAGACTCAGAATGGAACAGATTTATCCCGGGGGGCAAGCAGAGCAGTGGCCGATACCAACCAATCAGGTGACCATTTTCATTTTCCAAAGAGCTGCTGAAAAATGAGAAGCAACATCGAATTGGTTGCTACAAGCAACTGCTCCACTCTGTTTTTTGGGCTAGTTTTGAAAAATGTCCCCTAATGGTGGCACAGTGAACACAATCAAAAATTCTACTTGCTTTAATAAGGTAAGGCAGAAAGTGAAGTGGTAGATAGGTCAGAATTAGAGTTGAGCGAACGTGCTCGTAACGAGCACTGTACTGCTCGGATCCCCTGCGCTTGAATGGCCGCAGCCATCCGGATCCGTCCTCCTCACCCGACTGCAAGTCAGTGGCGACGGATCCGTTTGGTATGACACACTCGTGTGTCATACCAAATGGATCCGCCCCCATTGACTTACAGTCAGGTGAGGACGGATCTGGATGCCTGCGGCCATTCAAGCGCAGGGGATCCGAGCAGTACAGTGCTCGTTACGAGCACGTTCGCTCAACTCTAGTCAGAATATATTGGTGGGTGGAGAAATGGATTAGGGAGGCTCATTAGAGCAGTGGATAGGGAGGATCATGTTACAATCCAATAATAATAAAATTCAAGGTGCCCGCAAAATCTCAAGATTTCAGATTTAGGGAACTGAATGTGGAAAATTAAAGGGAACCTGTCATCACCTTTATGCTACCCATACTAACAGCAGAATAAAGTACAGACAGGTGAGCTGATTTCAGCGGTCTGTCATTTATAAGTTAAAAGTAAGTGGTTGCCGAGAACCAACATCACAAACATTGCAGATTAGACCTGGAAAAGAGTCAAATCTTCATGAGAAGAGTCATGGTTATTCATGAATTCCTGCTCTCTCTGCCCACCTGCTGATAACTGACAGTCTTCTACCTAGTTTTCTCCCTTTCTCTCTAGGAGAGAACTGCCAGTCATCAGCAGATGGGCGGGACAGCAGGAGATTAGTAATAACCATGACTCTTCTCAGGTAGATATGACTCTTTTCAAGGCCTGGGATGCAATGTTTGTGATGTTGGTTCTCAGCAACCACTTACTTTTAGCTCAAGAGAGACACACCGCTGAAAACAGCATTTCTGTCCCTATTTTATGCTGCCCTCAGTACAGTCAGCATAAAGTTGATGACAGGTTCCCTTTAAAGACTAACTTAACATGCATGTTCACAAATGTCAGAAGCCTAAGCAAGCAAAATGGGGATACTCAAGTTATAAGTGGGGTACCCTAAGGTTCAGTGCTGGGTCCCCTATTATTTATCTTTTTAATGATATCGAGGATGGGATTAATAGCACTATTTTTGCAGATGACACCAAGCAACTTGGACACTGAGTGTTTGGTATCAACTTGGCAAATGAGGTTCAATGTAAAGTTATGTATCTGGATACAAATAATTATACACCCACCATATGTCCTAGGGAAGTAACACCGGGAGAGTCCCTTGTAGAGAAGGATTTGGGTGTACTTCTAGATCATAGACTAAATAACAGCATACAGTGTCAATCAGGGCACATTCACATCTCTGTTCGAAATCAGGCAGGCTGTTCCAGCCGAGGAACAGCCAGCCGGAGTTCATTGTATCCAGCACAGCCGATAATGCCAGCAACCGCTAGTTCCCCATTGACTATAACGGGATCCAGTGGTGATCCTGCCGCTTTAAAGCATAAATGGCAAGTTTTTCGAACACGGATGTTCTAACACTAGCTTGAAGCAGGATATTGTCATGTATTAAAATTAGCATGGACTAATTTATGGTTATGTGTGTGTGGCGGGGGGGGGGGGGGGGTAATTGACTTGGCACCTTCAGTTCCTGCATTAGGTATATCATCATATTAGTTTTACCCATTTAATTCTTTTTAATAAACCAGATAGAACCAGATAGTGATACACATTGTTTGCGTTTTGATTCTGTTTTTATGGTCTGATTGTACATTTTTTTTTAATTCTTTTTACTGTACACAATTATAGAGACTGCCATCTTATCTGAGATGTTGCTGAAGGGTTTGTTCAGCCTAGAAAAGAACTCCAATGTGCCCTTCCTTTACCTCGTTAAATATTAAAAAAAACACACACATGCACCTCTCGACAGTCCCACTGTGCCTACACCACGGCTTCCATCCCAGTCATTGCAGAGAAGTATCGTTTAAGCAGATGTGACCACTCAGGTATGTGATTGGCAGCTGCAGTCACACAACCAAGCCACTTCCTGGTCCTATGAGGACAGAAGTCGCCAGGAGAGCAGAGGTATGGACATGGCAGGGCTGACGACAGGTGATTTTTTTTTTTAAGCGAGCACAGGAAGGATCATTGGCGTTGTTGGCTTTTAGGCATTGCTTTCCAGCATAGGCCATAGATTGGAGAGTTTTCTAGACATGCGCTGTGACCTGATCAGAGGTCATTGTGCAGGAAGGGGGAAGTATAGGCAAGTTGTGAATATCACCTATCGTTAATGGTGGATCATGTGTTATCAATAGTATAGTGATATCTTTCATCATAATCCTGCCTGTGATGATAATGAGCTGAAAAGTGACCAAGAAATGGTGCCTCTTATTGCATGTATTAATACACTAGATAGTGACATCACAAAAAAAGAAAATCACCAAAAATTCTAAAAAAAAAACAAAAAAAACATTTAAACAATAAGTCATTTTCTGATGACACATTGCCTTTCAAATCTTGCACTTTAGTTTGAAGGATTCCATTTTTCATTTGTCAATTTAATCTGTCAAATGAAACTTGATATCATGGGCAAACCGTTGAATGCAAAAGTTTTCAATCTTCCTGAAAGGCAACTTTGCACTCATTTAATCTTTATATTTTATTAATGTTATTAAGAAGAGATAGGAAATAGGACATTATATTATCAGCAAAAATGCCATCAAATGTGAGGCAATGCAAAGAAGCAAATTAGATGTATAATCAACTCCATAGCTTGTGCTATTGTTCTAAGGTGACCTCTGTTCACCGTGCTTTTAAGGCATGTCGGAGGTATATGTTGGGAATTTTCCCAAATGTCTACTTTGAGATGTCCATAGGCCACCATGCACCCACCGCACGGCAAAAGAGTGTTCTTCTGGCATACACTGGGCCAGTATATGTCAGGTTAGCTTTGTTGGGGAAAATCTGTAGAAGAAGCAGGGGAAAATGAAGTGTGGAAGAGGGACAAAGAGTAGGATATAGAAGACTGGTGGACAGGGAGTCAGTTACATATGGAGGGGGCACCTTCAGTGGTATTTCAATAAACTGTCTTCACAAGCACTTATTTAATAGCGTGCAAAGTTCTTTATCTAAAGTGCTATATGGAGTGGAACCCTACTGGTACACTTCCACTACATGCAGCCTCAATAATGTCTTGCTGTGTCTGGTGGCCACGAATATAGAGTATAAAAGGGAATGGAGACAAGCAAGATCCAAGTAAAGCCTACCAGGGTTTCTTAAAGGGATTGTCCAATTTAGGACATTTATGGCATATCCTTGGAAAATCCACCACTGGGACCCACTGCTATCTAAAAACAATCCATCTGTGACTGGCTGGGAATGTAGAGGTGTGCAGATTTCTCCATTTACTTCTAAGACTAGCCTTGGCTATATTTGACAGTGCTATTAAAGTAAATGGAGAGAGATGCGCATGTGAGGCCACATCTCCTCTATCTGGCTGGGCGCAACAGGGCATCGTTCTGGAGATAGGAGTGGGTTGCACCTATGGGACATTTGTGGCACAGCCTTTAAAGAGGGTTTTCCTCCTGGGACCCAAACAATCAGCTATTTGAAGAGACCAAGGTGCTTCAGCGAACACTGCTACCTCCTCACAGCTTACCAAGAACAGGACCATACATTGTATAGCTGCTGTGCTTGGTATCACAACTCAGCCCCATTCACTTGACTGGGACTGACCTGTGCCTAAGCCATGTAACCAATGAACATGACATCACTGGCCTAGGGTAAGCTGCAAGAGTGCTGTGGCCTTCTCAATCAGCTAATTGTCTGGGGGTCCCCAACACCAACCGGTCACATACTGATGACTTATCCATACGAGAGGTCATCACTACAAAAATCATGAGAAAACCCCTTTAAATGGTGCCTGAACAAGGTGTAGCTGCGGGATGTATATGCAGAATTCCATTGACTGAATGACTACACCTGCACTTGCCATTGTTGTGGTCCAGGCTCAGGATCTACATATAGATCACCACTAAAAATCCACATACAGATCCTATGTCTGGGCTGCAACATATATGAGCATACTAATAGTGCAGGGAAAGGCTTAAAGGGGTTGTCCAAGTTATTTTTTGTCCTTTGTATGTTTCTGACTAGTCAAATATAATGTTTTTTCAGTGCATTTACTTTAACTTCTCAGATCTCACTGAAGGTCACATGACCTGTGATGTCAGCTTCTCTGCACAAGCCTCAGAGATCAGATACCAGTCTGTACAGAGATGTCACTGTGCTGACCACACCCCCTGCACTGGCTGCTCTGTGTCTCCTTCTCCCTGGATTCATTAGTAAACATTAACCCCTTCTGCCAGCACAGACTCGGGGCTGAAGGCAGTGAGGAGACAAATGCTGGGCACAGGAGCTGACAGAAGAGTTCTGCAGAGCATTGCACAAGAAAGGTAGGGGCTAGTTCCTGTGTGTATCAGCAGTGTCATTGTACAGCTGGGACTTGTAGTCCTACACATACATGCTGCTGAGTATTCCAGCAGGCGGACATGTCTCTCAGGGCAGCAGGGTTATTCACTCCCTTTGCAGAGCAGGGGGGGGCAGAGATTGTTGTTATTGCAGGTAAACAAAGGTCAGGAACAGGGAAATGAGGAAATATAGATTTTTTTGCCTAAAACTTGCTTAGCTTAGTCATATACTGCTGCCTATCAGATTTACAGTGCTATATATTTTTTTCATAACTCGGACAACCCCTTTAAGACATGAAAGAGATGAATTATAGTATAGTTCAAAGCCATCGAAGAGTTCTTGATTCCGACCATTTTTTCTTCTTGTCATGTGTCACCAGCCCACATGTTTGACTTCTTATTGGTTTAGAGGTAATGATATGAAAGATAAAGGCCCATGCATGAGGCCAGCCATTCCCATCTAAATGACCTACCCACCTTACGCAAATGCACTTAGAACGGCATCTGTTAGCAGATCTGTACCTATGACACTGGCTGACCTGTTACATGTGCGTTTGGCAGCTGAAGACATCTGTCTGTCCCATGTTCATATGTGCCTGTATTTCTGAGAAAAGTGATGTTTTAATAAGTGCAAATAAGCCTCTGGGAGCAATGGGGGTGTTACCATTATACCTAGAGGATCTGCCACGTCCTCTGCACTTTTAATGACAGGGCCAAGCAGTGAAAACGTCATCATGCTTGCCCGTGACTTCTCCTAAAATCAATCAAAAGCAGAATTTTATGCTTTGTTTTTTCCATGGAAAATGAAAAAAATATTTAAAAATGTTTAACATTATTTAAACAGTAGGTCATTTTTGATGACACATACCATCTATATCAGTTTTAGTTCACATGGACAAAAAAAAAAAATCTCTCTTCCGCAGGGCTGGACAGAATCTAGGAGCCAGGTAAACAATTCATATAGAAATGTCCTACTGCCACCACACTTTCTGTTATGCACTGATATGCAGGGTTTTCTTGGGCATCTCTTTCAATCGTGGATGAGATGTAAGCAGATTGACTTAGGAGCAGAGGAGTGCAAAATGAAGATGTGCCACTATATATATATATATATATATATATATATATATAAATTATGGTAGCTTCTTTACAGAAATACCAGTAATTCACAATATTTCTGACAATTTGTAACAAGTTTTTCAATTATTAACCTTCATCATTTCATAATGGACAACTATTATTAATAAGAATATAGTAAACGGAGGGTATACATAGAACTGCAGATTGCTCTTGAATTAGACAACTGCAAAATTCACAAGGTTGAAAACTTTATTCCAAAAATACATCACAAAATGCAAAGTGGAACCTGTAACAACACTCAACAATACACATGATGCACCAACTCCCAAGGCATTCTAAACAAATCACATAAAAAGTATACAGTGTAAGGAAAAAAAAACATCAGATTTGAATGTGCAAACAAAGCTAGAACATCAACATACAGAAAAACAATACAATGCAAAGAATATCAGTAGCTGAAACAAAAAAGCGTAAAATGATCATAGGGCAAGACATTCTTACTGCACAGTAATTCTCTCACACAAGTATACACAAGTATACAGTACATTGCCGTTAGGTTCTTAGAAAACAGTGACATTTAGATATCTGTATGCAATGTCGCTCATGAAAACAATGTCAATATTGGCATAACTGTGCAGAGTTAGGCTGGCTATACACTTGATCACTGCTGATCACTTCATAAACATGCTCGACTCAACTGAGCATGCATGTTTTCTCAGAAGAAAGAGGGGAGGAAGCCATTGACAGGCTCCTCTGGGGATGACTTATCTCCCCCAGACAAAGATGGGGCAAGTAGGATTCAACTTATCTTCCTCGACCTCTACAGTTGGGAGGCCTTCCACACATTAGCTGGTTGGTTGGTCCACCTGAAATCAGTGGGTTTGGCACACAAACTTTTAATGTGTATGGTCAAGCTTTATTGCCACAAAGTTCTTGAGAATTTTGAAACTTTTCCAGAGACACCATGTTTTATTGAGCCCCACGAACTTGTTAATATACCTAGCTTTAGGATTTCCACAGTCTCCTTGCTGTCGTTGTTTGGGTTCCTAGCCACATCTCTTTACAGACCTCAATAAAGACATGCCATGCCGCCCCGCTCATATAATGTGCTATCACACACCATTACACAGGCCTGAACCAGAGATGTGGTGGTGGACCCAAACATCGCCATGGAGAAACAATAAGGAAGAATACCGACAACTTTACTACTTTAACACTCTACTTCTTAAGCTCCTTTAAACAATGGTATAAATCAGGGGCCCATAAATGCATTCACCCAAATAAGTGTTCCACTTAAAAAGAGTTATTCTGCACTGGCAGCCTTTTCATCAGCAGCGTGCCCACTGCTTTAACCCTTTATGTACCATGTTTCCAAACATGCAATCATTGCAGTCCTGGGAATATACAGTAGTGGGTGGTTTTCTTGCAAGGTGTTCTTTAAAGGGCATCTGTCAGCAGATTTGTACCTATGACACTGGCTGACCTGTTACATGTGTGCTTGGCAGCTGAAGGCATCTGTGTTGGTCCCATGTTCATATGTGTCCTCATTGCTGAGAAAAAAAGAAGTTTGTATATATGCAAATTAGCCTCTAGGAGCCACGGGGGTGTTGCTGTTACACCTCGAGGCTCTGCTCTCCCTGCAACTGCTGTGCCCTATGCACTTTGATTGACAGGGCAAAGCAGGAGTGATCACGTTTACCCTGCCTGGCCCTGTCAATTAAAGTTCAGGGGGCACAGCAGCTGAAGAGAGCAGAGTCTCTGGGTGTAATGGCAACGCCCTCATTGCTCCTAGAGGCTCATTTGCATATATTTAAACCTATTTTTTCTCAGTAATGCGGGCACATATGAACATGGGACCAACACAGATGACTTCAGCTGCCAAGTGCACATGTAACAGGTCAGCCAGTGTCATAGGTACAAATCTGCTGACAGATGCCCTTTAAATTATTCTATTCAAATGTCTGAATTATTTTGGTCTAACAATGCCAACTACCAATGCTTGCCACTCTCAGTGCTTGCCATTTTTGACCTTTATGTATGTATGTTTTCTTTTTATTTAAACACAGCATACTCTAGGCATGGTATTTTTTCCAGGTATTTTCGCTTATGCTTCTCTATGGGACCTGAAAAATGTACGTTACAAATATAACAAAATAAAAATACCATCAATAAATCAATGAATAAGTATATTATTAAAGGGAGAAAGTCTACATACATACACAGCATTTTATTTTGGGGTATTTTGTTGTGGTTTCAGAGCTTTACTTGCTCTGGTTTTGGCATTTTTTTCAGGTATTTTTCCCATAGGCTTCTCTATAGAACTTGAAAAACACATTAGAAATGTAAAAAAAAAAAATCCAAGGAGTTTTTAAAAAGGCTGAAAAAATAGTTTGAAGGAACCCCAAGAAATGTAATGCTCGATTTGCTGGAGTGCATAATTGCACAGGCATCGTAATCGCTCCTAGTTTCCAAAATATTTAAATTTTTTACCAGTCTGTATAAAACCTGTAAGTGCATATGCATTTTTTTTTTTGGCAAGTAGATTCTCAAACATTTGACCGTTTTAAATCTGTGCAGAAAGCAGAATAATATTTTTTCTTCAAATAAATATTATGTACCTGGCTTTTGGAAGCTGCAACCTTTGCAAATAGTGCTTGGGATACTTTAGCTCTTTTCATTTCCTGCTGGATCTCATCATAGATGGAAGCATTAATATTCATGCTGCAATTCTCCAGGCTTCCGTTTCTCTCTGTTGCAATAGTTGCTGTTTTGACCTGGAATATACATTTGGGAGAGGAAATTTACTCACAGGTACAAAAAAATAAATAAATAAAATAAAAACATACATTTAGATTTTTATTTTTTTTTATACATTATTTCTCATACCAACTGTCACCTAAATATTTTTTGCATAGGAATAAAGTGGACAAATGCTATTTGCATGAATGGCAAATTCACTGCAATCTCCTCAGCATTTCATATCTTACTAGCTGAGGAATACAGTCTCTATTGTCAAAGGACAACAAGCAATAGCAAAGTCATCAAGCAAGTTTTGTGGCAACAAGCCAGATATTTTCACAGAACCGTGCAAATGTACAACTGAAAGCTTTCGGCAATTAATGTGAAAGAATTTAACCATCTGTCTTTGAAAAGACTGGCTTATCTTGAGCGGCATGCAACATAACTGTGATGATTTATGTCGGTGATAAAAGCACAATGGCAGCATCCGAGATTCCACAGTTCTTTATTTTTATTAGATTTTCCCCTTTAACATGGCTTAACCTTGCTACTTTTGCTTTTTGCCTATATAATTACCTGTCCATATCATCTAATGCATTTAGATTCAGAACACACTGCATACTTTGTCAGGACACATGGGGGCACATTTATTAAGACCGGCGCCGGTCTTAATAAAGTCCTGCACTGGCAGTGGATCTGCCGGAGTTAGGCCCCATGCAGACGACCGTATTTCACGGCCCGATACGGGCCTGTGCTGCCCCAGAGGACGGGAGCGCACGGCGTCATTGGTTGCTATGATGCCGTGCGCTTCCAGAGGCCGCCGCCGTACAGGCCGCCGCAGCGTGTACAGTGTTTCACTGTACGGCGGCGGCCTCAGGAAGCGCACGGCGTCATAGCAACCAATGACGCTGTGCGCTCCCGTCCTCTGGGGCAGCACAGGCGGGGAATACGGTCGTCTGCATTAGGCCTTATGTAGAGGCGCCAGCCTGTCCATAACTTCCGCGCATCCAGCGCCAGTTCTAAATGTAAGACAGCTTCCTATACATTTAGACCATGTTGTAGACTGTTTTAGGCGTAGAAAATAGAAAATGAAATGGGCCCACCGGCCCGTCCCCTTCCACGCCCACAATTTTAGACCTGGCGTGAGCGGGGAGAAGTCAAAGATAGCGCCGTTGAACCGCCATCTGCGTCTGAAATACACCTAATATAGACGTATTTCAGTATAATAAATGGCCCCCATTGGTTTTACCTAAAATCCGGTTAGTGGATGAAGGTAAGTTGGCGTTTCCTTTCAATAATAAAAATATACTGTATTTAGAACAGGAAATTAATGCTTGGCCTTTCCTTTTGCACACAAGGACATCAATCAATTTTTGTACAGAATATATACATGTAAACAATAGGGGTTGAGTAAGCCCCAAAATATAACTAGATAAAATGGGGAACACGTGGGATAAATAATAGGTTGATACAAATTTGGTCTTAAAGGGGTTGTGAAAAATGGGAGGGTTTTTGACAACACCTCATTCTGTGGGACCTGCAAAGGGAAGCTTAGAAACCTGCTTTTCAGGATCGGCTCCCAATTCTGTCTTCTCCCAGCCTGCGATGCGTGAAAAATAGTCACATGGTCGCAAGGAGAGACTGACACTGCCGCGGCCTGTAACTGGCTGCAGCAATGTCAAACCGGATACTGACATCACTGGAGCCCCAAGGAACATTGCAGGCTGGGAGAACACTGAGCAGGCAGTCGGTGCCGGGAAGCGGGTAAGTAACCTTCTCTTTGCAGGTCCCGCAGAATAGGGAAGGGGGCGGGTTGCCAAAAACCCTCCAATTCTTGCACAACCCCTTTAAAATTTCTCAGCCAAAATGACACACAATTACACACTAGTGTAGCCGTAACAGCAGCCTGTGTCATAGAGCATAAGGTATTAGCACACAAGAGTATAAATCTGAAATCAAAAACTATAAAATAGCAATCCCATCATGGGATTAAAAATGTTACAAGTAACCTAAAAATAATATTTTTTAGTATAAAATACATTTTACTGCACACATTAAATAAAAAACTACACATAATATAAGAATTAATTCATCAGGATGCTTAGTGTGAAACATGAATGGTGTAAAAAATAAACAAAGGAACACCAAAAATCTCATAAATAAATCATATAAATTACATATAAATTTACATGTAGCCCAGAACAATGCCAAAAAATAACAATATTTATCCAACATTAAACAAGGCCTCGGACAGCCACATCCATGAAGACATAAAAAAGTTATCCAAGGTAGGCAAAGTTCCTCTACTATTACTGTAGTTAAGGGGGGGCAGATAAAAGGGGAGAGGTTGGGTTAGGGGAGCCATTGGCCTCTCTTCTACATACTGTATTTTAAGCCTCCGCTATGCTCAGTTATGCACATTTTGCACCCATTTTAGCCATTTACACCTAAAATCCGTTATATTAGACGAAAAAAAAAGGCCTCTGGAAAGTATTTTTATTTTTTTTTGTCTACGTCTAATGGATCAGAAGAATGGAAAACTATGGTGATGTGAAACCAACCTAAGAACAAGGACACATAATAAGTGGGGGCCTTTGTTACAGATTTTGCATGGCTGCACGGGAACTTTACGTTACGTCTCCTACATCTACATAACACAGTCTTAAAATGCATCAGCCTCATATTAAATAGAGTAATACTGCTAAAGCATGCAGGTGAAGAAATCCGATGAAAATGACGAGTAGAAATATTATTCTACATTATTCTCGCAGAGACTTCTCAGGCTCAAAAAGGATTTGCGTCAAACATTTGCAAGTAAAAGTTTTAAGCCCCATCTACTTTCCTCTGACAGACACGTATGTTAAGGTGTGCATGAACGCATCAATAATCGTTTCTACAGTTCTCTGTATTATCAGTCTCAATGCAGATTGTGATACCTGTTGTTGGACGCACATCAAAAGAATGGAATAATTTTAAAGCAATTGATGAATCTTTTGTAGTTCTTTAAGACAC
The DNA here is from genome assembly GCA_900303285.1 of Rhinella marina. Lineage (NCBI taxonomy): Eukaryota > Metazoa > Chordata > Amphibia > Anura > Bufonidae > Rhinella > Rhinella marina. The sequence goes on from ONZH01015998.1 coordinate 59,215, forward strand.
TTGGCAGCAAAAACATGCAAAAGAGAGAGAACAGACATGCTAGATATTTTGTGAGACTCTTCGGCAGTTGTTTACAGAAATAGGCTTTAGATATTTTACCATTTATTCACTTCTTTTGTTGTTTTTTCTTTTTACACATTATTGATAAACTAAATATACCAACACATGTACACACACTAACTATATACGGTACCTTATCTGCACAGGGGCAGATTTATTGAGACTGTAGTCTCATATGCAAAAATGGTAGCAAATGTCCTAAACTCTAAACAGTCATATTAAAATTGGAAAAACTTTCCCAAAAATGTCACCTTTTTATTGTATAATTTGAATATATGTCAGAGGACTTAAGTGCATTTTAACCCCTTAGTGACCTTACTAATTTTAGCCGTAAAAGGGTTGTGCAGTAATTTATATTGATGACCTATACTCAGGATAGGTCATCAACATCTCACTGCAGGGATCTGACACCCCAGCTGATCAGCTGTTTGACGAGAGGGGGTGCTCTCAATGCGAGCGCTGCTTCCTGGTCTTTACGTGTCACCTCCTGTGGAGCGGCGGCCTAGTGTAATTACATGTGCTCGCTCCATTCAAGTGAACGGAGCGACTACTCGGCATGAAACTGTGGTACTAAGTCCAGTGTAATAAAGAGAAAGTGGCGCTTGCATGGAGTGCCACCTCCTCGTCAAACAGCTAATCGGCAGGGGTGTTGGACTCCCGCCGGTCAGATATTGATGACCTATACCAGGGCTGACCAACCTGCGGCTCTCCAGCTGTTGCAAAACTACAACTCCCAGCATGCCCAGTCTGCCTACAGCTATCATCCTACAGCAGGGCATGGTGGGAGTTGTAGTTTTACAACAGCTGGAGAGCCTCAGGTTGGCCAGCCCTGACCTATACTGAAGATAGGTCATCAATATAAATCGCTGCAGAACCCCTTTAAGGACCAGTATATTTTTCTTCCTCTCTGTCCCAGCGTCATAACTTTTTTTTTTCTTCAATTTAGCTACATGAGACACTGAATTTGCGGGACGAGTTGTAGTTTTTTTTTAGGAACTATTTTGGGGTACATATAGTGTACTAAATAACTTTTATTACTTTATTTTTGGGGAAGGAGATAAAAAAAACATCAATTTTAACATTATCCTGTGGAATTTATTTTTTACTGCTGGTAAAAGTAATATAATTTTATTCTGTTGGTTAGTATGATTATGGTGATGCCCAATTTATATAGCTTTTATTATGTTATATTACTTGCATATTAACTTGTTTTACTAAATAATTTGTACCCAGGCTTATATATTAGATTCCTCTCTAGTGATAATCATTATCACTATTACTGTAACATGTAACAGGTATCGCTAGAAAAGTGGTCCACATATTGTGTGGCAAAGATAGGTTATGGACAGGAGGGATGGTGTAGAATGGAAACTTTATTGATGTTGTTTTTTATTTGTATGTGGGGTACAATTCTTTGGTGTGACTTATTTGACACGTTGATCTCAATATTGGTAAACGTCTTGGTCATGGCATCAACAGATGACCTAATTTGGCACACAGGGGTGACTGGATGGGCAAGCGCTCATCTTCATTTTTCCTGGAAAAAAAAGACCCCATATATGACAATCTGAGATGAACTATTCCCTCTGATTAATGGAGGAGAAGTGGATAGGTAACATGCACAGAAGTCCATGCTATCCTCCCCCAGGGGTCACTGTCACACTTCTCCTCCTCCAGGCTGGTTGAGATCACAGCCAGCTGAAGGGTGAATGGCTGCTTTAACTGTTTATATCTTGGGGTCTGTAGCAGCTAGTTTGAAAGCTTGTCTTTTTTTTAAGCTGACAATCTACACTTTAAAACAAGAAACAATAGCTGTAGGTAGGGAGGTAGTATTTGAAACTGGATTGGGAGTAATAGCAGCTTCTATCATTCCCAGATCGATTTTTTAAAAGCTATACCACCCAATGTATAGGAAATAATGCTGTGATTCCCGTCCTGCTGACAGAGCTCTGCTTGGGCTGAACTGTTGGGTCCTTTTCTCAAAGCTCGAGCAGAGCTTGGGCAAAACTGTTAGGGGGTTAAATGACAAGCCACTTAAATGGGTATTCCAGTCTGGGACATTGATGGCATATTGCCACAACTGGGAGCCACTCCCAACTCCAGAACATAACTCCCAAAGTGAACAGAGAGCAGTTGTGAATTGGCAGCCACCCTCTGGTCACTGCTACGGAAGTTATGAAAATGGAGTATTTCTGTCAGTTCCATAGCGGCGAATGGAGAGGCAGCTGCGGCTGCACGGTGAGCTCTCCATTCACCAATATGAGACTTTCGAAAGCACTTGCTCCGCTATGTTTGAATGGAGATTGTGGAGAGAATGCACAGTGTGCCCTCTGTCACTTCTGGGGCCCGGTTCTCTTAGTGATAAGTCATCAATCCCAAATCATAGCGATCAATGTCCCAGATAGGCCAACTCCTTTGGCATGTTTTGGACTGTCGAAAACTAACAGTAGATTTCCGCTAAAATGCTCTCCATTTTACAGCTTAAATATTATATATACACGCTCCAAATGCTTGAAAAAAAGAGTATATAAAAAAGGTCATACTCCTCTCATCAATTGCCCGCTGCCCCGTTATGACACTTCCCAGTCCCTTGCTATTCTGTTTTCTAGCCACTATTGAAATGAAGAAATGACTGCTCAGCCAATCACTGGCACCTCTGCAGCCAGTGCTTGACTGAGCATTCATTTTCAGCCTTTCAAGAGGGATCAGAAAGCAGACGCTAATGGGAGAATCATCGGAACAGGAATGGTGGGGGATCAAGGAGAGGTGAGCATGGCTTTTCTCCCCAGCAAAAAGGGGGGCTACCTCATGTATCACCTATTCAATCCACAGGTGAGACATAACGGATAGCTCTTATCCTTGTTCCTCCTGTGATCCCAAGTCTGAGAAGTCCTTGAGTCCCCTCGCCAACTTAAGTGGTAGTGCACATGTCGGTCTACTGCACGACTAGCGTCTAAGGGGCTGACGTAGATAGCGCTCAATCAGTCTTGAACGCTGACATGCACACCACCACTACATTTATTGTGAGGTCTCCGGGACTCTCATTCTCAAGATCACCTTTTCATCGGACCCTGTGGAAAGGTGATAAATATTTTTCCAACCAATGGGACCCCTATCATGATCTGTTATATCCTCAGGATAAAGTGATAAATAATTTTTGAGGGATAACACCTTTAATAAATCTGTCTAAGGGGGCATTCACACGATTGTATGTACTTTGTGGTCCGCAAAATGCGGATCTGCAAAAAATACGGATGACATCTGTGTGACGTCTGTGTTGCATTTTTTTTTATTTTTTTATTTTTTTGCAGATTGTAAAACAATGCCTATCCTTGTCCACAAAATGGACAAGAATAGGATGTTCTATCCTTTTTGCAGGGCTACGGAACGGACATACGGATGCGGACAGCACACGGAGTGTTGCCCCCATTTTTTGCGGACCCATTGAAATTAATGGGTCCATATCCAATGTGCAAAAAATGCGGATCAGATGCAGACCAAAATGGGGCCTAAAAGTTACAGGTCATGCCCCCTCTCAGGAAGCGACGCCTACTGTTTGAGAACGGTATAAAAAAGTGAACATTTTTTTCACACAAATTTTGACTTAAAAACCGCTGCAAGGCTGTTGACAAATTAACCCCGCAGTGTTCTACCTCTATTTTTATTAAAGGCTTTTATATAGCCTTACTGTAATTTTAAGTCTTATGTTAAGTTCCATTAGTTCCTACAAATCCATAATTTACAGTTGACTCATTGCTTAATAAATGGATTATCATCTGAAATCCCAGCTATCATATGCAACAGCAAACGTCTAAACCAAACAAATCTTGCCTCATTTTGAATCATTGTTAAAGCAAATATTACGCTGCACAAAGAATCAGTAATATTATTAGACATTTCAAATGATATTAGTAATCCTCTAAGCCGCCGAGACGTACAGAAGCACCGCGTTATGATTCAGTAGAGCCTAAGGCAACACTAATTATTGAATCACGGTAGTTCTACTGGGAATGACTTTTTTTATGATTCGGAGTCCGTTTTATCCCCTTATCTCTAAAAGGATCCTTCACTGGACTTCAGGCGAAAGTCCATTAATAGTAGACTAAGCCATTAGCACACTATGTTCCCTTTCAATAAGGAAATTTGCTCTCTTTCTTGCAATACATTAGTGCAGAACCGTGGCAGCTTCCTCCTGTCCACCATCGCCGACCCGTGTTATTTATTACTCCTGGAAGACATTTGGTAATCATTAGCTGTAAACCCTGCCGTATGTCAAGAAAAGATGCTTTTGTGTTTGATGAACTCATCGGTTTTATTATGTACATTGAACCTGGATATAAGTGTCCAAGCAATATTTTCCACGATCGGTATGTTTGTTTTAAAGCACAAAAGTATCCCCGTAAAACGTAATGGAAGAGCCATGTACCATTAGGACATAAATATGAATGGTGTGAGGCAAGCCAGTGAGTGCACCGATTAACTTGACAAAAACACAAATCTCTAATAGATCATCCACCGATGGATACCCATAAACCACAAACTTTGTTCTATCTATTAAAGCCACCCCTTCATCCTCATGAAACAAGAGTAATACACCTATGTAGCTTTTACTTCACTTAAAGTGAGACTACCATCAAAATACCCTTTTTTATTACATATTTACAGCCTATAATTAATATTTTCGGATTTTTTTTATTACAAAAAACGGGTAGATGATTTTCTGAATATACTATAATTAATAATATATAATATTATAATATTATATATTATATAATATAATAATTTTTTTTTAAGTCACTCCATGTATTTCCTTCCTGCTCTTTAACCTCCTTAGTTGTTTGAACTTTTAGCACAGAAAACGGTCTCTCTTGACGTTTTCAATCAGACCATTCACTCTGACCAGGGGTGAGTAATAGAGTTGAGCGAACGTGCTTGTAACGAGCACTGTAGTGCTCGGATCTCCTGCGCTCGCATGGGCGCAGCCATCCGGATCCGTCCTCACCTGACTGTAAGTCAATGGGGGCGGATCCGTTTGGTATGACGCACGAGTGCATCATACCAAACGGATCCGTCCCCACTGACTTGTAGTCGGGTGAGGAGGACAGATCCGGATGGCTGTGCCCATGCGAGCGCAGGGGATCCGAGCACTACAGTGCTCGTTACGAGCACGTTCGCTCAACTCTAGTGAGTAACTAAATTAGAGCATCACACTTTACACTGATAAGTGCAATGTTCTTCTGTGGCCATTTGTATCACGACCTGTCAAAAGATGAATAGAGTGGTGTCTTTGTTATCCAAATTTTACAATCTACTATTGTACTAACAGATAATATCTTTCCCTCACAGCAGAAGTAAAATAACACTGGGATTTATTTCTCTCTGCTGACGGCTAAGGAATATTGAGTGAAAAAATGCCCCTTCAGACACAAGTCTCACTTTAAGCTGGAAACCAGCGTCCGATGTGTGTTCTGGCCTTTCCACTGGTTCAATGACAATAACTCACTGCATCATAGGAATCTATGACACAATGAATTCGGGTCATTAAACCGCAGTGACATACATCCATAATACAGACTCTGGAATCGGGACATTTGTAGCCAGCCACAGATACAGGAAATAGGATTGACGCTCACTCATTAAATTCCACGTTGGGAAAGTTGGGACAGGATTTACTAGACCCAAATTTATTCCAATGTAATCCATGCCTGCATTGCATTTTAGGCAACATGTATGCCAACACTACCTACAACCAACCAATTCAGTCATCACCCCATAGGTTACCGACATAAGCAACTGCAAGTGAAATAGTAGGAACTAAATTTTATCTAAAAACAAGCATGCCCACTATTAGCATTATTAGCAAGCATGCTATACAGTGAAATGTAAGGGTTCATTTACACGGGCAGATGAATTGCCTGTAACAAGCACCGACCGACGATAGAGCACGTTGTTTGCAGCCTGATTACTTGATGCCAACAGTAAACAAATGAATTATCGCTTGATCGCTGGACATATTTATACCGGGCCACAACTAATCGGGCAGGCGATTATCACCCAATGTGAATAGGACTTCAGTCACCTCTTAGACATGCCTAAATACAAATTACCCAATCGCAAAAAAGCTTGTGTCACCAAAAGCTGCAAGGAAGGTAAAAATATCTCCCAGCAGTATAAAAGTTCCCAAAGAATACATGCAGCATCCAACTGGATGCAAGCTTTAAAGGGTCTTTCTGGGTTACAGCTATTGAGAGGTCATCAATATCAGATCATGGAGTCTGACATCCAGCACCCCCACCTATCAACACAGAGAACAGACCTGGAAGCATAGCTCCGTCCTGTGTATAGTGGCCACGCAGATCATGGCAGCTCAGCCTCCAATAAGTCTGTGTTTTAGAGAACAGAGCGACACTCGTTCATAGACGATGTCTGCTATTGAAGTGAATGCCAAACACAGTCCATGGATAAGTGTGGTGCTGTTTCTGGAAGAAACACAGCCTATTTTCAAATCATGGGCACTCCTTTACACTTTCCTTCAAGACCAAGATTAATATCTGTGCAAATATTTAAAACGCTGTTAATGCTATGAGATTTAATAAAGATAACCTAAAGAATTGTGAAAGCAGCCGTGAAGGAGAATGAGCTATAAGATACCATGTAACTTAAGATCAGTAGAAGATAAGTAAAGCAATATATCCCCAAAGTTATGTACACTACGCAGATTATCTCTGTATAAGGATCGGTGTACAAAGGTTAACCAGTGCTTTAAAGGGGTTGTGTCACTTCAGCAAATGGCATTTATCATGTAGGGAAAGTTAATACAAGCCACTTACTAATGTATTGTGATTGTCCATATTGCCTCCTTTGCTGGCTGGATTCATTTTTACATCACATGATACACTGCTTGTTTCCAGGGGTTATCACCATCCTGCAATCCATCATGGTGGAAGTGCTTGCACACTATAGGAAAAAATGCTGGACTCTCTGGTGGCCGGTACCATGGGAGCTCACATAAGCTGGTGTTTTGTCTATCGTGTGCAAGCACGGCCACCACTGCTGGATTACACGGTGGTCGTAACCCCTGGATACATGAAGTGTATAATGTGATGGAAAAATTAATAAAGCCAGCAAAGGAAGAAATACAGTATGGACTATCCTAATACATTAGTAAGTGCCTTGTATTAACTTCCTCTACCTGATATATTCCATTTGCTGAAGTGACACAACCCCTTTAAAGTATGCACTTACTGAAGAAAAACTGCAGGTAGATTCTATATAGAAGATTATTAAGGGATTGTCCACAATTAGAAAAACTTGGCTGCTTTCTTCCAAAAACAGAGCCACACTTGTCCAATGGATAGTGTATGGTATTGTAGCTCAGCTCCACCAAAGTGAATGAAGCAAAGCTGCCACACACAACCTATGGACAGATGTGATACTGTTTATTGAATAGAAGCCATGGACAACACGTAAACACTCACTGATGTAACTAAAACAGATAACCAGTTCATAAAGAAAATATTCACGATGTAAACCACCAATAACTAGTTCAGAAGACTCAAAAACCGGGACTACTAGAAGATTTTAGTGGAGGACATTGAGCTTTCTGTTAGGATGCAACTGAACAACAAGGAGCAGATATAGTGGGCTGTAGTGAACATTAGCCATCATTGACTATAAACTCTAAAGAGAAGAGAAGCTAGAATATGTCACAAGCGACTCTTGAGAGAAGTGAAGCTAGAATAGTTTGTACCATACGACTTCTCAACAAGGATGGGAGGTTATTAAAATGGTCAACACCAGGAAGATAAATGTCTATCTGTTCACCTGCCTTTGACAAAGTATTAGTCTGTAATATAGGAGTATGAAGAATTAACCCTGGTTAAAACCTTATTAAAAACTGAAGAGGACTTTGGATAGGCTGGGACAGAGCAGTGATTTCGTTTCTGCATCCTTTACCTGTGGAGGACGGGCTGGTGGTGTGCTGATCAGAGGTGCTGGACCCATGGTGGATGCTGCATTGAGACTTCTTTCCCTTTCATCCTGGTATATTCGGTCCCTCTCAGCTTCAGGGAGCTGTAAGAAATTCTGCATTGCCCGTAGATTTACCAGTAATGACTGAGATGCTGTCTTGGGATCTTCTTCCTTTCGTAAAATTTCCGACAGCAAGCCCTAAATCGAGGGATTACAACATATTAGTTGCAAAAAAATTAGGAGGCCATTGCACCTAACTATGTTCTTCTGCCAAGAATAGAGGACAACTGCTAAATGGAAAAGGGAATGAGTTGAAATGCTGAAAACCAACAAAACTACCGTAAATAAAACGCAAAAGAGACATAATCAACACAGAGGGCAAGTAATAAGAGGCCAGTAAATTGGTGCAAAGATGTGTTTCTATATGTGTTACACTGGCTGACTATATATAGTGTTCTCTACATTAATTCCAGGAAATGTGTCGGGATATATGAGGAGGTCCCCCTATGAATTAGCCAACATTATTGTTTATGTTTATTGTTTATGTTTATCATCACTTGGCAGAATGTTTTATATATATATATATGTATATATATATATATATATATATATATATATATATGGCACAAGATGGACTACTGGACCTTTGGTTTCTGAAATAATAATTCGACGTGGGGCCTGTTTTATGTGGTGTTTTTATGGATCTGTTAATAATCCTGTCTATTTTGGTTACCAATAAAAATGAGTAACTTCTATATGTCAGTGATTTCTATATCTATATATCTATATATTTCTTTATGTCAGTGATTTCTATATCTATATATTTCTTTATGTCAGTGATTTCTATATCTATATATTTCTTTATGTCAGTGATTTCTATATCTATATATTTCTTTATGTCAGTGATTTCTATATCTATATATTTCTTTATGTCAGTGATTTCTATATCTATATATTTCTATATGTCAGTGATATGCAGTAAATTGCTGCAGTCGGCTGATTATGATACACAATATACATTTTATATATATTTTGTGCAGACAATAGTTTACGATGTCCCCTGTAATTGTTTGTGTATAATTTCTAAACTACTTTAATTGTCAAAATTGGTTCAACGCTCCTCTTAATTCAAGTTCTTCTAACCATAAAAATTGGACGGCATATACGTGTCTTATAGTAACCGCCATTAACTACACTGGTTAAGATAAATACACACAGCACTCACAAGCTTCAGTTTTATCATGGCAGCGCAGATAACCTCCCAACAATTACTGATGGGGTCATGGCAATTAATTGGGCATGTAATTTATTAAGCATTGCAAAAACACAAGGCATCTGATTTATAGTCTGAAAAAGCAGTCACTTGTGATCCACAGACTCTTTATCAATCTTGCAGTTATCTCTACGCTGAAGGAAACACATTAGTGACAGCAATGAACACAAGGCTGCACCTCCTACCAGAATTCCTTCAAATACAACTGTCGCTGCTACAAGACCCTAACTATATTCAAGTACAAATTCAAAGGAAAGTAACTGAAAACTGGACATGATGATTGGACATGTTTGCCCATGGCAAGCTGCTTGTGAATGACATGTATCTGTAAAAGTGGAAACGGAAAAAGTAAGACGTTTTTCTGAAGATGTGCGTCTCAAAAATAGTAAATTCAACATTGGCCGCATCCTGGGCTTTGAAGAATCTATTCAATGGCCACGTGTAGGGTTCAAAGGGTGACCACGAGTCAACTAACAGTAAAGTTTGAGGAACAAAGGTTTAGGACTTGAATAAATCATTACTTTTAAGAAAAGCAGGAACTGTTCCCTCAGAAAGAAGAAGGATACAGCTTTCTTTTATCCTTCTCACTTCTACATAAAAAGAACAACCTCGAGTGAAACCCGTTAAAGGAAACTTACTAGAGCTTGTAAAAATAAAGCATAATGTTTTTGCTAGGAAAGGACACATGAGCATAATTAAAGGTAGTCTGTCACCAGGAAATTCAAGGATAAACCAGGCACAAGCCATTGTTTCATTCTGGACAAAAAGTACTTTTAATCTATATGTAAATAAGGAGTTAAGTGCACCAAGGATGGGCCCAATCCACTCAGTGCACCCTTGCTCCTACTCCTTCTGCCCACTCCACCTTCCCCTTCGTGATTGGCAGGGCCTGGCGAGATGACTAAGAAGTAACCTAGCCCTGTCAATCAAGAAGGAGGGAGTGGCTGGCTGAGGAATCAGGGGGAGCAAGGGTGCACAGTATGGCTTGGGCCCACCTTCAGTGCACTTAACTGCTTATTTGCATATGGATTAAAAGTATTTTTGCTCCAGAATCATGCAATGGATTTCTAAGTGAAATGCATCAATATATTCAGCTAAGGTTACTTTCACACTAGCGGCAGGAGTGTTCCAGTGGGTGAACAGCCTGCCGGATCCGTGCTGCTGCTAGTGCATGTGTGCGGCCGGAACTATGCTCCATCCCCATTCACTATAATGGGGGCGGACTAATTTTAGTCCGGCCACCTCTCGGCATGTTTGCCGTGCTGCGGCCAGAACTCCGTCCCGCCCCATTATAGTGAATGGGGACGGAGTGTAGTTTCGGCCGCACATGTGCATTAGCAGTAGCATGGATCCGGCAGGCTGTTCACCCGCCAGAACAGCCTGCTGGACACCCCTGCCACTAGCGTCAGACTAGCCTAAACTAGCCTTAGAAGATACTATGTGTGGTTTAGCAGTAAATTCCCTAGTGACAGATTCCCTTCCACGATCATCTTATGTGTATGGGCACCTACCAACTTTCCACTCGACAGATGATGTAGAGGAAAAGGATCTGAGATGCTAAATTTGAACAACCAATCCATTTGGTCTCTAGAGAGATAAGCTGCAATCACTGACATGCAAATGGATATCATGGGTAGATTGTATGAACAAAGAACTTCTGATTGATATGGCAAACAAGGGTTAAATATGGTATTCCCCGTAATCTAGTGCACAACATAGCCAACACCTTCAAAGTTAATTTCAGAGTACTTTGGAAATGGAGAATGAAGCACTAGCATGAAGCCGTCGCCTGTCTGGCTTCCAGATTGTCTCGTCTTTATACATAATCATTGATTGAAGCTGAATTGATCAGTCTCTCAAGCAACATCAAAGCACCTTAGAAAAAAAATTCCTTCTCCCAAGAAAGCAACACTATCTAGAATGTCTTTTTGGAGACTCATAAAATTAGATCCTTGGTCCAGGTGGAGGATTAGTATAGAGCTCCACCTAACAGTCTGGGTCATTGCCAAGTATGAAGCACACATAGTTATCTAGTAGAGGGAGCGCTGTGGTGACAGTGTAATAGTACCTTTTTCTTACCTTCTATTCTGTAATGATAGAGACGGTTGGTTTATTCCTAAATTATACTACAAAGAATTACATGGAGCACAGTAGCAATTATGTAGTTACACTTAAGCAGCAGATCTCATTTCACCACGTAATTTACACAAACTTAAAACTCCTTGTAAAGCCTACTAGATTGGCCATTATCCTCCATGATTCCAAGGACCTCATTTTAGGACTTTCTTTTTTTGTAACAAAAAACAAAAAAAACTTAGAAAAGTAAAAATCAGAATACAACTTAAATACCACATGTTCAATGTGTTTTTTTTTTTCATTTTCTTACACATGCTATCCCAATAGCAATTATGGACCGTCTATGTCGTAGGCTCCTTCTTACGATTCCATCTCTAAAAAGTAGTTGCACCTGATAATACAATATGCCAATTTCACTCATTTAAAGAATCTATGTTTCAACGTAGCCTAAATAGCTAATTTTCTCCGAAAAAAAAAGAGCGTATATAGTTTTTTTTTTCCGGTTTTAATTCTAATCTGTTTTAATTGTCCCTGTTGTTCATCCCCATCTGTATTATAGCAATGAATCCAGCAAGTGGAATTCTTAAGGGTGCGGAAAAGTAATAATGAAATGGTTTCTTTTCTGCATTACACTTTCAGTACAGCAGTCCCTTTATTACTACAGCTCATCTAAAGAAACAGCATGGAGGAACAAAAACATACAGATATTTATTGACCTCAAAGGAAGGGGGGGGGGATGCCCCCATTGTAAAAGAGTACGAAACTGTGTTTTTAATAAGAAAATGCATATGACAGATTAAAGGGAAGGCGGGTGGAAGCAGAACGCTTCCTCATTTCCATGATGAAAATCTGTCCCATACCACATAATATGGCAGAAAATGAACGGTTCGGCTCGGGCAGATTATGGATGAGCAGCCCTTCGGCATGTGTTATTCTGCTAAATAGTTTGGCGCACACTGTAGAAAATACTCGACTACAAATAGCACAGGTTAAGGCTTGACAAGTCCCCTTTAACAAGTTCATTCGTGCATCATTAGAAGTCATTTTGTCATGCAGCTTCCAATGTCTAATTCACAGGGGACATTCCCAAGATAATTGTGATTCCTAGAAACTGCATAGACTGGAACGAAACTGACAAGTGCAAAGGACTCCGATATTTAAAGAGACACTGAGAGCTCCACCCGTGAGTGAGACATGTCAGGCTTGGGTCGATGTAACCGGTACATAAACTAGAGGTGTCATCTCTACAAAATTATAGGTACTACTAGAAATAGCAACTGTAAAAAAGGGCGCAGTTTTTACTTTTTTTTAGCCACTGGCCTGAATTTTTACATGCAACTTCCTCTGGATCAACTTGCAGGATAACAGGCCGAACTGGATGGACAGATGTCTTTTTTCGGCCTTATAAACTATGTTACTATGTTACTATGTAACTGCTTTGTAACTAGTTGAAACGGCAGCAAAATGCCCAAAAAATTTTAGTGTTGTAGAATTATTTATTCTATTTCCTGGGGGGCGGCCATCTTGCCCGAGCTGTTTTAAACAGCATTTACAAAGCATTAGGAAAACTGCTTTACAGAAGCCCCATGGGCAATAGATGCAATGGTCAGGAAGAGGGGGAGGAACTCCTTGACTTTTATGGGAGAGGTTTCTAGACATGCTCTGTGCCCTGTGCAGAGGGAAGAATAGATAAGCTCTGACAACGACCTATTGTGAATGGTGGATCCGGTCTTATCTATACACAGAGGTGATATCATTACAGGCAGGATTAGAATGACAGATAAGCAGGTAACTGCAGTAAAGTGATCTGTACTGACCAAGAAGTGGCGCTTATTATTAGGCCTAGTGGCCAGTGCGAAAACTGCAGGAATTTATGTTTTTTATTTAAATATATAGACATGGAAAATTAAAAATAACATCACCAAAAATTATTTAAAAATATGTTAAACATAAAAAGGTGAATTTCCACAACAGGTCATTTTCTGCTGACACATCCCCTTTAAACAATACCTTCAGTCATATTCAGTCATAGCAGTCACAGACTGTTAGCACAGAACAGGTCCCATTCCTCACATTTCTAACAAGAGATGAGGAGAGTTTTCTCGACACAGACATCTACTGTCATATTGAAAATCAGAGGTGCTCCATATCTCTCTTTACACATCTTAAGCAATACATGTACAAATTCCTCAAAAAAAATCTCATACGGCTTTGCAACAGATTTCACCCAATGCATTGTAATGGATGAAATCTGCAGCATAAACTGACTCTGCTAATAAAAAGCTTTGAACACGTTTTATGTTTTCTTGTATTTAATTTTAGTCTCATTAATTAGAGCAAAGTCTTTTTTAAATGTTGCTGCCATTTATTTTTTTTCCCATTTTAAACACTTCCTTAGGGACACCCATGTTAGAGATACACATTTCCACCGTGTGATATTGCTATCCTGCCTTGTCTAGGCTTCGAGCAGTACAATACAGCCATCTTTTAAAGGGGAAGATGAAATGCCTGTAACAAGTGCTGATCAATGATCTAGGAAATCGACTGGGCTTGTTTACTTGAATTTTCAGTAGATAATTATCTTGGGAATTTGATAGATCACTCGAAACTCCTCCTCTAGTAGTCACATTGTTTGTCAGCTACACATCTGTTTACACGGGAAGACATGCTACCAACAAACACACATTTTTTGTCAACATAAAAGATGTGATCAATGACAAGCAATCATTTTTTCATCTGTATTTTTGTCTCAAGGCATACTTACACTGGTCAATATAAACATACATGAGTATCACCCTGTATAAAAGGGTCTTAAAGCGGCTCTGTCACCAGATCACCCCTATTAAACCAGGCACATAGCCTGGTAGGGGTGATCCTGCAGTTTAAGATAATACCTTCCTCCCTCCTCACAGTCGGCACCACGGTTGTTGATAAAATCATACTTTTATTCATTTGCTGGCAGGTCATTTCGAGCACCAGGAGGCAGGCTTTTCCAGTACGAGCACCGACATCTAAACATCCCCCCCGACTGACAGCACCAGAGTACGACTTCAACTTGGTCTTGTGCTGTCAATCAAGGGGAGAAAGGTGTTTAGACATCAGTAGGTTTTGCAAAGCGGTGCTCATACTGAAAAGGCCTGTCTCCTAGTGCTCGAAATTGCCTGCCAGCAAAGGAATAAAAGTATGATTTTATCAACAACCATGGCGCCGACAGTGAGGAGGAAGGTATTATTTTTAACTGCAGGTTCACCCCTACCAGGCTATGTGCCTAGTTTAATAGGGGTGATCTGGTGACAGGGTTTGTCCAGCTTTTATTTTACTGGATGGCCTGTTCTCAGGATAGGAAATCACAGCTGATTAGTGGGAGTCTGACACCCCGCACTTCCCACCAATCAGCTGTTTGACAGTGTAGTGGACAGAGCTGATCACTGCACCGCTACTACAGGAGCCATGCTGTAGCAGCAAGTCCCCTCCACAACACAGTTGATGGTGCTGTGTAGTTCCAGCAATGACTTCCAGCAACATAGCTATAACCAAACAGCAGATGAGAGGGTGTGCAGGGTTCCGCAGATTGGCTAATGATGGCCTATCCTGAGAATAGGTCATAACTTAATAAGATTTGGAAAAACCCTTCAACTCACTCACCTTCTAAAGATAAAGACATGCCTCTGCTTATGCTTTCCCAGTCTTTACAGTAAAGCTGATTATGTAAACAACACAAAACTGGAAGTCTTAGCTTATCTTGTCTGCTGTGGGTGAAAACTTCAAATGTTCTTCACATAAATTTTAAATATTCCAGACTAGCAAACACAAAGACCTAAAGTCACATGCATTTTGCATATTGTACTGTAATTTATCAAAGTGCAAGATGCAGTTCAATCCAGAAATATTTATCAGTGGTAACGTTTCCTTAAATGTTTTATTTTCTCCACAAGCATTCATCTTTCTAAAAAAACCCTGGAAGAAATTGTATGGTAGAAATAAATGAAGGGGAAAGGGTGCAATCCGTTGGCAGCTGCAGCGTTTTGTTTTGTGTTTGCTGTTATTTCCATAAAAACTAAAACATTCAATAAGAACATTTTGGTTTTCATCCATAATGTAACGTAATGGTTCTGAAAACTCTCCTTGGGGACGACAGCGTACACTAGACTCTAAGAATAAGAAATGCGCTGGATATATACACTTAATTTTCACAAGAATGGGATACATGCTATAAACTAAAAACAACGGCCTTGCGTGAAACTTTAGAGTTATAGGACACCACTAAAAGGAAGACTGTCATAGATCAGAACAACATATAAGATGTGCAGTAGACCACCTTTAGCACATCATCTCAAAACAGTTTTCATGCACATCAACGGCAGTTTTACAAAATGTAAATGTTTCTTTGACATCCCCATCCTAAAGCGATCTCGTCCAAACTGAAAATTTTCTGTACACTGTGCATAGTGTAGTCTGAGACTGTGATGAAGGCAATGGGGACAGAATGGAGTAACAGGCAGCATGTATCAAGAGGAGGCTGCCTGGTATGCTGACTATGCATTAGCAATGAGTAGCCAAATTTTCACTTTGGACTAAAGTGTCATTTTTAAAGGGTTATTCCAAGATTGTAAAACTGATAGCTTATCCTCAGGATAGTTTGTCAATTTCTGACTAGAGGAAGTCCACCACCCAGACTGAGCTGGTTTCTGCAGCTCTGCTCCCATTCACTTCAATTAAATAGTGGCTGGAGCTTTGTAGTTCCAGAGCTATAGCTACTGCAGAACAGCCAATTGGCAAGGATGTAGGATGAAAATCCCAGCAATCAGATATTGATGGCCTTTCCTGAGGATTGGCCATCAATATTAAGATCCTGAAAAAACCTTTTAAGGTACCCATACACATTAGGTTGGCCGAATCAGACGGTTTTAGCAGGACCAGTTAAGTATGGGGAAGCCCCAACTCTCTCCACAACGCAAATATTGAGGGAAAGAAGGACTGGGAATCTTGGACTTCAACATGACCAATCCCATATTTGCTTGGGATGGCAGCCCTTATTCCTCATTGAGAACACATGCATAACTGACCAAGCTGAGTGTGCATGTGTATGCGGAGGTCAACAGGAACCACTGTCAGCCGAATTAGCATTCGGACAACAGCTAAGATGAAGAGCCACTTTTTGAACAGATATAAAACAAGTCAAGTACAATACAATAGGTCCTTGGGTATTAACCTAATAAGGTCTGACAATCTGTCTGCATGAATCAATTAGATGTAGCCTCTTCACAGCCTAATCCAACCCACTGTTTCTTTTAACAGTACATATAGATTTACAAAAGTTGTTCTTAGGTTAATTTATAAAAGCAGGTCTTTCACAGATCATATCTTCAAATCCAAATGACATAGATGTCACCCCATGTCACCATTAAAAAGCTTAGTTATGAAGGACTGCTTTCTGGAATCCTCACACTGCTGAGCTCCTTTACTAGTCCTGGGCCTACCCATAGCACGTAAGGAACATTGTGACCGCTGACTGTAATTTTCCCTGACAAAAAAAATAAATCTAATTATGGCTCCTTGAGTGTGCTGAACCAACCATTTTTAGTCATGAAAGAAAATGCTTGTTACTACAATGTTCCCTTGATGTAACTCCACACATCTCACTGGATACCAGTGTGAAGAACATGAATTAGATAAAACTGAGAGACCGGGGTTAACTGGAGTAAAACCAACACTTTAGAGCTAAAAACGATAACTTGCATATACTGTACTGGGAAATGTGTACAATGAAATATCTCTATGTGCTGTAGACCAAGCTTAGCCATAAGGATTTACGTTCTACCACCTAAACCTCTATGAACACACATTGACTTAATCATGTGTCATATGTCCTGTTGTTAACCCCTTCCTAGGTGCTCTTAATGTGCATATGAGGGTAACTAATGAGTACACACATCGATCACCTAGAGGAAAGAAGTACTGCAAAAGGTGCCTTAGGCTCAGTAACACCACTGGAGTCTACTCAATACAAGGTTGCCTATTGGTTTTGTTGTAGAGAAAGTGAGTACTTGCTGAGCAATTCCCATGGAGATCATGAAGGTCTTAGAAAGTTCATAATATTATTATTTTTTTACAAATAAATAAGGGACAACAAACACAACATAAAAAAAAACTGACACTGGTTACATAAACGAATGATGAGGTGATTTTCTGCATTGGAGATGTATAACACAGTCTACAAAGATCAAACTTTAACTACACTCCCACTCAATGACATCTGAGAAACCATGCATTTCTCACAATTTTTATATAGGTTCTATGCTTCTTAGATCCATCGAGAAGCCATAGACCTTAATTAAAGGGTTTCTGTCACCAGTTTTTTCGGTATGAATCAGGCTGACATTAGAGATGTGCTAATGTCACCTGATTCCAAATATATATCCGTTTTATTTACTGGTGCCCCCATTTTTATATAAAATTAACTTTTATTTTATGCTAATAAGGCCTCTAGATGCAAGGGGCGTTACCCCTGCTCCTAGAGGCTCTGTTGATTGACAGGCCCAGGCAGAGAAGAAACACTCCATTCACCATAGCTTGCAAGGACCTTCAATGATGTCATGACCATGTGATCAGTCACATGGTTAGGATCACACAAACAGCCTGTCTCCTCCTAAACCATGTGACTGATCACATGGTCATGACATCATTGAAGGTCCTTGCAAGCTATGGTGAATGGAGTGTTTCTTTTCTACCTGGTCCTGTCAATCAACAGAGCCTCTAGGAGCGGAGGCAACGCCCCTTGCACCTAGAGGCCTTATTAGCATAAAATAAAAGTTCATTTTATATAAAAGTGGGGGCACCAGTAAATAAAACAGATATATATTTGGAATCAGGTGACATTAGCACATCTCTAATGTCAGCCTGATTCATACCGAAAAAACTGGTGACAGAAAACCCTTTAACTTAACCCAAAACGATAGGCACTAGCACGAGGTCTCCAATCGTTGGCTACCTAACTCTTGGAATTTACTCAACTTTACATATAAGGCATTACATATTTTTTCAACTCTTTACTTGGATTCATATATGTTTGTTATTAAGAAATACAATTTATCTGTATTACTCACTTAGAAACAAGGCCAAAGACTGAGATACATGCGCTCCTGCTAAAGGTGGCATCAGATAGCTAAGCACAACAGTATTTTCCTATTCCATTTAACAGATGCTTCCATATGTTGTGTCTTCACAGTTAGGATATGTTCATATGTCATGGATTTGCAAATAGCAAAACTCACATGTACTTATAAAAGTATTCACAGCAGAAATCCAAGGCTGACACTTCGATTTCTGCCATGCACATGCCGTTGATAGGCTGTGGATCTATGCAAGGGTTAGCCCTTTTCAATGGGGCTAATCTGTATGGGGCTAGTCCGTAGCTTTTTCGAAGTGGAATCCGAGAGCAGAATGAACAGATTTAGTGCCCTATTACATGGGCAGAAAGAGCAGATGATTGTTGAGAGGGAAGCGTTCCCTCCCGTCAATAGCCTGCTCGCTAGAGGAGGAGACCACTGCCGATCTCCTCCTCAGTATATGGATGAGTGATCGCTAATGCTTCCCTGGTCCCTATACTGTTTCATTGTTTGCCGACAGCATTTGCTTGTTCAACGGGTAATCGGCGGCAGTATTACACTGCCAGATGATCACTAGCAAGCATTCATACGAACACTTGTTAGCGATCATCTTAACAATAATCTGCCCATGTAATAGACCTTTACTCTTCTCAAGTACAATTTCTGCCTGGATTACTTCTAAAGAGCCTGTGAAGAGAGTACAAAAACCTTGTATGTATGAACTGGAGAAATAATGTTAACAGATCCTAAAAGGTTGAATCTTCAGTTGACATTGCAAATATATTCCCCCTAACAGAATGAACTAACAAAGAATTCATGAATGCCATGAATTCAAGTGTTGCACTTCAAAGAAAGGGCATATTAGATGTATGAAATTACTTAAAGGGGTTGTCCAGTCTTTACAAAGTGATGGACTATCCTCAGAAAAGGCCATCTCTAGTTGATCAGCGGGGTACAAGACCCTGTACCCTTGCCGATCAGCGGTTTGGGTATAGCTCCATCGACAGAAGTCAATGCTGCAACCACACAGCTCTGTTAACCCTGCAACTTTTCAAATACTTTCAAATGGTATGTTCAGTCTATTAAATGGCAAGTAAATAAACTGTGTCAAATCTACTAAATTGACAGAGCCATGTATCCATGAAAAACAATAGTGGAATCTTATTTTTAAAAGAAAATGAATAAAAAACACCTCACATCATAGTACTACATAACTGTGCCATAGTAAAAAAAAAAATATAAGAAAAAGAATCAATAGGAGTCTATTCAGCTGCATCTTACACTACGGTATATCTTAGTGTTCTGTATTTTTGTTGTTTAAGGAAGCCTATGGGGTATCAATAAGGTTTATTGCTGAACCAGAATTTGGTCCCTGGCTTCTATAGAGGTTTCTATAAGTTCTGATCCACCTGAGGGATTCAGTTGTTCAAAACTGGTTATTACTTTTTGTCACGATAAGAAATGATCCAAGAAAACTGCCATTTGCAATGAGCCTCTTCAAAGGCACAGAATTTATTTGTTTATTTTGGTTAGGTGCAAAATTCTATAAACAGTCTTCATTAAAAATGTCCTACCACTATGCTTCTGCAGACTGTGTGCAAGTCCTTCACCTAGCTGGTGGTGCTGCTGCACTGCTCATTTTCGATAGTTCTCGGCCTTCCCTCAATGTTATAGATAGTCGGTGGAAGGGGGAAGAGATTGCACATGACAGATCTCAGGATGGAGAGGAGTCTAGGAGGTTTTAGAACAAATTCTTTCACTATTACAGAAACCCTACTGAATATTCACCAGCAGCCATCTTCAGAAATGCAGAGGAATTTCAAAATGACAGTGGCATTTTTCTATCCAAAATCACAAAATCAGAATTTTGATGAGGCTCCTTAAAGAGCGTTGAGTTATTAGTAAGGTACACAAGGTACAGGTTAACATGTGAAATGAATAACATACATCAGAGGCAGTTTATACCAGACTAGAACAGGTCAGAATCAGAGGTTAGCGTGTCAAAAATCAGTTTTATTTGCAATACAAAATAGGCTTGCCCCACAGAATAGTTACTGTGGACCACTTCTTCCAAGCTGCCCTTTCTGAAAACACTAAAATATCTAATCTGCTGGTTTATCCAGACCTAACAGCAGCATATTGTAACTTAATAAAGATTTCTTTCAATGCTATTTCAGTCACTTCTGGTTTCTGCATGAATCCAAAAAGTTCTATTTTAGTTCTTTCCAAAACTAGCATGAATCCATACTTTGTACAGAAATGGCATAGACAAAAAATAATAAATTACGATATTTTGTAAAACCCAAGTTTTATTGCATTCATTGTGGGACTCCTTTATTTAGCATAATGATTTGCAGAAGACTTGACGGCAGTAATTATAAGCCACATTTGAACTATTAGTGGTATTTAATGTGCATTATCACTGCTAATGATTAAAGTAACTGTGTAAAAAGCAAGATAATTCTACTGCACATTATTTACAAGGCTATTACTGATTCATCTGGTCATATATTAGGTATCAATCACTGCAGAAAAGGAAGCCTTGTGTGATAGTTTTCAAAATGTTTACTGACACAATAAAAAAACGCAATGACCAATGCTCCCTTTAAGCCTTTGTAGTTAGTGGGCCAGTATTGGGCACTATTCCCTCTAAGCTGGGTAGTATAGGACAACTCCAAATTATGTACAGCTACCTAATAGCTATAAGGCAACCAGATACTCAGGGTCATATAGCATTCGGGCAAATATTTTCAAAGAGGACATGTCATCAAAAAATGCAATCCAATCTGCAGGCAGCATGTTATAGAGCAGGAGGAGCTGAGCAGATTTACATATGGTTTTAAGGGAAAAAAAGTCAGTAAAACTTTAAATGTAAACATTTAAATCTCTGCTATTCCTGACTTCAGTTGTACACAGGGGCGGTCTCATCAGCGATTGATAGTATATATATATATATGTGTATATATATATATATATATATATATATATATATATATATATGTGTATATATATATATATATATACTAATTATTTTTATTTATTATTATTTTTTATGTATAAATTACAGGTTTTATTAAATATTTAACCCACAAAATAATACCTCATACTGCTCAGCTCCTCCTGCTCTATAACATGCTACGTGTATCTACATTGCATTACATTTTGCGGTGACAGGCCAACTTTAAAACAGCACCCAGGTCTTGCACAGTAAAGGTTACGCTCTGCTGCTTTGATCTATGACAGTAAAGAGGTTACTGTCTGTATCTACGGTGGTTTATCACAGTTAAGCAGGTAAAGTGTGTATGCCTGGAGGTCTATGGCAATAAAAGGTTATTGCGTCAGCAGCCTGGAAATCTTGGGCAGTGAAAGGGATAATGTCCATATCCCTGGTGGTTTATGGCAGTGAAGGCATTAATATAATTATACCTAGGGGTCTAGGGCAGACAGTGGGTTAATTCCAGCATCTCTGGTAGTCTTGGCCAGTGAAGGGGTAAATGTACAGAAACCTGTGGCCTATGGCAGTGAGGGGTTAACTGCAGTATACCTGGTTGTCTTGGGCAGCTGAGATGTTAATCTAAGAATCCTTGGTGCTTTAATGCAGTGAGAGGGAAATGACAGTATCTCTGGTAGCCAAGGACAGTGAGGGGGTAAAGTGTCCATGTGGTCTAAGTAAGTGAATGGGTTAATGTAAAAATTCATGGTGGTATAGTAGAGTCAAATGGCTAATGCTGGAAGGGTTAAAGTTGAATACCCAGGATCCTGTGGTTACTCCCCTCTCCAGGTCCCATCATCTGGCTGTAGCAGAACACTAATAATTCAGCTTGCATGTCTCCTCCCTGCAGTGAACATAGCGATATGTCAGTGCAGGGAGGACGTACTAAGGACGGAGCAGCTGTCAGTAGCACAGTTTTCTCTATGATTGGACAGAGAGATTTAGGAATGTTCTGTCCAATCATTAAAGGGGAGCTTAGAGACTATGCGAGCATAGACGGAATATTGACCATGACATATTACAAATGATGCAAATTAATTATGGAAGTAAAATATGAAAATACCTAAAAAACAAAATATCTGCCGCTCATATAAATGCGGGTTTAAAATGTGATGGGTATATTGCTTAAGGGGCGCCCTTTTCTTTGACATTTTCACAAAGGACATGTGGCATATATGGTTAATGGAGTTATCTGCTGCATTGAAGATTTGGCACCACATGGATCCAAAGATCAGTCAGCAAACGGTCTGTATGGCTACTGAACCTGCTGTATCGCTGAAACTGCTCGATAAACCAGTACATGAATAGGCAGCTTCCCAGTAAAGGGTCTGTGTAAAGCAAATGATCGGGGGTTTGACGAATCTCAGAATGTCTGATGGGGAATACCATCAGTACAATCACTGTGCATATGCCAAGTCTGATCATAGAGATATGTGCATTCATGATCAACACTGATCAACCATGAAGAAACATTTTATATAAGACTAAGCACTAATTGCTACAGATACATTGTAACAATTACCAGAAATGTGCAAACTCACCTTGAGAGTGGTCATACACAGTAGATGGATTTCGGTGGCACTGGCTGACCACCTAAAGTTTATGGCAGTAGCCTGACTCTCCCTCACAGCACATGTCAGGGGACAGGAGTGGGCATGCTGAATTCCAACATGCCCAAACTTTTGTTCTCTCAGGAGGAAAGCAGCAGTTAGAGGCTTCTGGCCGCAGCTTCTTCCCCTCTCCTCATGGAGGACATATGCATGCTTGGCCAAGCTTGCACATATATGGAGGGAGGTAGAAATAGTTGTTGGCTGAATAAGCCACTGTGAGGGTGGTCTTCATGGAGACTTTTCGCAGTGCAATTCTCCAATTGTACTAAATAGGAGTTGCATATAATTTATTCCTCTGGCCTGCAGTTGTAGCTTGATAGATAACATAGTAAAGTTGCATGTAGATAGCATATAGCCCCATGTTCACTTTAACACTGTGGACGAAATCCAGGGCAGGAGAATGAAATCCAACTTTATACAATGTCTATTAAAACATGAGGAACATAAGCAGAGAGAACACGCTTACGCGTTTCTGGCACACAATGCTCCCTTTATTATTACATGCCATTATTAAAGTGGTTGAACCCCCCCTTCCCCTTCTTGGCAGATCAGTGAAGGGAAACCTACTTACCTGCTTCCTGATGCTGGCTCCCAGCTCCTGCACTCTCCGCCCTCCGTTCAAGCCCCTGGTTGTACAGTTCCGGTTTGAAGCCGCTGCAGCCAATCGATGGCAGCCTCAGTGACCTGCTCCCTTTGTGTCATGTCCTGAAGCAAGGGTTGACGGTCACCGCTGCAGCCGGGCAACTGGAAGTTTACATTCAGGGACCCGAGCAGAGAAGCAGAGGCCAGAGAGGGAAGTAGCTGGGAGCCAGCATCGGGAAGTAGGTAAGTATGCTTTTCTTCACAGGTGTTCCGACTATTTAAGGGCACATATTGCACCAGAAACATGCGTTTTCTCTGTGCTTATGTTTCTCATGTTTTTATGGACCTCAAACAAAGTTCTATTTTGTTCTCCTGTACCCAGTACTTCTCTGCTTCTCAAACACACTACTTGGGATGGGATTCGTGTACTAGGGAGGAGCAGTGTCTGGAGGTTGGGAGCCTAGATTTTCCTTTGTTTTCTCTACAACGTCTATCCTATCCAGGTTGTTGCTCAAACCCAGTACAGCACTGCTAACCATTGTTAGAGCCTACAGACTCGATTCTTTAACCCTTTTTGTTGTGTCCTCTGAGCGGACCGTATGGATGTGGCGATGCAAATAAAGAACCCTAACCCTCACATTCAGGGACCACCTTTTACCATTGTCTTAGAAAGAGTAGTACAAGAAATGTACAGGGCTTCCTTCTACTAAAGCAAAAAATACACTACTCCCGAGATGTTTTATCTGAACATCTACACCAATACTTGGACCAAGTCCAATAACTATGACGGCCACATTTCTCAACACTTGTCCTGTAGTCAATTTTCCTTACAAAATAGCTTACTAAGTTACCCTAATTTTTCCAAATGGTAGATACTATATACACTATTGATATCTGAGCTCAGTGCACCCATCCTCTACATTACTGCAAATGCTCATGACTGCTATCTATAAGCTTACCACATTTAGATTTTCTTTAAAAAGTCTAAAATGCAAAAACATATGAAAATTATTTTTCGCACAAACATGTAACCTGTGGCTCGTGACAATATCAGTAATCGACACACACTACACAAAGAAGCCAAAACAGCGGCAAGCTTCCAGAACAATTTTAGGGCAACCATACACATTAGACAGCTGTTGACCAAACAACTATCTTTCCAGGCGCCAAAATACACACGCACACTCGGCCAAGCCGAGCATGCATATGTTCTGAATGGGGGAGAGAACACATATTTTCGTAACAAAAAGATCAGGCAGTTGGACTCGGACTGACCGATCCTCTGACATCAACTGTGAGGAAAGAGCAAGGAGGTCCCACACACATTAGCTGGATTTTGCAACCAATTTCTTATATAGAGCTATATGCATCCCTAGTTACAATTTACAAAACAACAACAAAAAAAAAACCCTGTTTAGACTGATAGTGCAGCCATATTTGATTTCTTTATTACTATGGCTACTTTCACACTAGCGTTTCTTTATTCCGGTATTGAGTTCCGTCATAGGGGCTCAATACCGGAATAAAACGCTTCAGTTTTGTCCCCATTCATTGACAATGGGGACAAAACTGAACTGAAGACAACAGAATGCTCCTGAAAGCATTCCGTTCCGTCTTCAGACCGGAGAACAAACCGCAGCATGCTGCGGTTTTCTCTCCGGTCCAGGCATCCGCACCAAGCCGGATCCGGAATGACCCCCAATGCAAGTCAATGGGGACGGATCCGTTTGGTGTGACACACCAGTAATCCGGATCATTCCGGATCCGGCTACACAGAAATACATACATACATACAGACATACACATACATACTCACATACTCCAGGCAGGGACGCCGGCAGCATGTCTTCACGCGCCTCCTTCGCGCAGCTATGACGTTTCCCCACTGCGCCCAGCAGAGGGCGCTGTGGGGAATCGTCATCACTGCGCGCAGGAGGCGCGTGAAGACGTGCTGCCGGCGTCCCGGGCTGGAGTATGTGAGTATGTATGTGTATGTATGTATGTGTTTGTGTGTGTATGTCTGTATGTATTTCTGTCAACATGTGTGGGGCCGGAGCGCTGCTCCGGCTCCACACATGTATCAGCGTTAGCACGGATCCGTTGGCACCCTTTAGGTGCCGGATCCGTGCTAACGCTAGTGTGAAAGAGGCCTAAGAAGTGGGGGAGAGATGGAAGGGAGTATGACTGCAGTATCAGACTACACAGGGTTTGCTTGTAGTCTGTAACCATGGAGACAAGACACAAGTCTTTAAGGGAATTCTAGATACAAAATGGAGGTAGATTTGCAAAGTTGCAATTTTATATTTTTTTCCCTATGGTTATAATGGATTTAAAAAAAGGCATACATACTCTTTAACCCAGTATGGAAGGATTACTGTAAATGAAAGCTTAAATGCTTATGTAAAAGGCATGTAAAATGCACAACTCATTTTATCTAATCGCATACCTCATCTGAAGCTGTTCATCTACCAGGAAAACAAAGTGCAAGCAGATAGGAGGTGGAGGGGCCAGAGCAGACTCTCCACTGATCTTATCTCCTGGAGCCTAATATTTATTCTGAGCATTACTGAACGGGCTCCAGAACTGAACATGAGAAGCTTTACATTAACAACAGTATATTTACCTGAGTTCTGTTGAAAGCCACACGTGCAAATACTGCCTGCGAGATCCCTGCTCGTTTCAATTCGTCACGTACCCATTGATAGATATCGGAAGACACCTCTGTGTTGGGTGAAACTTGTTGCTCCATAGGCTTGTTGATAGATCTACTGACAGGAGGAGGGTGGTTCAAGTACTGTTGGTTTAAGGACTGCTGGGCTAATAGTCTATTCACTGCGTATTGCTGGTTCAATAACTGAGCCATCACCAGCTGCTGATTCACTAACTGAGGGCTGATAGGCGTAGATACAAGTCCTGGGTGCAGGTTGGGAAGTGGCGTCCGCACGGTTGTCTGACTGCTGAGAGAATGCTGTCCGGGGGATGAAGGCTTTTCGGGGCTATTACCGGGAATAGGCTGCTGACCAAAGTTCACATGATTTGTACTCTGTTGAGATAGTTCAGACAGGTCTTCCATGTCAACTATAAAAGACAAATTACATCATTTAATTATATAATAACCGCAGCACCTTACAATAAATTACAGTATAATACACAATTTATACAAGATTTATGTGTTTTAGACACCGGTCTTAATAACCCTTTTATCTGTCGGTGGATCGGCCGAAGTTATGAAGAGTCGCCGGCCTCTACAGAACTTTGGCGCATCCAGCGCCAGTCTAAATGTCAGCCAGCTTCCTAATTCAGACCATTTTCTATGCCTAAAACAGGCGTAAAAAATGATAAATGAGACTTGCCTACCATCCCCTTCACCGCCCACTTGAGTGGGAAGAGTTGCTAATTGCGGCACAACTTAGGCGCATTTTGGAATAATAAATGACCCCCTATATTTATATTAAGTTTAAGGCCCCATTCGCTTGACCATATTTTGGGTCTGCATTTTTTTTTTTTTTTGGATTACACACGGCCCATGCATTTCTATGGGTTCACAAAAAAAATGGACAGCACATCCGTATGTCTGTTCCACAGTCCCGCAAAAAAACATGTCCTATTATTTTCCGTATTGCGGACAAGAATAGGCATTGTTACAATGAGTGCACAAAAAATAAATAAATAAACACGGATGCAACATGGACGTCACCCGTATTTTTTTGTCAATCTGCGTTTTGCAAATCACACAATATACGTACAGTGGTGTGAATACATAAAATATTCCTCTACTCATCCACCTCTCTCTCCATCCATCTCTATATACCGGGTACTCCCTCATCATTTATGATAAAAATCTGCGACAACACAGCCACTGAAAGCCCCACCAACAATCCGTTTCAGTCTGCCCTTCCCCGCTTCTCCTCCCTCATGCTTGTACTACACAGTAGTGAATACTATTCTCCTCTTATAGTGAAACAGAAGTAGAATTGTAAAACTATACCAAGACTACTGGATAATTATAGAACAAGCCATCATGACATATGACTCTAAACATGATCAACCTATGATGCTGCATTATATTGGCCAAAAATCTGATTTATATTTGGCATCTGGCACACTAGGAGAAATTATTTTTTTTTAATGGCCCCGGTGTGATTGAATTAATACAGCTCTGACCTTGTATCTGAAAAGTTCAAATAACCAATGAGCCAGGTTCAAAATAGACTTTGGCAATGAGCAGCATGTCTGATTAATTCTGCTTTGGGATAGTATTGAAGGCAAAGTTCAAGCCTTATTAAATTAAAAAAAAAAAAAATCCCCTCAATATACCCGCACTGACATATAGTGATGCTGGCGTAGCTTGGTATGAATGTACTGGGTTGAACTAGATAAGATAATATTTCTTGGTTTCATTATACACATACAGTGACGCATGTGACTACAACCGACTCTCATAAACAGATCCCAAATTATGCATCATCAGGAAAATAAGATGATCCTGCGTATGCAGATAGACACTCATTCAAGTGAATATAAACTGGAAAAATGTCCTTAAAATGTGTCGGAGTTTACATGTATTTTCTGTGGATTCTGTCCTGAAATCCGACCTTCTGCAACTCATGCTTTTGATGGAGTTTCATCAACCCGTCCTCATGCTATGGAACATTTCCACGCCACCTTGTGTGTATGTATTCTGTATGTATCATATGTACAAGCTACTGAAGAGCGTCTCCAGTGAAAGCATGTCACATATTCTTATTGGTGGAGTCCGAGTGGTGACATCCCCATGAAAGCTAGGATGCAACAGCTGCTGTGGTGACCCTTTGGCATATCTCTGCATCATGATAGGACATATAAGTGTACCAATAAAACAAATCCTATGGTAAAAATTATGGTATGAATTACTAAAATAGATCTGTGAGAATACCCACAGGGAACTAAAAATGTCATATTGATGACCTATCCTTGGGAAAGTTTGTTAATACAATCAGCTGTTTGAGGAAGCCGTAGCACTCCCATGAGCACAGCGGCCTCCTCGCAGCTTACTAAACACAGTGCCATGCATTGTACAGAGGCTGTGATTGGTTTTATTGCTCAAGCCCATTCACTTGAATGGGACTGAGTTGCACCAAGTCATGTGACTGATGAACGTGCTCTCAAACGGCCTAGGAAGAGGCCTTAGTGCTCATGGAGTGCCACAGCCTCTTCATACAGCTGATTGGCAGGAGTGCCGGGAGTTGGACCCCGCCAATCTCATAATGGGACCTATGCAGAGGTCATCAATATGTAAATCCCATAGAACCCATTTCAATGGTAATATTAATATTTAAATTTAAAGGAGCATCCTAAAATGATGGACATTTATGCTAAAAATCCTCTAGACCCTACTTGCAGGTCTATATTTTCCAAAAGGGACAGTTTAAAGGGAATGTGTCATCAGAAAATGGCCTACTAGTTAAATCATGTTTTTCTGGCAAACAAAGAATTTTGTCTTTTTTAATGTAAAAAATCCTACAGTTTTCTCACTGGCCATTAAGCCACTTCATGGTTTGTACAGATAACTTTACTGCAGTTATCTGCTTATCGTTACAGGCAGGATTATAATGAGAGAAAATTATATATATATATATATATATATATATATATATATATAATCATATACAAACACACAGAGGATCTACCATTCACAATAAGAGATATCATATCTTATCTACTCCCTCCTGACCTCTGCACAGGTCACAGAGCAGGCTTAGAAAACTGTCCTGTCCACTGTGTCTATGGCCATGATGGCTGCTGTAAAGCATATCTCTGAATGCTGTTAGCAACAGCTCAGCCAAGATGGCCGCTCACATAATCATGTTCGGGAAATAGAATGAAAAAATGTACAAATCAGAAAATTAAAACAGATTAGAAAAAAAGTACATGTGTTCCTATCTGGTATTAAGTGACAGAAAAAAATATAAGTGACACATTCCCTTTAAACTTTAGTTTAAATTATAAGGACTACTAAATTTTAAAATAGCCCTATAGCTTACTTGCTGTGGAACTTGAAGCAATAAAAATGTCAGTATTTCACGCTCTACCAAATCAACTGGAAAGACGACGTTGAAATAAGAATGCTTAAACAAAGAAGGTTATAATTTATATGCCACCGAAATCTATGAAACACATGTATACCCCAAAACCAAGCAATAGCTTAAAATGTATTTCACAAAGTACCGCACATATTTACTGCTGCATTTACAGCATTGTTTGGAAGAATAAAGGGAGAGATTTATCAAGACTGGCACTTTTTGCACTTTGCTCTTGATATCCCCTGTGTGTCTGGAGAAAGCGCCTAATTTATGAAGAGGTACAGGCCTCATTATATAGGCGCATCCTCTTGTAGTCCATGCCCCTAACCAGAAATGTACAACAGCTCAGAGCTGCCGCAGAGAAACATGGTGTCAATGAGGTACATTTGACAGGATGGCTGGCCACTCCCCCTTCGGAAAAGTGGTGAGGACAGTGAAAAAGTGGGAAATGAGACAATTTTTTTTTTTTAAAGTCGCACCTGCGACTCCTTTGTGCCACTTTTCAGGCGCAAAGGAAATGATAAATCTCCCCCATACTGTCTACCTCATATCTATTGTACAGAAATGACAATAGTTATATATCAGTATATCTGTGTAAGTATGTGAAAATGGTATTAAATCTAAAGGCAGATTTGCATGTAGCAATTTTTGGGCTGAATGTCGGGAACGAACATTGGTGCGGATGCTCATTCCTGATAATAGGCCTGAGTAAAAGTGCTGTACATCACCCAATAAATAAGCAAAATGCTCGTTCATCGAGTAAAATCATATGGGGTCATTTAGCAAACTGGTGTAAAATAGAACTGGCTTAGTTGCCCATAGCAACCAATCAGATTCCAACTTTCATTTTCCAAAGGAGCAGTCAAAAATGAAAGGAGGAATGTGATTGGTTGCTATGGGCAACTAAGCCAGTTCTAATTTCACCAGTTTGCTAAATGACTCCATCAGTTTATGTGGACAATTAAATTATCATTTATTATCGTTTAAACAGCTATTTCCTGCCCAGAAATAATGAATGAGCGATTGCAGTAGTGGATGAGATTGCTGCATGTGACAAGCAAGCAGTTATCGGGCAGGAACAGTTCCTTCCTGATAATTGCCTGCTCAGTTGGCATGTGTAAATGCAAAAAAAGTTAGGCACTAAAAAAAAAAAAAAATCCTGCCTACACGTGTTTCTGTACATACCCATCATATCTCGGGTCTTCTTGAAATGTTTATACCACCTTCCAAATTCTTGACATTTTGCTGCTGAGACATTTGCATAGTAAGTGCTGTTCACAATGGAAGAAATCATACTCTGCAGAGAGAAAGGGGAAAAAAAGATATGACGCTCACAGTGTCAGTCGTCTCAAAGTATAAAATGTCAATGATTGATTTTCAGAATCATAAAAAGTACTTTGTGATACAGATATGTCATATTTATGATCTAGAGCAGTAAGGCTGCACCCACAGTACATACTGTAATTTACAAGAAAAAAAAAGTAAAGATGACAAAGTAAAGAAAAAAGATATACTACATTTCTTATACTATGGCTTGGGGATTTTGCCCCCCCCTTCCCCCCTCACCCACAGGGAAAAAAAATAAAAATTATTGGTTATTTTCAATGTAAGGACAATTATTGATTTTACTCTTTTTTTTTCCATTGTTTTGGCCATAAGCGGCTTGTTTTTTGTGGGACAAGTAATAGTTTTTAGTCACCTCATCTTGGGGGTACATATTATTTACTGATTAACCTGCGGTAATGAAAAAAAAAAAAAACATTTGAAATTAGTCGACATGATTGACCACTTGGCATAACTAGATAACTAGTACATTACTTTTATTCCATGGGTCAGTAGGGTTACGGTGATACCAAATATGTATAGTTTTGTTCTTGTTTTTTTTTTTTTTTTTGCACAGTACTAGCTCATCTCATGCAAAAATCCTAGCTTACATCGCCACATTCCAAGAGTCATAATTTCATTTTCATTTTTCCACAGTGGGCTTGATTTTTGCCGGTTTCATTGGTACAATTTTATGGTACATGGGTCTTCTTGATTAACATTTAGTATTTTTTTTTTTGGGTGGGGATAGGTAAGAATATGTTTGTTTTTTTACGTTATTCACAGAGTGGTTTACCATGTTATCCTTACTGTACGCATTGTGGCTAACTCGGCAACTGTATGCGTGTGTTTATTTTTACCACTTTTACAAAATAAAACACTCTATGGAAAAAAAAATGTAAATAAAATCGTTTTGGACCTTTATCTTTTTTTTTTTAACTCTTACTAGGGAACGTAACTTTTATAATGCATTGGTATACTTTGGACAATCCAAGTCTATTAGGCCGTATCTGTGGTCTAATAGACATACAGCTATGGCAGACCAGCCCCAGCCAGCATCAGAATGCATAGGCGTCCTGCGATTTTCCTCACGGGGACCGATAGTAATAGGTAACCTCTGGGTACCTGCCTAAATCTTGCTGCATCTAGGGAGTTAAACAGCCAGGATTGGAGTTACCTCTCATCCAGCCACTTTCATAACCTCAAAAAGGAGGACATCAGACCCAGGTCAGTGGATGATGACAGTGCAGAACACAGAATGGAAACCATAATCTATATAATAGAGTTAGCAAAAAAAACCTAGAAATCTACAATACAAATGATCACCAAAGGTGGGGTCTACTTGTACTAATAATCGCCTTTCCTTCCTCCAATTGAACATTACAGGGAGGAGTTATAATAGGAGAGAACTATAACTCCCCCCAGTTCCAGGCTATCAAGTGATATCAGAGCACATTACAGGGAAGAGGTATTAGATAACTACAGCTCCCAGCAAGTCCAGGCTGTTATTATGTGCTATCAGAGGATATTACGGGGAAGAGGAACACACATTCAGCTCTGCTACACACACCCAGTTCTGTTACACACATACAGCTCTGCCACACACATACAGTTCTGCTACACACACACTTTAATGTAAGCTCACATTTCCCTACACCTATTGCTGCTGTAGTTTTCTTGCTCTGGCTCCTCCCATTGATGACATCAAAGGTCCGTAAGCTGTGCTTGCAGTTTCATTTCCTTTCAGCACAGCATAGGACCATGCGCTGAGGGGATTGTTCAGCTGCCCTCGTGCAGATGCTTTGCCGGAGTCTTGCCTAGCTGGATGCTGGATCTCACTGACTGCGGTCATAAGACGCAGGCACTTTTTAGCAAGATTTTTTTTGTGCGTCTTATAAAGCAGAAAATACGGTATATGAGGAGAGAACTACAACTCTCAGCACAATGCTGCTGTCTGATTGCGGTGAGCCAGAAGCCCGGCTACAGTCAGTGATGGGCTCCCGCTGTAGTCCACAGCGGTGTCTTCAGTCTCTGCTGCCTGCCCCAGGATTAATGGCGCAGAGGGCAGGGACTGAAGGGAGTCTGCAGGCTACGGTGATGAAGGAAAAATTCAATGACGATTTTAAAAAAGTTTAAATCTACAGCCAATATAAGAGCAAATTAATGGAATTAATTTGATTACTCGCCCAGCCTTCCCTTATACTACCAATAAATGGAATAACATGAACTTTAAAATTCATGGCTATGAAGGCTGCCAAGACTACTACATACAAAAATACAGGTGTCCTTACTAGACGATTGTGGTTCTAGATGTAAAAGGGACGACTGACATTTCATGCAGTCAATTGGGGGAGGGGAGAACGGGCAGTGCTGTGATTTGAAATAATGTGCCATATCCTAGAAAAGCATATGCCTCTACTAAATATCCCCAAGATACTGTACCTCATCACAGAACTCATGCGTATGCAAATCTGCAGATGCGCAAAACACGGATCTCGGCCGTGTGAATTCTAAAAGGGGCCGGAAGTTCTGTTCCGCAAAATGCAGAACAGTCCTATCCTTGTCTATAATAAGGGACAAGACTAGGACATGTTCTGTCTGCATCTTTTGTGGCCCCATGGAAGTGAATGGGTCCACATCCGACCTGCAAAAAATGCAGATCGGATGCGGACAAAAAACATGGTTGTGTGCATGAGCCCTAAAGGGCATATTAGACGGAGAGACGATCGCTTGAATTCTCGTATAATCATTAGAATTTCAGAAATTATTGCTGCACGTAATAGAGTGCAGCAATCAAGTGACTAGCGATAAACTGTTTCTGTGGATCGGGCAGATTATTGCTAGTCGATACCAAATCCCCTCGTCTGATCAGAACTCAGCCGGTTGTTAGCAGGGTCGATACTTTAGGGGATGAACGTACAGCCATCAATGCAATGAGCAAGCAGTGTAAACCTATCTAGCGATTATTGTTCCACGGAATTTAAAGCAAATTACTCGCTAAATGGACAGTCACTGCCTGGTACTGAAAAACTGCCTTACCGTCTAATAGTACCCCAACTGCAATGTGTGAATGGGGCTAAGAGTAATGGAATGGTTGGAACAAATCCCCCATTGGCAATCATAATACAGGAAATAAGGATTTGGAAAGGTCTACATAGCCACCTCCTATACACACAGAAGGCTTTTAGAGTAGTAAAGGCAAAGTTATCATAAAGAGAAATACGAATTTTAAGGAAATCAACGGATTACATCAGTGGTTCATTGGCTCTTTGATGAGTGGAATGGAGAGTCTGCAGGAGCAGAGGTAAAGGTGTGTTCAGACTACAGCAGGCCAACCAGAATTTTTCTTCTTTCTGGACAAAATTATCCCAGAATCACGGACAGCCAACATTTTTCACGGACAAATAGGAAAACCATAATGAATGATAAAGATAAGTAATACAGGTCTATAGCTCAATATAGTGGTCATAACTCATTACCAGCATTTACTGTGAGCTGTACAATGATTTTACACCACCATTTACCACCAAAATAATATAGTCAAGTAACTACAGCTGCAAAAAAATCATGGACCCATTATTTTTTTTTCATGGACACAGGAGAAAAGTTGCCTATTTTTATGGACTGTCCAGAAATTTCTGGACTGCAGTGTATGTCTGGCATGCATGTGGATCTGAAAAGCTCCTGTCATATATATATACACACCCATAGGTCACCCATCATCTTAAAGAGGCTAAAAGATTGTCCTTTTGGTCTCCACCATCCAGTAAAAAAAAAATTAAATAAATATATATATATATATATAAACGGTCCTGTGTGCCACCTACACAGTGGCATCAATCAGGAAATCCAGGATACTTTCAAAACCAGAGTGGGTGCACCCTAAGGCGCCACTTGTAAGTCTATTGCACTACAGCAGGGATTAACATTCATTTGATACAGACGGCACCATCCATACATGAGCCAGTGAAAAGAATCAAAAGTTCCTCTAGAGCAGAGATCTCAAACTCCTGGCCCTACAGTTGTTGTAGAACTACAACTTCCATCATGCCAGGAGAGCCTACAGCTATTGGGGCATGCTGGGAGTTGTAGTTTTGCAACAGCTGGAGGGCCATGAGTTTGAGATCCCTGCTCTAGACCGAGGGTCAGCAACCTCCGGCACTTCCAGCCGTAGTGAAACTACAACTACCAGCATGAACACTTGCTTGGACTCCCACAGAAGTGATTGGAGCATGCTGGGAGTTGTAGTTTCACCATGGCTGTCATGCCGGAGGTTGCTGACCCCTGCACTACAGGAACTTTTGATTCCTTTCGCTGGTGGTTGGTGCAGTCTGCGGATCAAAGGATGAAATACATCAAACAGGCAACAAGAAGTATTTTGGGATGGTTATTATTCCGCTCAGGAAGCCAAATAAATAAGAAAAAAAAAACACAAAAGGAAATATTGACAAATCTGGTTTACTAGTGTTTAAAGATTTCAAGCTCTATAAAGTAGAGAGGGCAATGACTGAAACAACTTATTTACACAATTATCTAAATACGATTAAACAGCTGATGGACAAATATTCAACTCCAAAATGTATAGTCGTTTCAGCTTAATGTAATCCTCTCTCTGTAAACACCCAAGATGATTTTTCCCCAACCAGAACAGTCCTGACATCTCATAAGCCTAAGGGTGAATAGCAAGAGATTGTTTTCGATAGTTATAAATATTCACGAGACATGCAGACCATCTGCTTTCATAATACAGGTAAAAGAAAGGCTGAAACGCAAAGCACTTTTGCAAAATGGTTCTTAGCAAAGACTTCTTCCCTTCCAAAAAATTTAAGACAGATGTCAAAACTGTTTAAGCAGTGTAATCTGGACATTCCAAAAAGCAATATTTCTGCCGGATCACAGACGTCGATACTTTCCCCATCTGTGTGGCTACAAATTTCGACAACGGCCCCGTAATAATTCATACTGGGGAAGATACATGGATGTATTACAACAAAACTTTACTACCTTGTATGACAATGTGTGACAGCTCGGGGCAATACATGGAGAAATATTGCCTAAACAAACACATTACAACTGTATATGTAGATGTGCCTTTATATGCATGCAAACTAAGTGACTTATGGGTATTATTCGCAATATTACTCCTGTTCTGTCTCCACAGCACCACAAGGAACCTTCACCCTGCGGCACAACATGGGAGTGGGGTGTTCATATTCCACTGGCCACACTGCATCCAGTATAACAATACTGAGATTACACATTTCAATGACTAATCTGACTCTTGTACTTAGTGCATAGGGCGTCTTCAATTCTATGAACATTTTTCAATTGCCCAAAAACTGAACTGCATCTCAATAGGAAGGAAAAAAAAAATCCCCCTGAAGAATTCTGTGCCCAATTTTGAAAAAAACAAACAGTGTACAAAAAAAGGGTACCAAAAACGTTGTGGCCACCAATATGATTATTGATGAGACGTAAATGTTACCCGTTTAATACACTGGTGTAAAAAGCGTTGTAAATAGAGATGAGAGAGCATGCTCGGCATGTTTGTACGCTATTCGTACGCAATTCGTACGCATTTGCGTATAGATTAAAATATGCGTATGAATAGCGTAGGAATTTTAAAATGCGTACGCAAATACGCAAAAATGGCACTCGAGCATGCTCGCTCATCTCTAGTTGTAAACATACAGTCAACCTAAAGGTAACTGCACATGATGCTCATAGATTGCAAGCTCTTGCACTCCTATCGTTTCTGTTGTATATTAGCCAGTTACGTTGTGATGTCTTTTATTTTGTACATGAACCCTCTGAAATTGTAAAGTGCTGCGGAATATGGTGGCGCTATATAAAGATTATTATTATTATGATGGCAATTACGTACGGTTTTTCCATGCATAGTTTCATGCGCCATCAACATCACATCTCATTTACTTTGCTTTACAAATTTCTTGCGCATTTTTCTTTTTTCTTCTGTGCGGAAACTAACCTGCCGTGCAGATTTTAAAATCCACAGCAAGTCAATTGTTTGTGCGATTCCGCACCTTCTGTAGAGTGGTTTTCCCCATAGACTTCAATGGGGTTGTTAACATACAGAAAATCCACACCAAAAACAGCATAAAACACGCACCAAAACTGCAATAAATAGTGCAGACTTATGTGCATTTTTTGGGGCGGTTTTGGTTCAGATTTCTTGGCACACAAGTCTCCACTGTGTACGGGTCCCATTAGGCCTCATGCACATACTCACATTTATCATTCATGCACTATCTGCATTTTTTGCGGATGGCTCACTGACCCATTCATTTCTACGGGCCATGCACACATCTCTATTTTTTTGCGCATTCGTGTGGCCATTCCGCAAGTGATGATCATATCCTATTCTGGTCTGTATTGCAGAGGAGAATAGCCTTGTCTATTGATGGGAGTGAGAACAATGTGGAATGAACATGGAATTTAGCAGTATTTTGCGGATCCTTGGTTTGTGGACTGAAATACGGACATGGTTGTGTGCATTATGCCTAACGTAAATGAATAAGTGTCAGCATAAATGACATTGATGATACAGAGGAGTAGACTAAATGTTTTTCAATTTAACATGTTATTAAATTAGGCTTTGCCGGTATACAGGAATATTTCAACTGACTTGATTTTTTCCAAAGCTTACACGTAAATTTAACTACAGTAAGAACTAAAGTATGATATTCTTCCTCACAACATCAAGCGCAAATGTGGGTATAAAAACTCTAACGCAGAGCAACTCAGTGGTTAGCATGGTAGCCCTATGTCCCTAGGTCCAAAGACATCTGCACAGAGTACTCCGGTCTCCTCTCAACCCCCAACATCATCCTCCCTATAAAACTGTCCCCAGCAGGATGTTGAGTGATAGTAGTGATGACAATCTCTGTACAACGCTGCAGATTATGGCGCTATATAGCAGGAAATAACAGGAAATAAAGGTTACAGCAATATAAAAGTATAAAGCCATGGAGAATACTAAAATGAAATCTGTACAGTATCCTATAACTGATTGAATTTAGGGAGATGTAAGATACAGGTAAGCTCTAAGGGTGGGTTCACATCAAGTGTTTTCCATCCGTTTAACATATACAAAAAAACGCATACGTTAAACGGATGCCTCAGACTGATGCCATACAGTAGCATCCGTTCACCATAGCGTTTCATTGCAAAAAAAAAAGTATACTTTTTTTTACTGGTCTGTGCAGGATACAAGAACGTGGTGTGCTGCGTTTTTGTATCCTTTTTTTTTGTAAAGTATAGGCATAAAACGTCATGTGAACCCGGCCTAACCCGTGCACAGTGTTTTTGGGGAAACTTTTGCTCACCCTGTTTGTCGGTGACATAATACAGCTAAATTCCACTGACCTAACGTTTTATAAAATGCGCTGTAATTTCCCCTCCATTAAAGCTTTCCAGCTAAGAGAAATCTGATACTCGTGTATCATCCAGTGAATGTATGGATGGCTATATGAATAGATGGATTTCTAAGTATCCCTTCAAGGTACAGGGTGTGCTAGTAAATATGTGGTAGATGCAAAGCAGGAAGACAGTTCTGCTCATATTTGCAAAGAATACTGTAATGGACGTGCAAATGAAATGAGATAGGGTTTCAACAATACATAGTCCAAAGAAATGATGGTAACAATAATCCCTGAAGGGAAATATATTTAATATAATGATATATTATTAATGAACCAAGACCATAAGCCCTATAAATAACCCATACAATCACTTCAGTAATTACAACTACTTCACTTTTTTTCGCTTTTCAATACCATATCTTAAAGACAAGGCAGACGAAATTAAAAAGGCTGCCTATAATAATTCCAGGCAAATAAAGACTTTCATGCAATTTATTAGCAATTTGACTGCACCACATTCCCTAAAAGGGGTATATACACTAATTGTATAACAGCTACATTTAGGGAATACAGTTGGGGGAAGGGTGATTTTATTTATAGGGATCGATACACCAAAACTATACCTACCTACAGAAATATTAATAATTTTACTTTTTGTAGACCAAAATCTAATATCTAAAAAAAAAAACAGTAAAAAATAAAAGATAGTAAAAATGCACATAAAAGATTTCTCTGTTTTTCTCTGACAAATTATAAATATTCGTAAGATTAACACAGAGCATTAATCTTTAGTAGCGGCAATTACACAGGGTCTCAGCTAATTAAAATATCAACCATTTTTTCCTGTTTTCACACCTAGGCTATCAAAAGTAACGTCTGAAAATAGTCAGCCATTCTTTAAAAAAAAAAAAAGAAAGAAAAAATAAGCACTCATCTAGTTCAATCGTTTACCTAAAAATTATGATCAAAAGAGTGCTTTAATGATAGAAAATATTAATGAAAGAAAAATTATTCAAAGACTAAATAAAGAGACCACCATTTGCATACTCCTTTATAAATCAGTTCACTGCTCAAGAGTAATAATAATATTTAAAAAAATAATAAAAAAGATTTCTTTGTCAGGGGAGAAGCGAGAAATGTATTTTACCTGCATATAATCACGTAAGAGGGATACAAAAATGTTGTCTCTTTATATGTGTTTTTTGATGTTTTAGTCATAAAAAGAATAAGATGGAACAAATCCTATCTGTAGGTAGCAGCCATAGAGGACACCTAAAGCCTTTGCACTAGATAGAGATGTGGCCATTCTGTAACCACATAAATGGATGGTCTGTAAACAGTGAAAAAAATTTCGATTATTTCCAGTCCAACAATTATTGAACTGGAGCCACAAGCCTGGAGAAACAGAAAAAATGACTGTGCAGGATGGAAAAAACAATTAACATACATCTTTACGAAAAGTGGACATTTAAGCCTTTCACAAAAATATGGCAAGAAAAAAAAGAAACAGAAAAGGTAAAGAAAAAAATCAAATGAAAGAATTACCGCAAGTACCAAAATCATGACTATACCCCAACGTACAGTATAGTACAGTGAATGAGCAGAATATGTACACTTCAGCAGAATCGGAATACTACATTTTGATGGACCTACATCATCAGATTATGGGTCTTAGAAAAACAGTTTTGTGGTTTAATTAAAAAAAAAAAAACTCTTGAAAAAAAATTCTCATTTTAGCACAAATTGGCATAGAATACATTAGAAGAGTGGGTCTTAAAACCAAAAGATTTTTTTTTTTGTAAACCTACAATAAGAGGGGTTGAGAAAACCAAGCAACTATCTCGATCTCGGTTTTAGGACAATTATGACCACCATTCAAGATCAGCCTTAAAAACGCCAGATTTCAATGGTTTAATTGTATTACCAGAATATTTTAATTAGATTATATGACAGGATTCTAATTGTGTTGCTTGTAATTATTCCATGTCTCAAGAGGAATCTTTTCTAGCTTTTTTTTTTCCCCTCCTTAGCTGCATGCATAATTCATAGTTTTGGGTGTAGACATTTGTGCAAGACATATCCTTTCTCTTGTGGACAGCAGGTAACACTAGGGGTAGAGCAGAAATTACATCACAGGGTTGGAGAGGAGGTGCAGGTGACATGACAACTGCTGTACAACACTGAGGACAACTGCTAGAGGTGACAACGACAGGAAAACAATTACCAGACAAGTCACGCCGGTTGTTGGACTGTTGACAAGATTACCATCATCAATAAGGTTAAGTCCCGATACCTGTGATAGAGGGCATTCCTTAGCTAGTGAGCTCTGGTTCATATCTTTCAGTAAGTCCTTCAGAGCGTTGCGA
Organism: Rhinella marina; assembly: GCA_900303285.1. Lineage (NCBI taxonomy): Eukaryota > Metazoa > Chordata > Amphibia > Anura > Bufonidae > Rhinella > Rhinella marina. The sequence goes on from ONZH01015998.1 coordinate 100,021, forward strand.
ACTGTTATGTGGGACCACTGCTCAGGAGGTAAGTCTTCAAGTTTAGGGCAACTATTAGAGACAGATTAGAGAAGGGATTATTACAAGATTGCATCCTGCTGCAGAACATTCCTTTAAGACAGACAGATTTCATTTTGCGCATCAAGCAGATGCATCTGGAGATTGCTCTCGGTCTCCTGATTGTTCCGATTAGTTAATTACTTTATACAACACATCTGCTGTATTGATGCATGAATTATACATCAGCTGCATGTGGCGACTATTTTTGCATGTTACTTCTACCTTCCTGCTCTGATGCGCTTGGTGAAACAATTTAAGGTGCAATGCCTTCTCACAACTGATCATGAGAAACAGACTTAAGAACATTTTTTCCCCCTTTCCATCGCCATTGGAGTATAAAACAAAAAATAAATAAAAAAATATAAAATCACATACCAGATTACATTAAGGGTGAAGTCATTCTTTCGCAGAACATACCCAGATGGCATGGTACAGGATATGCAAAATTTTTTTTTTTCTGTTAAGTACGTTTTATGTAAAACACCAATTTGTAATGCATATATTGAATTAATTGACTAAATATAATTCAGTACATATAGCAAAGCAAAAAAAAAAAACACATTGTCAAAGTGACAACGTTACTTTAGATTTCTTATACACTTTGATTTTGGTCTATGCCTGTCATTAAACACAGTGATATGGGATTATTACACATCTGCCTCTCCTGAACAAAGCCTGCGTTGTGACTCACCTGTGCAGCTGTATTTTCAGGGTGACCACATGAAAGACGTCTTGAAGCATGTCTGCTACAGTTGCATCGGGGGCATCTGTCACACAGGAGAGTGGAACTGGATTCCATTTACCAACCTGGATTAGCCCTAAACCGTGAGGACAAAGTGACAGTCCCAATTAGTGACACGTAGAAAATCAAAAATAAACTAGAACGTGGCCTCACCATTTCCACTCAAAGCATAAAAAGCATAATAAAACAAACACATCCCACTAATACAGAACAGCAGAACACCATCCTATAACACAATTAGAACCAAATATCAAGAAATGTATATAGATCATGACCTGCATAAATTAACAAGAAATAAAGTCTTAACGGCTGCACGTAATGAATTCAGAGAAACTAAGGCTTCGATGATTTCACACTTAAACCTCTTTCGAAATAGTCAGCAGCGAATGGCGCTGCCTAAATAATAATAAAAACGCGAAAACTGAAAAAGAAAACACGTCTAGGTATTCAGTCATAAATGCAAATTGACTCTCAGCATTCCATCTGCTCAGATATGCTCAGCATTTCTCCCTAGATTCTCAGTGGACCATATTATTAAGGTCAATAGGCATGCTAATGATTCAGTGATAACATCTGAAGTCCCTTACAACTAACCACACGATTTACAAAAAGAACAAAAATGACAAAAATATTCCAGATGAGGAAAAAAACAAAAACAAGACAACGCATTTTGTTCTGTATTTTCTTACGACTCTTCTATTCACCTTTGGCCTGGGCAGCTGCGCTGTGAGAATATCCGAGGGAGAGCAGAGCCATTTCGATCAACTGGTTGAAAAGCATGTCCTTCCTAACCAATACGAATTCTGCATGTTCTTCTTTGCAGTCGTACTCAATGAAATTTTCATAATGTTCCACGACACAGAAAACTGGAAGCATGTTTCCTATAGACAGGAAAAAAAAAACAGAACTGTTGATATCAATGGCCAGACTGTGTGTGTGCGACCACAGACAAAATAACAACATGCAATCACAACAAAAAGCAAATTTAGTTTGAGAGGATCGAATAGATAACTGAGGACCAGACTAAGGCAAAAAAAAAACCTAAGTAAGGATCGTTACTTCTACGAATTAAATGAAACACGTCATGAACGTAAAAGTGCCAAATGTGCGCTCTGCACGTGGAAACTGCATTTGATGCTTGGTCATCTCAGAAGCTTCAAGTCAGGAACCAAAACTTTCCTGGTTAAATTAAAATACCCCCCAAAATGCTCTTATTAACCCCTCAATTCCAATCAAATGCAAATATCATCTTAAAAAACAAGGGATTGCGATTAGTTACAACCTAAGCAATAGATATTTTGGAACCTTCATGATCCAGGGTCACATGAAAAATTCTAGTAAAAAAATAGACAGCAGCCACCAGTGACGTGTACTTCTGATTCTCTTAGATCAGACTATGGAAAATTATCTTAAAACTAACAAATCCTTAAAGGCATTTTGATCACCAAGGCTTCATGAAAGGAGAATGATCTTGCTTAAGTCAAGCAGAGGGCTTCCTTTAGCTCATGGCTACCTCACTACAGGTATGTCACGTCAGAAATGTTAGGCTAGCTACTGCAGCGACCAGAAAAGTGCTTACTCCTCATATATCATAAATGACATAAACGTCAATTACAAGCTACATGTTCACGTACGTAATCCAGGGCTCGTCGGAGTGCTGCGCTCCACAGCCCAGTTTGGAATACAACAAGTTAAGGTCTAGAAAATTCTTTCAACGTGTAGGAAGACTGTAGCTATTCTCTTCTGAAGGAGTCGCTAAGTGGGGATTCCTCTGTCTTTGAAGTGGGTGAGGGGAGCTCAATTCATTATGTGAACTCTCCTTGCGACCTTATACAAGTCACTCATTTGTTCTTTCCTGGCACAGAGGAGTAGATTACCATCTATTCAACGCAAAGCCTCCCTGTGCTCAAAACGTATGACTGCTGGACCACTGTATAGAAGAATCTAGAGGTTCCATAGCTCCAGGCAATTAAGAGCTTGCTGACAAATGGGCAGATCTGAATTATCGGATCTCGCTGGTTCATAAACCATATATTGTTTAGAGAGCGACAAGTGTCGAACCTTCTAAGAAGGGACGCGCTTTCTAGCAGCTACGTGAAGTTCACACGTCCCATATATACTCCTAGGGTCAAGTGATCAGGATTTCACAGCAGCACTGTCACACAACTGCTCCTTCTGATCTAATACTTGGCTCAGCTTCCCAGGGCAGCAACTTTATAACTGTCCAGCATTAAAAAAGAGGAAAGCTTTGGTCAGTGCTAAAAATACAAGATGATTCCAACCTGTAGGCACTGCTAGGGCTTTTGCTGAACATTTATGACTCTATGTAAACAACACGTCTACATAAGAAGCAGGGCAAGTCTGTAGAATCCTTGTCTAAAAGTGTCCTGGCATTAAAGTGAACTGTGCAAATATCACATAGTACCAGAGACAGCTGAAATCTCCTATTTAGGAATTTATAGAACTTATAGGTTTGCAGGCGTCACAAAGTCCTCTTATAGAGTCTCGCTCCAGCTCCTCGGTACAATATTAATGCGTTCGCCTCCGAAAGCCATAATAAATTATATTTTTAATGCTTGCTTCTACCCAGGCTTTCTTAAGATGCATACATTCTTGGCAAACAATCAATAAATAGGGTAATCATGAACAGAGGCCAAAGAATTTGCTGAAGTGCAGTTTTTCCATTTTAATAGATAGAGATCTAACAATACCAACTGCTGTGTCTGTTCATTTTAGGATCAATATATGCTTTGTTTTCGCCACCCGAATGCCAAAAAGGAATGATTGTATGATAAATGTTACACTTGGAGGACAATGAAATTCCAGTGCCTTCAACTATGTGCTTGAAAATGATCAGGGCATTCCAGAAGGAAAAAAGAAAAAAACATCTATTATAATAATGCATATATATGGATTATCTTTTTGAACAAAAATAAAATAAAAAACATGAAAACATCAGTACACCAGTCTCCAGCTTGTGGTTATAAAAGCAGAAACCTGTGACCATTTTATCTAACTATGCTTGAGGATCGCACCAAGGGTTCAACCAGGTAATACAATAAATAGAAGTAAAAGAAAAGTAATTATAATCAAAAGCAATAGGACAATCTATCATGTATTATACCTGATGAACTGGCACCTGCAGAGGACAAAAATAGCTGAAACAAATAACAAAAAATAAAAAAAAAAACCTAAAGAAATCGAAAAGGCGAAAGTAAAACTAAAAGTCTCAACTGGAAGAAAGGAAGCAGCTGCTGTTTCTTCTTCACCTAAAATTCAGGAAGGAAGATGACGGATATTACCTTTTCGGATACTGCTCCTCATCATGTGTGCAGAGTGTCTAAGTGGCACCCCTTGCATTTTTCCTCCTGCGCTTCCAAGTCTTCCTCTTCCTAGAGGACTTCCATTCTGCTCAAGGCGGGCTATTTTGGCTGGCGGACCTTTTGGATCGCTTACATTGTTAGACATTTCTGAATGTTCTATCCCCTGAGTTGTCTCGTTCGAATGATCCATGCTCAGTCCCGCCTCTAAGGATCACCTGGCACAATTAAAAAAAAAAAAAAAACAGAAGTATTTATAAATCAACGAGGCACACTTGTCTGCAGATAAAAAATTCACCGTACCCAATTTTACTTGTATAAACATACATTTATATACATGGGCAGAAATAAACGCCACACATAGCCTGGGCGAATTTACTGGTACACATGTACCTCCAGACCAGAGCCAGCCCGATCTTTTAGATCGTACTGTCAGGGACACCTGGGAAGCTGGTCCTTATCGATTTTGCTTAGAAAGTCTCGTCACTGTGTTTTCAGTCAAGAACCTATGACACATCTACGTTACCATCTGTAGTATCAGTTGGCAAGCAAGCAAGCCGACAGGACTATGAAGACACAATGACGAGGCTCCTGGATTTTACTTTTATCAGATCTGACAGTTTTAGCTGACATGTTGATTCCAGTAGGAACTTATCATTCCAGGCTCACTTCAACATTAAGATGCGGCCTTTCATCTTCAGAAAGGACGACCCTCACTTAAAGCATGTGGTCAAAAGAACGTAGCTAGGAACTGAGATAAGGGTCTACATGGAGATTCAGATTAAAACCTGTTTGACGCTATTTGATAAGATACATATTTACTGACTGTTCATGACCACTAGCTCAGCAAGTTCATATCTACTCAACCACTTGCTGCCAGGACTTCTCCAAGGTTCACATGAAGGGGCCCTTATACAACTCTCATCTCAACATCCATGGAACTTAAAGAAAGCTTTTAAGCAACAGAGAAAGTTACAAGACGTGAGGAATTGATTAGAGGGCTGTTTTTTCAGTGTTATACCAAATATACTGTACAAAATACTAAAACATACTGATGGAAACATAAGTGACCAGACCGGTGACCTCCTAACTTCTTCTATGTATCAAATAAGAATTACTACTTCCTATCAAGTCCACAGAAAGTCCAAACTACAACTTTTTGGCTCTGGAAGTAAGTCAACTATTTATCTCAATAAATTTGAAATGTCCATGGTATAACTTTATGTGTGGCCAAACATAACATCTTAAGATATTACCCCTCTCCCATTATATTTCTATCTCAGAAAAATTCTAAGACGAGACATGATTTTTTTTCTCTTAGATTAAGTAAATCAGATCTTCTCTTTGCATTATTTAGAAGAGTACAGGGAATATAGTCTATTAATGATGGTCCCGACTAAGACAGACCAGTAATGATATATGTTGTCTTCTACAGGATCCACCAATATTTGGACACATTTTGCTGGTCTAATATTTTCACACACAGCTAAATCTACTTCTGGAGATGTTGAATTTTCACATCAGCGTCAAAATCTACACCAAACATACAGAAAACATCTAATTTCACCACTGAAAGCACCGTGCCCAGGGCTAAAGTTCACCAAGATCTCAGTTACAAATAATGATGAGCAGAGCGTACCCACACTGACAGCACAAGGCGGTGACTATTATCTGTAGTTATCCCTGTCAGCCAGAGCCTCTTTCTTCTTAACCCATTCACTGCAAAAGTATAGGGAGGGGGATGACTAGAAGGCTCTTCTCAAGGATTCTGCCAGGATCACAACAAACATGAAAACCAACTGGACCAGAAGAAGCAGCCAGAGCGCAAGATCTGTCCACACACTGCAGAAATTACTATTTAAGCAGCAGTTCATTCAAGTAAGGATTTCTCTTCCAATTTTAAAGTCACAACAAATTTCTGTGAACCTTTGCAGGCAATGACATCAATACTGTAATGAAAGTTCTCAAGACAAGGCTTAAGGAACACCACGAACACTTTGATAACTCTCGATGAGCTCTAAACCACTTTCATTACCATCTAGAAAAGTTATGACAGAAGTCTTTACAAATTAGACGTAACAAAATTTTGATAAATATTTTCCTGGAAGATTTCTGCCACGACTTTCTGCAGAACCATGTCATCCATACACGTAAATTCAAGGCAGGTGCCTACAAACGTTGGGCTCTTTAAGTGGTAAGACATCTGGGCCACTTAAGGGTCAAAAGTGGAGATGACACATGCAGTTAATGACCAGTGAAGTCTATATGAATCACCCTACGGAGGTTTATAATTACTACTGTGTATATATAAAGAAGGGGTGTGTTTGTATGTACACACAAGACTCAGGGTAAAAAATAAGGGTCACATGGAGACGGAGCAAATAATGGCAATCAGTCTTAATTTCGGAGCGTTACGGGACTAAGGAAAAGTTTCCACGTCGCTGTCACTCCACATACAATAGTGAAAGGGCATCAATGCTAGCGTCCCAGGAGACTCAGGAAGCCTGGGAAGTTACATCCAAGGCTGCTGCAGCCTCCAGTCCACAATCCTGGCCAGGATTTCCCTTTGACCTTTTAAAGAGACAAAGGAGCAAAGTGCTACACAGTACCACAACACAACACACACTGGAAACAATACTCACCGCTCCACAACATAAAAATGTCAAGGCAAGAGAGCCCGGCGTCCTCACTTTACGGGGCTCCTTCTAGCAGCGCACCAGCAATCCTATCTCTCTTCTATACTCTTATCTTTACGTTCTTCCCCAAAATGGAGGAGGAAAAAAAAAAGATAAAAGAAAAAGATCTAGTAGCGATGAGCAAAATGTGCAAGAGGAGGACGAGCCTGATAACTGTACAGATAAAAAAAGTAGATCAATACTCAAGAGATGCTCAGAAGAGGAAGAAGCAGCAGCTGGGAGCAGTCACTCGGTCAGTCTGGAGACGTGTCCAAGAAGCTTGCAATCAAATCAAGCCCCAGCATAGTGACAACAGTGGATGGAGATCAAGTATATAGGGGGTGGCAGATAACAGAGAGCGGCTGCTACCGCCTTCCGCTTAGGTCCATTAAAAAATAAAATAAAAATAATAATATTATTAAATAAAAAGCAGCAAAGTTTCTTCCAGGATCTGATGAGAGGAGCTGATCTCCCAGGCAGGGAGTAGTTGACAGGTGGACCTGTATGTATAAGTAGATGGGAGGTAGGTAGGGGTGGGAGCTGATAACAGAGATGGGGGGGGGAGTGGGAGAAATAAATAAATAAATAATAACAATAAATGGAAGAAAAGACAAGTGAGGAAAGTGAGAGCAGCAGCTCCAGTCCTTGTCACAGGGGGAGGGAGGATCACAGGGAAGTGCTCAGTAGTTTCTCACAATGCAGGAGGATGAGGGTCTTCTCGGTCCTGGGCTCAGTACACAATGGGCAGAGGATGGGAGTTGTGCTGCTCCAGTCAGGGGTGTGCTGTGTGGTGTGTATTGTGTTGTGTCCGGAGCTGCTTTGCTTCTCTCTCTCTCTGCGTTTCTGTGTCCCCATTAAATTATTAGTTGTATTGACTCATCACTCCTCCTCCTCCTCCTGCCGCCGCCGCCGCTCTCTATTATTGCTCGGGCTAATAATGAGGATTCTGCCGCCGCCGCCGCTGCTCTCCCAGTAGATGTCGGTGCTGTTGCTGCAGCTTCTTCTTCCTCCTCCTCATTTTAATACAAAATAAAAGCAGCCAGGCCACCGCCGGAGCTCCAGCTCCCTTCCTGCAGCCCCAAGCCCTTCCCTGGCGGCCCCGGATCAGCCGACGTCCTGGGAGAGAGACAGAGGAGGAGGAGGAGAGACATGATGAGAGGGGGAGGAGAGCAGTAGGCTCGGATAAATGGGATCAGGATGGGGAATATACAGGGAAGTCCGGGGAAGGGGCATTGGTGCAGGAGAAGGAGGGAGGGAGGGGGTAATTATCAGGGTAGATGGATGAGGGGGAGTTAGGAGGAGGAGGAGGGGGACGGGGGGATGAGAATTGGGATTTCCGGACGCGCAAGAATCTCTAATCTTCTTGATTAGAGTGAGGAGGCTGCACGCAGATTATACACAATAGCCAGAATAACAGGGAGCAGTGTGAGGGGAAGGGCGGAGGAGGTGGGAAGGCATCATGGCCGGGGAGGCAGCACACAGTGACATCCACACGTACAGGAGCACAGGGGGAGGAGGAGTGTGCAGCCACTGACACGGCGCCTCAGCCAACCTGTCACAGCTTAACCCCTTCACTCAGGAATAGCAGGAGGGCACAGAGGTGCCAGCAGGGGAAGCACAGGAAAGTACTTTTTTGGTACTTTGTAAACTGCATTAATGTGACAGGCATATCTGAGAGCGTCCAGTGACATCACAGAAGCTGGCTTCTTATTCCTCACTGTCTTATTCACATGCGTTGTATTTTTTGCCTTTTTTGTTAATGAATTATGAGGAGAACATTTCACCAGTAATAAAATAAGTTGTACTCAGCGGTCCGGAGGTAAAATCTCTTAAAAAAAGAAGCAAGTGACACACCAATGGGCACAACGGAGTGTCCTTTAATGGGTTAAATGAATTTGGGCCACCGATCTTTCACTGACAACATAACGAGGGTGGTACCCAGCGTCATAAGCAGATGAGTTCAGCCTGGCCTGAGCTACTTTTTTCCGCAAGAACTGGCATCAAAGTGGGCAGAAGGGCACCAGGGGTGCACGTAGTCTTACTGCTGCCTGAGGTCAAAACTGAAAACCTAACCCCTCCAGCCCTACTGTTAAAGATGTACTTGGAAGACATTACATAAAGAGCTACAAAACATACAGGGTAATACAGCACCACATACTGTGCCCATTGTGCTTCCCAATACTATACTGCTGAAACACATAAAACCCCTTTCGCTGCCCCCCTCTTGCCCCTACCTGCTGCTGCCTGAAGCATTCACTTCACCTCGCCTCATTGGTGGTGCACCCCTGACGGGCAGGTTTCAGTGACTTCAATAAGTAATGCCCTGAACAGGTTCTTGGCACAAGAACGGGCATAAAAGTGGGCAGACGGACAGTTTTTTAGTAACTGGTGTTTTTAAAGGGTTAAATGAGTTTGGTTCACAGATCTCACACTGAAAACCTACAGAGGGTGATATCCCACATCATATGAAGCTGAGTTCAGCCTGCCCCTTATAGGTTCTTGGCACATCAAGTGGCATCAGTGGGCAGACACTTTTCACGGATGTGAATCAGTAACTGGTTTTAACGGGTTAAATGAATTTGAGCCAATGATCTCACACTGCCCACATACAGAGGGTGACACCACACATCATATGCAGTATAGTTCAGCTTGGTCCGAATAGGTTTTTGGCATAACAACTGGCATCAAAGTGGGCAGATGGACACGTTTCATTGTTAAATGAATATGGGCCACTGATCTCACACTCTGAACATACAGGGTGACGCCACCCATCATATGCCATTGAGTTCAGCCTACCCTGAATCAGTTCTTGGCACAAGAATTGGCATCAAAGTGAGCAGACAGTTTTTACTGGTCTGAATAAGTAAATAGTGTGTTTAAAGGGTTAAATTAATGTGGGCCTGTCATCATATGCAGTTTAACAGGTTTTCCAGGATTTTACTATTGATGACCTATCCTAAGGATAGGTCATCAGTAGCTGATCGGTGGGGGTCCAACACCCAGCCAGGACCCCCGCTGATCAGCTGTTTGAGAAGGTACCGGAGCTCCGGTGAGTGCCGCTACCTTCTCGCAGCTTACCAAGCACAGCGTGGTACATTGTACAGTGGCTGTCCTTGGTATCGTGCTCAGCCCCATTAACTTGAATGGCGCTGAGCCGCTCCTAGGCCACGTGACCGATGAGCGTGACGTAACTGGCCTAGGAAAAGCTAAGAGAAGGCCTCGGCACTAATGGGAGCGCCAGTGCCTTCTCAAACAGCTGATCGGCGGGGGTCCTGGGTGTCGGATTAGAATTTTACAGGGTTAAATCAATTCCGGTCACGGACACTTTGAACACACAGAAGGCGATGCTCGGCATCATATGCAGTTGAGTTAAGCCTGCCCCGAACAGGTTCTTGGCACAATAATGGACATCAACATGGGCAGATGGACACTTTTTACTGATTTGAATAAGAAACTGGTGTTTTTAAAGGGTTAAATGAATTTGGGCCACTGGCAACATACAGAAGGTGATGCCCCACACTCTTCCTGACCCTGAGCGTTCCAGGGTGGTGGTTCAGACCCTTTCCCTCTGCGAGCCATGCCTCCAGGGGAGGATGGGGGGGCGAGTACTAAAGGAGTACTGACAGACTTTGAGAGAGGTATCGAGTGCCAGCTCTTACCCCACTCCACTCTCAAATCCTTGTGAGAAATCCTGCACAATGGTTTAATACTCCCTGTGGGCTTAATGCTCAGCTGGGATATTACTAGTCAGCCCAGAGGACTAATGGCCTGAATTGTCCCTTGGAGCTTTCATCCATTCAGCATTTTAAAACGTGACGAGCCCCAGGGAGTAAGGTCTAGATAGCGAGCATGGGTCACCCCTGGGAGAGGCTGGCAGAGAACTGCTATAAGAGCAAAATGTCTAACCACTACCGTGAGGACCGCGATTTCCACCGATCCCAGGGACATGCGTAGATAAAAGGGTTTGGATGATACTTAGAGGGACACATCCTTTCTGCCACCCGTGTAAAATATCTCAAAAGGGCTTGCATAAGTGTCTGTCTGGCCACTTTGATGTAATTTCTTGTGGGAAGAACCTGAGCTAGGCTGCACTTAACTAAATAAGATGTCGGTGCCACTCTCTCTAGTGTAAGATCAGTGGCCTGAATTTATTTAACCTGTTAAATGACACCCTGTTGGGCCCACTTTGATGCCAGTCATTTCAGTTTTCATGCCCCTTTGAACTTATTTTACCTCAGGACAGCTAAGTGCAACTTATTTTATGACTGGCAAGACCTCCTCATAATTCAAATGATGTGAGTAAGAAACTGATGAATAAGAAACCAACTTCGGCTTGGTCATCATGAGGCACATGGATGGAGACAGTGCCCTAAGGACTGGGGGTGACATGGTCTTGTGTGAGAGCAGTACTCCAGGGATTCATGTAGTTCTTTACTGATTATATGACAAGGTCCTTATCAGCAGGTTGTAGAGATGTGTGCATCCTGACCCTTAAAGGGATATTCCAGTTATTTCAAGTTGTCCTCTATCCACAGAATAGGGAATCACTATTAGATGGAATTGAACGGTGTGACATGCTCAACATGTCGCTCCGTGGAATAGGGCCCAAGTTCTTGTGATTGGTGAGGGTTCCAGTGATGAGGCTCTCATCGATCTAAGGCCACTCAGATGACCATGGGACCTCCCTGCCCGTGTTCCACAAAACACTGCCCAAGTGCACTCCTCATCAAAGTGCAGACCCGTTGACATAAATTGGTCTGCAAGATGCAGCACAAGATAGTTCTAGCTTTTGGGCCGCAGATGCACAGACCCGCAATCACACTGAAGCCCTTCTGTGGTCTTCTAGGTCCATGACTCCACGACGCAAAGGATAGATCCTATCTTTCTCCACATCTTGAAGATCACGGACCCGTTGAAGTCAATGGGCCTGCACCGTGATGCGGATTGCACACGTCTTGAACCTGTATTTTGCCGACCTACAGTTTCTGGTCTGCAACATGTGCACGGCGCCTCCATGGTCGTGTGAATGGGGCCTAGTAGTTATCACCTATACCCCTAACTGGAATACCCCTTTAAGGGTAAATTAAACACTGATTATTGTTTGAACTTTTATATAGTCATTTGAAAACATGCAGCAATCAACTGACGAGTGATAAAGCGTTCATTTTGCATAGGCCTGACTGAAAGACTGTGGTTTGTCACCACCACATCCCCCTGTCTGATCAGAAATCTGCCAGTCGTTAGCGGTGTAAACGATATACAGTAGGAGCAAAAAAGCAACGATCGCAATAACAAGCAAACAGCGAAACATATTTAGAGATACTGTTCTGTGTAACCCAATGTCTTTTGAGCGTAAACGACTCCCTAAATCATCACTTGAAACGCACTAATTAAACAATATCTGTACAATATCTGTCCATCTAAAAGGACCCTTAAAAATGCATCTGTGCTGTACACTATATACACAGATTTCTGCATTACATGCATTACACACAGAGCTCTGCATTGTCCTCCTCACTGCATTTCATGAGCTTTACATCTGTTCTGCCTGCTCTACATAGCTCTGCACTGTATGCAATGTACATAGACAGCTCTGCACTGTATTCCTTATACATACACAGCTCTGCACTGTATTCCTTATACACACACAGCTCTGCACTGTATTCCGTATACATACACAGCTCTGCACTGTATTCCTTATACACACACAGCTCTGCACTGTATTCCTTATACATACACAGCTCTGCACTGTATTCCTTATACACACACAGCTCTGCACTATATTCCTTATACACACACAGCTCTGCACTGTATTCCTTATACACACACAGCTCTGCACTGTATTCCTTATACACACACAGCTCTGCACTGTATCCCTTATACATACACAGCTCTGCACTGTATTCCTTATACATACACAGCTTTGCACTGTATTCCTTATACATACACAGCTCTGCACTATATTCCTTATACACACACACAGCTCTGCACTATCTTCCTTATACACACACAGCTCTGCACTGTATTCCTTATACACACACAGCTCTGCACTGTATCCCTTATACATACACAGCTCTGCACTGTATTCCTTATACATACACAGCTTTGCACTGTATTCCTTATACATACACAGCTCTGCACTATATTCCTTATACACACACAGCTCTGCACTGTATTCCTTATACATACACAGCTCTGCACTGTATCCCTTATACATACACAGCTCTGCACTGTATTCCTTATACATACACAGCTCTGCACTGTATTCCTTATACATACACAGCTCTGCACTGTATTCCTTATACATACACAGCTCTGCACTGTATCCCTTATACATACACAGCTCTGCACTGTATTCCTTATACACACACAGCTCTGCACTGTATTCCTTATACACACACAGCTCTGCACTATATTCCTTATACACACACAGCTCTCCACTGTATTCCTTATACACACACAGCTCTGTACTGTATCCCTTATACATACACAGCTCTGCACTGTATTCCTTATACATACACAGCTCTGCACTGTATTCCTTATACATACACAGCTCTGCACTGTATTCCTTATACATACACAGCTCTGCACTGTATCCCTTATACATACACAGCTCTGCACTGTATTCCTTATACATACACAGCTCTGCACTGTATTCCTTATACACACACAGCTCTGCACTGTATTCCTTATACATACACAGCTCTGCACTGTATTCCTTATACATACACAGCTCTGCACTGTATCCCTTATACATACACAGCTCTGCACTGTATTCCTTATACATACACAGCTCTGCACTGTATTCCTTATACACACACAGCTCTGCACTGTATTCCTTATACATACACAGCTCTGCACTGTATTCCTTATACACACACAGCTCTGCACTGTATCCCTTATACATACACAGCTCTGCACTGTATTCCTTATACATACACAGCTCTGCACTGTATCCCTTATACACACACAGCTCTGCACTGTATTCCTTATACATACACAGCTCTGCACTATATTCCTTATACATACACAGCTCTGAACTGTATCCCTTATACAGTGGGGAAAAAAGTATTTAGTCAGCCACCAATTGTGCAAGTTCTCCCACTTAAAAAGATGAGGTCGGCCTGTAATTAACATCATAGGCAGATCTCAACTATGAGAGACAAAATGAGAAAACAAATCCAGAAAATCACATTGTCTGATTTTTAAAGAATTTATTTGCAGATAATGGTGGAAAATAAGTATTTAGTCAATAACAAAAGTTCATCTCAATACTTTGTTACATATCGTTTGTTGGCAATGACAGAGGTCAAACGTTTTCTGTAAGGCTACTTTCACACTTGCGTTTGCAGGATCCGTTTGTGAGATCCGTCACAGGCTCTCATAAATGGTCCTGAACTGATCAGTTTTGTCCTAATGCATTCTGAATGGAAAATGATCCGTTCAGAATGCATCAGTTTTGCTTCAGTTCAGTCTCCATTCCGTTTTGGAGGCGGACACTAAAACGCTGCATGGTGTCCACATGAAGAAACTGATGCAAACGGATCCGTCATGACTCACAATGTAAGTCAATGGGGACAGATCCGTTTTGTTTGACACAATAGAAAATGGATCCGTCCTCCATTGACTTTCAGTGGAGTTTAAGATGGATCCGTCTTTGCTATGTAAAAGATAATACAAACGGATCCGTTCAGAACGGATGCAGACGGTTGTATTATCATGACGGATCCGTTTGTGAGAGCCTGGACGGATCTCACAAACGGATCCTGCAAACGCAAGTGTGCAAGTAGCCTAAGTCTTCACAAGGTGGGCACACACTGTTGCTGGTATGTTGGCCCATACCTCCATGCAAATCTCCTCTAGAGCAGTGATGTTTTAGGGCTGTCGCTGGGCAACACGGACTTTCAACTCCCTCCAGAGGTTTTCTATGGGGTTGAGATCTGGAGACTTGCTAGGCCACTCCAGGACCTTGAAATGCTTCTTAAGAAGCCACTCCTTCGTTGCCCTGGCGGTGTGCTTGGGATCATTGTCATCCTGAAAGACCCAGCCACGTTTAATCTTCAATGACCTTGCTGATGGAAGGAGGTTTGCACTCGAAATCTCACGATGCATGGCCCCATTTATTCTTTCATTTACACGGATCAGTCGTCCTGGTCTCTTTGCAGAGAAACAGCCCCAAAGCATGATGTTGCAACCCCCATGCTTCATAGTAGGTATGGTGTTCTTTGGATGCAACTCAGCATTCACTCTCCTCCAAACACAGTGAGTTGTGTTTCTACCAAACAGTTCTACTTTGGTTTCATCTGACCATATGACATTCTCCCAATACTCTTCTGGAACATCCAAATGCATCTGAATGCAAACTTCAGACGGGCCCGGATATGTACTGGCTTAAGCAGGGGGACACGTCTGGCACTGCAGGATCTGAGTCCCTGGCGGCGTAGTGTGTTACTGACTGTAGCCTTTGTTACGTTGGTCCCAGCTTTCTGCAGGTCATTCACTAGCTCCCCCCCGTGTGGTTCTGGGATTTTTGCTCACAGTTCTTGTGATCATTTTGACCCCACGGGGTGAGATCTTGCGTGGAGCCCCTGATCGAGGGAGATTATCAGTGGTCTTGTATGTCTTCCATTTTCTAATTATTGCTCCCACAGTTGATTTCTTCACACCAAGCTGCTTGCCTATTGCAGATTCAGTCTTCCCAGCCTGGTGCAGGTCTACAATTTTGTTTCTGGTGTCCTTCGACAGCTCTTTGGTCTTCACCATAGTGGAGTTTGGAGTGTGACTGTTTGAGGTTGTGGACAGGTGTCTTTTATACTGATAACAAGTTCAAACAGGTGCCATTATTACAGGTAATGAGTGGGGGACAGAGGAGCCTCTTAATGAAGAAGATACAGGTCTGTGAGAGCCAGAAATCTTGCTTGTTTGTAGGTGACCAAATACTTATTTTCCACCATAATTTGCAAATAAATAATTTAAAAATCAGACAATGTGATTTTCTGGATTTGTTTTCTCATTTTGTCTCTCATAGTTGAGGTCTACCTATGGTGTCAATTACAGGCCTCTCTCATCTTTTTAAGTGGCAGAACTTGCACAAATGGTGGCTGACTAAATACTTTTTTCCCCACTGTACATACACAGTTCTGCATTGCATGCCTTATACATACACAGCTCTGCACTGTATGCCTTGTATAGTCACAGCTCTGCACTGTGTGCTTTATACGTACACAGCTCTGCACTGTATGCCTTTTACATACACAGCTCTATACTGTATGCCTTGTATATACACAGCTCTGCACTGTATGCCATGTACATACATACTGTAACTTTGCACTGTATGCCTTTTACATACACAGGTCTGCACTGTATGCCTTTTACATACACAGCTCTGCACTGTATGCCATGTACATACACAGCTCTGCACTGTATGCCTTTTGCGTACACAGCTCTGCATTGTATGCCATGTACATACACCACTCTGCACTGTATGCTTTGTATATACACAGCTCTCCACTGTTTGCAGTATTCAGGAGAAAATGGGTAACACATTGTGGGGTGTTTTTTTCTCCTGTTACCCCTTGTGAAAAAATTGACAGAATTTGAAAAATTTGGAGCTTATTGGTAGACATGAAACTTTTCATTTTCACAGGCAAATTCTGAATTTCTATGAAACATTTATGGGGCCAAATCACTCAGTACAACCCTCTATAAATTCTTTGAGGGATATAGTTTCCAAAATGGGGTCACTTTTTGGGGGTTTCCACTCTAGCAGTATCTTGGGTTCTCTTCAAATGTGACATGGTACCCGAAAACCATTGCAGCAAAATCTGCCCTCCAAAAACCATATGCGCTCCTTTCCTTCTGAGCCCCGCCATGTGGTGATGACAACAACATATGGGGTGTTTATGTAAACTGTACAATTAGGGTGATAAATTATTTTCCTGTTAACCCTTGCCGTGTTACAGGACAAAAATGGGTTAAAATGGAAAATCTGCAAAAGAGTGAAATTTTGAAACTTCACATCCATTTTACTTTAATTGCTGTGGAACACCTAAAGGGTTAAATGAAAGTTTCTAAAATCAGTTTTGAATAATTTTAGTTTCTATTATGTAAGCCCCTCAAAGAACTGAACTGGTCCTTTAAAAAGTTGGTTTTGGAAATTTTCTTGAACATTTTCTAACATACTAAGCCTTCTAACGTCCTAAAAAAGAAAATTACATTTACTAAACAATGCCAACAGCAGGTAGACACATGGTGAATGTTAATTAATAACTATTTTAAAAAGTATCACTATCCGTCTTAAAAGCAGAGAAATTCAAAATTAGAAAATACAGAATTTTTTTATTTTGCAATCAGAAATTTTCAGATTTTTATTTATAAACGAAGGCAAAACATATCAACTCAAATATACAGTACCACTAACAGGAAGGATGATGTGCCGCGAAAAATATTCTCTTGGATGATTAAAGGGGTTTTCCCATCTTGGACAATGGGGGCATATCACTAGGATATGCCCCCATTGTCTTATAGGTGCAGGTCCCAGCGGTGGGACCCGCACCTATATTGAGAACGCGGCCCGGCTCCCGTTAATTTCTATGGAGCCAATGGAATTTTCGCATGCGCAGTGCGCCCTCCTTTTCTTCTGGGGCCGCGTTCTCAATATAGGTGCGGGTCCCAGCTGGGACCCGCACCTATAAGATAATGGGGGCATATCCTAGCAATATACCCCCATTGTCCAAGATGGGAAAACCCCTTTAAAAGCATTCCAAAGTTATTACTACATAAATTGACACATTAGAGCTGCAAAATTAGGAAAGTAAAAAGAATGCGCTGTCCACAAACGTGCAGCTGTTCTGCGAATTATAGAACATGTCTGTAATAGGGACTAAGAAAAGTGCGGGATGCGCATGGTCGATATCTATATTTTGCAGATCCATTGTTTGCAGACTGCAAAATACATACAGTCGTGTTCACAATGTGTAAAAAGTATACTTGCAAGACTCTAAGGCCACTTTAACATCAGCATTTTTCCTTTCCGGTATTGAGATCTGGCAGAGAATCACAATACCCAAGGAGACAGCTTCCGCTTTGTCCCCTATTCATTGTCAATGGGGACAAAACGGAACGGCATGCACCAGAATGCATTCTCTTCCATTTGGTTGCGTTCTCATGCCGAACTGAAAACCGCTGCAAGCATTCATGGCTGATGAAGAGGGCAATTCACCCTTGAAACGCGTTGTTTACACTTTTCAATAAAGCACAAGTTTTAAATACACCGAACTCGTCACCGATCCGGACTCATCTTGCTTGCAAGACTGCACCTTGGAAGTTCTAATTTTTATTTAGAAAGGGGTGTGATCCAGTGGTTAAGAGGTATGGCCTAAGAGGGTAAAATCTGCACCAAAACTTTGGTGTGTAATTCTTTCACAAAGTAGGGCCTCGTCCACATTTCCGTTTTTCACTGACATGTGCTGTTTGCATTTTCCAGGGACAGAACACGTACAAATTGATTTAAATGTGTCTGTTCACATCTCAGAGTGTTTTTTTTTTTTTACTGACCCTGCGTCAGTAAAAAAATCACGGTGGTATGTACTACTTTTATTCGTGATGCAGACCAAACATGCCCATAGAAGTCTATGGGTCTGTGAAAATCATGGACACACCACGGATGGCATCCGTGGTGCATCTGTTTTTCACTGAAGACTGATGGGAGATTCTTTAAAAATTAATTTTCATCTGAGCAGCGTCAGTGAATTACGGATGACACACAGATGGTAAAAATGGACACACGGACCAACCACAGATCCTTCACGGACATCTTCATGGGTGAAACACGTACCCTTTTTTTCACGGACATGTCACTGACACAAAAATGTGAATGAGGGCTTATGGACATGAACGTATTTTCTTTCCGTATCCATTCCATTTTTTGCGGACCATATGCGGAACCATTAATTCCAGACGGTCTGCCAGAAAAATGGAAGTTACTGTATGTCCATTCTGCAAAGAAAATAGAACATGTCCTATTATTGTCCACATTACGGACAAGGATAGGACTGTTCTGTTAAGGGCCAACTGTTCCGTTCCGCAAAATATGTAATGCACACTGACGTCATCCGTATTTTTTGCGGATCCGAGTTTTGTGAACCGCAAAATACGGTCATGTGCATGAGCCCTAAGCCATCTAATAAGTGTCAAAAGTGTCTAGCCATGCACTAAACTCATCATCCAGCCTGAGCCTCGTCACAGCGCTCATCACGTGACGTCATCACAGGTCCTTTTGCAGGTCCTGCAGAAAGAAGAAGATACCGTCTGTGCGATCAAGTGAATGAGGTGAGTTTTTTTAATTATTATTATTTTTAACCCCTCAATGGCCATTTTATTTAGCATTCTGTCTTAAGAATGCTATTATATAACATGGTTATAACGGAAAATAATAAAATCACCCGAACACCGAACCCGAACTTCAGTGAAAAAGTCTGGGTTCGGGTCCGGGTACCTGAACTCGCAAAGTTCGGTAACGAACCCAAACTTTGCAGTTCGGGTTCGCTCATCCCTAGTCTCAATTCATCCTGGCTGCCGCACTGATGTTGCCTGTGCAGTGGGGACTGCAAATTGTGGTCCCCAATGCACAGAACGGCTGAACAACGTCTGTGTGCATGAGCCCTAACTCTATGTTGTCTTTAGACAGTATTATTGTATTTGTCCCAATACATTTCTGCAAAATCACGCAACAGAGGCTGCTAATCGCGCTTTTGGGATTTCATCAGGCAGCGAATGACTGCCATGGTCACCAGATGTGATCTTATGTGGAAGTCACATCATCGTGAATACAGTGTAAAACCCCCCACTAACATAGTTTTTTTTTTTTTTCACACAGTACTATGCTGCTCACATTTTTTTACGGTTCATCTTTTTCGTGATGGTCACCTTTTATGAAGATAGCACACGACCGGGGAGGATATAAAAGGCAGGCAGATACTAATACACTGAAATAGAAGAGGGAACCTGGCTAGCCTGCCGAATTTCAAGACAATTCCAGAGAGGTATTTTTTTTTTTTATTTTAACATTTTCATTATGTGTATTACAAAATTCTTCTTTCAGAAAACGAAAGGTTACAGTGGTTCACATTTGTGACAGCGATTCACAGCAATTCTGCAAAACCGAAAGCTCCAGTCCAGAAAAATGAAAATAAAACATTCGTACTGACAAGTTTTATTAGTTTTCATACTGTGCAAAGTGCATTTGGAAATAACTCACATTTGCTACGTTCCCATTAATTACACAAGATAATTGTGTGAGTGTTACATTAACAGAAAACGCACGGCGGATAATTAATAATGTCATTAATATC
This sequence comes from Rhinella marina, assembly GCA_900303285.1. Classification (NCBI taxonomy): domain Eukaryota; kingdom Metazoa; phylum Chordata; class Amphibia; order Anura; family Bufonidae; genus Rhinella; species Rhinella marina. The sequence goes on from ONZH01015998.1 coordinate 120,170, forward strand.
AATGCTTTGCAGCAATATTGTGATATGACAGGTGCCGGTGTCCATAGGTGACAGGTGTTGGTCCCAGGGTGCTGAATTTTTCACAATTCAAAGGTATTCTTATTCTTAGATACTATAAATATCTAAAAAACAATGAAATCATGTTATCCGTCACATCTCAGATCTGTGGTGCTATAATGTGATTCTTACTAAGAGCGCATCATCAGGAGGAGATGTCCTCAGTAACAGCTGCCTACCTGTCAGATCAGGGGATGTCATGGAGCTTCTGTAGACGTGGGCAGTCATGCACCTGCAGATTACAGATTGCATTTGAAAGCAAAATGAAACTGGAGAGCTAGATCTTGTCTATGTAGTTCAAATAAGGACAGATATCTCCCAATAAATACGTCACATCACAGACAAAACACTACCGTTAGATCAGTGTCATGTGTTCAGTAGAAGGAAAATGCAGTATTAAAGGAGAACTTCGATGGTAAGACGCTAAGTAATAAGATTAATTGCCGTTTGTTGACATTTATGTATCTGTTGCTCAAAAACATCATCTTAAATTTGTCTGGCCCCCTGCTGCATTAATGGTTTGCTGTATCCAAACTGAAAATTAATCAGGAGCGCGCGGAGTGATAAGAGTTGGCTTCTTGGCAAGGTCTGTTCCACCGCGTACGTTAATTATTACAAAGCTTGTTGGATTGTCGCGATAATGATGGAACCAGATATTATTTCCAGGAATATTTACCGATCAGTCAAGTTGCTGTGATGGTAGCAAGCCGCACAACAGCATTTTATATAGAGTTACTGTATCTGCAGATTATGTAAGAGATCCTCCTTAAGGAGGACCTGTCGCCTCTCCTACTTGCATCACCTGGAGTATCTATTCTTATAATTATATTGTGTCATTCTTATTATGTCTACTAGAAATACGACTTGCCAGCACTCTGCAATAAAGGTCCAACTGGGTAGTACCAGTTGGAACTGTGTCCCTATACAGTGGGTCACTGCCAGCCCTGATTGGATAGTGTCAGACTGTGCAGGGACACACCCCCAACTAGTAATATCCATCTGGACCTTTTGCTAGTTATTCATTTATAACATTTAGCAGGAATAGTAAAGGAATGGCACAACAAAGAGTCGTAAGAATAGATGCTTTTTATTAGATGAGGAATGCAAGTAGTTACTAAAGAAGATATTTCAGGAGAGGTGACAGGTCCTCTTTAAATTGAATTAAGGCAAATCTGTCATCAGTGTTATGCTGTCATCTGATGGCATCATAAACTGGTGGAAGAGACACTTGCTGCAATCAGTATTGAACAGCGTCCTACTGTATATAGTAACAAATATGTCAATCATCTGTGAGGATAGGGAGAGCCAGGAGCTCATGAATATTGGGACTCCTAAATTTGTGCTCTGCCTTGAGCGGACTCCAGCACTTGGCTCTTGCTAGAGCTACTCAATACTGGGTGGGTCAGTTCATATCACAAGCTAGAGAACACCCTCAAGCAAGGAAGATGCGTGACTAGATATTGAAAACTCAGTGGAGGCAGCTGGAAGCCATACCTGCAGTGGGCACTGTAAGAAAATCTAGTATTAATACACATCCATTCAGACGATGGGATACTATGCCATGCATGGTCTTTTTGTAATGGCCCTGGCTAATAGAGCAGAATCCTGAGAGAAAGACTACCCTTTATGATGATTATATGCCTTAAAGGGGTTTTTGTCGGCATTGGTGGCACCACGGAAGGGTAAGAAGTGGGGAAACAATCTTTCATCCACAGATGAGAAGACTCCAGAATTCTCTTTTATAACAGACCCCTGTAATAGCATATATGGACAGGTGTTGTCTAGTCAGGAAGACCGGTGATGAAGTAAAAAAAAAAATAATTCATTGTTTCTAAACAATGTCGTTTGGTTCCAGTGTTTACACTGCTGAGCAGCTGAATGTGGGCCAGACAGCACCGTGATTGACAGCTTTACTCTGAAATTACAGATTATGCTCTTAGGTGCAGAAATAAAAAATGTGCTCATTGATTGTATTGATTCTAATAACTCCATATCAACCTGGAGAACTCATTTACAATAAACTAAAATAACGTTGGGACTATTAGGGTCTTACAGATTGAATGGAGGCCTCCTTGTTCTTATTTTGATGTCTAGAACTTCATTAACTGTTCTGTTCTTCTTGAAGTTTTCAAACTTCTAATACATTTCAGCAAGAACTGGCATGCATCTTTCCTGCTGCCTGATGTCTGTGGGTTACTGTACACAGCCTGTAATATTTCTGTATCCAGACGACACGGTAACAGCAGCAGACTTTTAGGGTCATTTTAGTTAACCCATATAAATCCCTGTGCATAAGGAATAATGGGCCATATATACCTACAGTGCCTTGTGAAAGTATTCGGCCCCCTGGAACTTTTCAACCTTTTGCCACATTTCAGGCTTCAAACAAAAAGGTATAACATTTAACATTTTTGGTGAAGAATCAACAACAAGTGGGTCACAATTGTGAAGTGGAACGAAATTTATTGGATCATTTAAACTTTTTTTGTAATAATAAAACTGAAAAGTGGGGCGTGAAAAATTATTCGGCCCATTTACTTTCAGTTCAGAAAACTCACTCCAGAAGTTCATTGAGGATCTCTGAATGATCCAATGTTGTCCTAAATGACTGATGAAGATAAATAGAATCCACCTGTGTGTAATCAAGTCTCCGTATAAATGCACCTGCTCTGTGATAGTCTCAGGGTTCTGCATCATGGAGACCAAGGAACACACCAGACAGGTCCGTGATACTGTTGTGGAGAAGTTTAAAGCCGGATTTGGATACCAAAAGATTTCCCAAGCGTTAAACATCCCAAGGAGCACTGTGCAAGCGATCATATTGAAATGGAAGGAGTACCAGACCACTGCAAATCTACCAAGACCCGGCCGTCCCTCTAAACCTTCATCTCAAACAAGGAGAAGACTGATCAGAGATGCAGCCAAGAGGCCCATGATCACTCTGGATGAACTGCAGAGATTTACAGCTGAGGTGGGAGAGTCTGTCCGTAGGACAACAATCAGTCGAACACTTCACAAATCTGGCCTTTATGGAAGAGTGGCAAGAAGAAAGCCATTTCTCAAAGATATCAATAAAAAGTCATGTTTACAGTTTGCCACAAGCCACCTGGGAGACACACCAAACGTGTGGAAGAAGGTGCTCTGGTCAGATGAAACCAAAATCGAACATTTTGGAAACAATGCAAAACAATATGTTTGGCGTAAAAGCAACACAGCTCATCACGCTGAACACACCATCCCCACTGTCAAACATGGTGGTGGCAGCATCATGGTTTGGGCCTGCTTTTCATCAGCAGGGACAGGGAAGATGGTTAAAATTGATGGAAAGATGGATGGAGCCAAATACAGGACCATTCTGGATGAAAACCTGTTGGAGTCTGCAAAAGACCTGAGACTAGGACGGAGATTTATCTTCCAACAAGACAATGATCCCAAACATAAAGCAAAATCTACAATGGAATGGTTAAAAAATAAACGTATCCAGGTCTTAGAATGGCCAAGTCAAAGTCCAGACCTGAATCCAATTGAGAATATGTGGAAAGAGCTGAAAACTGCTGTTCACAAACGCTCTCCATCCAACCTCATAGAGCTCGAGCTGTTTTGCAAGAAAGAATGGGAAAGAATTTCAGTCTCTAGATGTGCAAAACTGATAGAGACATACCCCAAGTGACTTGCAGCTGTAATCACAGCAAAAGGTGGCGCAAGAAAGGATTAATGCAAGGGGGCCGAATAATTTTGCACGCCCCACTTTTCAGTTTTATTTTTACAAAAAAAGTTTAAATGATCCAATAAATTTCGTTCCACTTCACAATTGTGACCCACTTGTTGTTGATTCTTCACCAAAAATTCAAAATGTTATATCTTTTTGTTTGAAGCCTGAAATGTGGCAAAAGGTTGAAAAGTTCCAGGGGGCCGAATACTTTCGCAAGGCACTGTATGTCACAGTAAAAGTGGTCTTGTTAAGTTTCTGTCCATCTCTGCCTCGTAGATACTTATATATAAAATACTTTACTTATAACATACAGTTGGCAGAGCAAATACACATTAAGATTACATGAAGATACAAATACAGCATGTTACATAGAGGACGCTAAAACACATAGCTGCCTCCCTTCCTGCCTGCCCTGGATACTAAGCAAATGTGGCTAGTAATGTGTATGTACATAAAAAGTATATATATACATATATATATATATATATATATATATATATATATATATTATATAAAGCTGAGTGTATGTAAGTATGTCCGCTAAAGGAATCCGCACAGTCGCATTTACAATCACGAAATTTGGCACACAGGTACATGGCACCATCACATGACCTACATTAGCCAATAGAAGCCTCCAGGTCTTCCTCCTCATATCAGAACTGCCATACACATGGTCACATGACCCTTATCAGCCAATAGAAGCTAACAGGCCTTTAGTCTCCACATACACACAGTTTTACACCAGGTTTCCATAACAAACCAGCTATGTATCTTCGCTGCTGTAGGTCAGCTTTTAAGGGGCAGGGTGCTGTGGATGACACTGTTAAGGGAGCGGAGTGCTATGGAGGTCACAGTTAAGGGGACAGGTTGCTGTGGAGGTCACAGTTAACGGGACGGTCCGCTATGGAGGAAAAACTCAGGGAACGTGCCAGCTTCAGTGCATAAAGAGGGAAACACATTATCATGTAGCAGTTGAATGGCCCCCAAGGTCTCCCGATCTGACCCCCTTAGACTTTTATCTTTGGGGTCATCTGAAGGTAATTGTCTATGCTGTGAAGATACGAGAAGTGCTGCACCTGAAACTACGGATACTGGAAGCCTGTGCTAGCATTTCTTCTGCGGTGTTGCTATCAGTGTGTGAAGAGTGGGAGAAGAGGGTTGCATTGACAATCCAACACAATGGGCAGCACTTTGAACACATTTTATAAGTGGTCAGAAACTTGTAAATAACTCATTAAAAAATAATGTTACGTTAAAACCAAGCACACCATTGTTTTTCTTGTGAAATTCTCAATACGTTTGATGTGTCACATGACCCTCTTCCCATTGAAAAAACTAAAGTTGGATGCAAAATGGCAGACTTCAAAATGGCCGCCATTGTCACCACCCATCTTGAAAAGTTTCCCCCCTCCCATATACTAATGTGGCACAAACAGGAAGTTAATATCACCAACCATTCCCATTTTATTTAGGTGTATCCATATAAATGGCCCACCCTGTATGTATATATATATACAGTATATATATATATATATATATATACAGTACAGACCAAAAGTTTGGACACACCTTCTATTTCAAAAAGTTTTCTGTATTTTCATGACTATGAAAATTGTAGATTCACACTGAAGGCATCAAAACTATGAATTAACACATGTGGAATTATATACTTAACAAAAAAGTGTGAAACAACTGAAAATATGTCTTATATTCTAGGTTCTTCAAAGTAGCCACCTTTTGCTTTGATTACTGCTTTGAACACTCTTGGCATTCTCTTGATGAGCTTCAAGAGGTAGTAACCTGAAATGGTATTCCAACAGTCTTGAAGGAGTTCCCAGAGATGCTTAGCACTTGTTGGCCCTTTTGCCTTCACTCTGCGGTCCAGTTCACCCCAAACCATCTCGATTGGGTTCAGGTCTGGTGACTGTGGAGGCCAGGTCATGTGGCGTAGCACCCCATCACTCTCCTTCTTGGTCAAGTAGCCCTTACACAGCCTGGAGGTGTGTTTGGGGTCATTGTCCTGTTGACAAATAAATGATGGTCCAACTAAACGCAAACCGGATGGAATAGCATGCCGCTGCAAGATGCTGTAGTAGCCATGCTGGTTCAGTATGCCTTCAATTTTGAATAAATCCCCAAAAGTGTCACCAGCAAAGCACCCCCACACCATCACACCTCCTCCTCCATGCTTCACGGTGGGAACCAGGCATGTAGAGTCCGTCTGTTCACCTTTTCTGCGTCGCAAAAGACACAGTGGTTGGAACCAAAGATCTCAAATTTGGACTCATCAGACCAAAGCACAGATTTCCACTGGTGTAATGTCCATTCCTTGTGTTCTTTAGCCCAAACAAGTCTCTTCTGCTTGTTGCCTGTCCTTAGCAGTGGTTTCCTAGCAGCTATTTTACCATGAAGGCCTTCTGCACACAGTCTCCTCTTAACAGTTGTTGTAGAGATGTGTCTGCTTCTAGAACACTGCGTGGCATTGACCTGGTCTCTAATCTGAGCTGCTGTTAAACTGCGATTTCTGAGGCTGGTGACTCGGATGAACTTATCCTCCGCAGCAGAGGTGACTCTTGGTCTTCCTTTCCTGGGGTGGTCCTCATGTGAGCCAGTTTCTTTGTAGCGCTTGATGGTTTTTGCGACTGCACTTGGGGACACTTTCAAAGTTTTCCCAATTTTTCGGACTGACTGACCTTCATTTCTTAAAGTAATGATGTCCACTTGTTTTTCTTTAGCTGCTTTTTTCTTGCCATAATATACATTCTAACAGTCTATTCAGTAGGACTATCAGCTGTGTATCCACCTGACTTCTGCCCAACACAACTCATGGTCCCAACCCCATTTATAAGGCAAGAAATCCCACTTATTAAACCTGACAGGGCACACCTGTGAAGTGAAAACCATTTCAGGTGACTACCTCTTGAAGCTCATCAAGAGAATGCCAAGAGTGTGCAAAGCATAATCAAAGCAAAAGGTGGCTACTTTGAAGAACCTAGAATATAAGACATATTTTCAGTTGTTTCACACTTTTTTGTTAAAGGGGTTGTCCGGGTTCAGAGAAGAACCCGGACATACCTGCAATTTCACCCAGGCAGCCCGCTTGAAGAGGGCATCGGAGCATCCTATGCTCCGATGCCCTCCTTTGCCCTGCGCTAATTAGCGCAGGGCAAAGGAATTTAGCCAGTTCCGGTGACGTACCGGTCCCTGCCGGGCAGAGGCTTCCGCCCGGCAGTGAGTCGGTGACGTCATCGGCGCTGATGGACGGGCTTTAGCGCTGCCCTAGCCAGTAAAACGGCTAGGGCAGCGCTAAAGCCGGCCCATTAAGGCCGGTGACGTCACCGAACTCACTGCCGGGCGGAAAGTACCCGCCCGGCAGCGAGTGTTTACATACAAAAGAGACCTTGCCCTGCGCGATCTAGCGCAGGGCAAGGGGGGGCATCGGAGCATGAGATGCTCCGATGTCCTCTTCAGGCAGGCTGCCTGGGTGAAATTGCAGGTATGTCCGGGTTCTTCTCTGAACCCGGACAACCCCTTTAAGTATATAATTCCACGTGTTAATTCATAATTTTGATGCCTTCAGTGTGAATCTACAATTTTCATAGTCATGAAAATACAGAAAACTCTTTGAATGAGAAGGTGTGTCCAAACTTTTGGTCTGTACTGTACATACACAAATTCCAACAATTTATGCTATCTACTGGATCTGCACTTCTCACCAACTCACATCCAGTTCGTATTAATACTTGTACACGTAGAGGCTCATGCATAAAAAGCATATATGTAACCTACACAGCCATAAACACGTGCAGGCTACAGAATCCACACACCCATGGCATACAGCTACAGGCTACAAATATCTATATGTACACATATAAAGTCTACTGGGATATCATACATAATGTATATACATACACAGAAAGCACACATGTAATATAACTTGTTAACCTGGTCCTAAGTGCTGTTCATCCTGGGGTGGCAGTTAGAGAGAAAGAGGGCCCAGAGATTCGCATGGTCTTTATGACCACCCAAATACCATCCAAGCTGCTGGCCAAGAGAATGTTGTCCATCTGCTTTTCCATCAGCTGCACAATGTGTCATCCTAGAGAAATGCTAACAAGGGACACTATTACCAAATGGCTTCTGGGCATACTCACAGAAATTAAGTTCCTCTACACACATAATGTAGCGTTACATGGTGGCCATTTTTGTGAGGGGTTGACTGTTTATAATGTTCTAACAGGCTATAGAGACAGTCCCTCTACGGTGGTTTCACAGTGTTTTTTCACACACTGTAGTTTTTGAGCCACAGCAATAGGGAGACATATACCTCTTTCCATTGTATTTTCTATTCCTTTTGAATTTTCTCTTGGCTTTGCCTAAAACAGGGATGCTCAACCTACGGCGCTCCAGCTGTTGGAAAGCTCCAACTCCCAGCATGCCCTAATAACTGTAGGCTGTCAACCATCCTGGGAGTTGTAGTTTTGCAACAGCTGAAGGGCCACAGGTTGGCCATCCGTGGCCTAAAAGATATTGTGTCATCTCAGACTTTGCTGCTATGTGAAGAATGGGCCCCCAAAAGTGAAGGAGAGTGCACCGCGCATGCATGGCATGTTCTCCATTAATTTCTATGGGATAGCTCAGTAAGCATGGCCTGTGCTCAGCTATTGTCCACAGTCTCATAGAAATTAATGGAGGGCAGCTGTGCATGGTCTCTTCAGAGGACCCAATCTGGAGATAGATATTTTTCCCTGAGGTGGGACCTGCACCTGACACTGGTGGCATATCCAATAAGTGATATGCCACCCTAAGATAAAACAACACCTCCAAACTGCAGAAGCTGCTGCTTTTTCAGAAAAATACCACACCTGTCGGATTTTGCAACCTGCAGCATAATTGACATTTTGCGGATATAAAATCCACATCATGGGTCAATTTACGCTGCAGATTTTTTTGCAACATGTGGGTTATTCTTCTTAGAATCTCATCCACTTTGCTGGTACTGTAAAATCTGCAGCGTCAAATCCACAGAGTATCCGTCCCATGTGGACAAGAGTTCTCTATGAATGGCTTGAATGCTTATTTTTGTATTCTGAAAGGAGTAACAACTTGACCCCTGTCCATATGCCCTTTTAGGACATATAGACATCTTAGGAGTTCATCTTCTGCTCACCTACTGCACGGGACATGTCTAGCTGGCCTACCTTAGCAAAACCAGATGTTTGCCAGGGTGCATGGAGAGGGATCAGCTTATATCAATTTACTGATAATGAAAAGTAACTCATTTCACAGAACTATTTACCTTTGCTTTAAGCAAGTATATCAGGATATGCAAATATACACAAACTCCCCACTCTAATGGGTGGCAGAATCGTATTACAATAGTTATTACTAGGGTTGAGAAAGAAAGCATTTTATCATATTTTACTTCCCTTTTACAGTTAATCTGTTAGTAGGAATAATATGGTGTAAATATGGGGAAATGATACCCAGACTCCCTGCATATGAATTATCATTTGGATGTGTGCCGCCTAGAATAAGCTTAGACCTGCATTACTCCTCCTATTGTGTTGGAGAAAACAGTGACTCCATGACTGCCACATCACCGGGCACAATTACTGAGCAAATTCAGGACGCCCCAGTAGATTGCAGCTACAAATACAGCATTAGGTACTGATGTTAATCATGTTTATTTTCTCAAGTTTTCTTAGTTTCCTGAGCTCCCATTATTGATGACCTATCTTCAGGGGTCTGGCACCCCAACCGATCAGCTGTCTCCCTGCAGCCACTTCTGCTGAAATCACCACTTTGAATAGAGTTGGAAGCACAGCTCCATTAATTCAAAGTGTAGTGATCGTTACTTGTGCTCAGATCCCACCATCTCAGATCAAGTCCCTGGGCATAGCCATGAAACCAGAATGAAAACACTGACATTGCTTTCACTAAGAAATGGGATCTGGACCGCATATTTTGATTGACAATTAGCCACATGTCCAAAAATTTCTTATTTTCTTGAAATAATGTGCGGGGTCTGCGCTCCTGGACATAGATGCCCAACGGCATAGGTAGGTTTAGCGTAGGACCTGCCTGACCTGAGACCACCTTGGTGAGGGTAGGTGGGCACAGATGTGTTTTGATCAAAATATATTGGCTGAGAGTCTCAGATTTTATCATATAAGAATGAGGGCTTAGTTTATACAGTATACGTATATTGTTTGCATTTATTTTGTTAGTGCATTAAATATTTTTTTCTGTGATTTATTTTTACATATGTAGCCACTGACATCCGCAATTATTTATTGCATCGTGCAGGATGTTTTATATCCTTTTTTCTGTGATTTTTTCTTGAAAGTATATACAGCATAACATTATCTTTCATGAAATATTTTAATTCTATAGATGACACCAGGATGAAAAACCAATGACATTAGAACGTTCTACTTCTGCTCTATCTATAGCTAAGAGCACTTCTACTTCCAAAGACAGCAAATTCCATAATATGTAGTGGCTCTCTACTCTATAAGAGACGGGCCCGATGCACACATCCCCTCTACTACCTCCATTTGCACTAATAAGTTGAAGTGGACACTTAAGCTTTTCAAATTGTTAATGAAACGTTATGTTCCACTTACCTAGAAGAGCAGCAGGGGTGCTTACAATTATTGTTCCATAAAATAGTTTGGTAAAAGTCATATAATCAGATATAACATGGCTCAAACTACAATGATGGTGGATCCATATTCCATACTTTTTAGCATGCCAATAAAATGATTATGCCTTCTCTCTAGTTGGCCACTGGTTGCTTTCTCTTGATAAAAGTAACCGTCTAATTTAGGTTGAGGGTTTCATAAGCTGTCCAATATTTGGAGAACAGGGCTGTACATGGATAGACGTGGTAGATGTCCGATGGGAAAATTTATTTGGATATATGACTCTAATTCAAGACACCAAGTGTCAAGTCTCAAAAATGCTTGTACAGTCCTCTGCAGGTAATGGTACATTTACACGGAAGTTAAAAACTTCTGTGTGAGGGACTTTTTTTTTAACAGCCGTCACATGTCCGTTTGAAGAACATTGGTCATTTTTGGGATTATTCACACAGCTGTTTGGCGGCCAGTGAATAACAGATGTCAAAAAATAGAACAGGTTCTAGTTTGTCTGATTTCATGGTCCGACAGCCTCCATATGATTGAAGGGGACCGTTTTAATGCCCATTTCTCAGAAAGGCATCAGCAACAAAAATGTCAGTTAAAAATGAACCTTTTTGCCATTTTTAGTGGACATTTTTTTCACTGTCATGTGAACGCAGCCTAAGGGTACTTGCACACAGCAGTGTAGTTTACGTTGACTGCCCATGTGGCTTTATGTACAGATTTCACTGAATTTCCATACCAAACGCACACCAAAATCCCTATGTGTTACATGTGGATTTTGACGCGGATTCGCCCCAGATCTCGTAAAGGGTGCAAATTGCCTGAAAAGCCAAACTTTTGACAGATTTCAAAATCCACATGGCAGGTCCACACTGTCTACATGAGATTAGAAAATCTCATCAACTTTGCTAGCACTGTATTACGCTGCAGGTTTTCTGAACCATGTGCATATGGCTATAGGTTTCTTTTACACAGGCAGATTTTTAGTCTCAAAATAAGAACCAATCAATGACATATCAGGTCGATTGGTGCTTTAGCTGCATTTACATGGCGCAATCATTCCACATAAAAAATGCACTCACTCAACAAGCAAGTGTTTGCTTGTTTGCCGGGTGATTGGTGATGTGTTTACGCAGCAGTGATCATAAGAACATTCGTTTCCTGTCATCTGCCCATGCAAAGTCCCCTTAGTTTATACTGTATTTAGCCATAAGACATTCGTATTAGTCTATAAAACATGGACGTATATCACAAATTTCAGTAACTGAGGCTTTCAGTTTTCAGCAAGATTCTACAAGTACAACAGAAATACATTTTTATGATTTTTCTGTTGAAAAAAAAATTATAAACTCAGAAGTCCTTCTCTGTTCACTCACAGCACATAGAGGTAAGCAGTTCCTACTCTATATGTTCAGTATATTGAATTCATCATATATTTATGATCCGCCACTATTAAGATGTGGAACGTACACCACTTGCATTAAAGTGCAGCTGTAAAATGTATCATTGCAAAAGCACTGTAAAAGTTATTGTGATCACAAGTTCTAGAACCAATCTGATGAACCACATATTTTTATGGATTAAGCATTAAATACTTCAATAGGAACGAAGGCAGGCACAAAAGCAAACCAACCTGCAGCTAAGATATGACAATGAAATATTAATCAAACTCAATAAAAAACGAGAGGGCATTACAATCCTGACAAAAATAGAGATAGGTGATGAAATATTCATAAGCAACAGTTTATAAAATCAGGCACAAATACCTGTTATACACAGAGCAAGTGAATAGATGAAAGGTGGTAAAATATTTATCTGGACAGAAAAGAAATGGAAAATTTACAAACGAGTGTCCAAAGAAGACAGATTGGAGGCTTACGTCATTATACGGTATTGTATGCGCTACGGCTTACACTCTTTGCTATGTACTAGAAAGCATCGTGGGACTGATATTTTAATTTATGGAGTGATGGGCAGTTAGAAATTGCCGGCTCAGTGGTCATCCTGTAGTTTACAATCGATAGCCATCTAAAATTGGAAACTGATGTATCTTAGGAGTACACAACGCATTTATATTCAGATATTAGTGTTTTAGCAGATTGTAATATGCTGGGATGGTCATTTTCCTGGACTGATACAACTTATGTAGTTGATCTGTTTGACAAAATGTAATACATCATGAGATTTATGCCATGTGCCAAACTTTCTGTAGTAATACCCTCTAATTTTAAAGGGGTTTTCCACAATTTATCTTTTAAAATTCCCTCCCCACCAAGTCGGACATGTGAAAGTCACTATACTAATCTGTTCTCCTCTGCTTGGTTCCAGCCCCGTGGGTCTCGGGCTGTCTTCAGTCTTCAATGGACTTACAGTCCCCGCATGTCAACTGCTTTCCCGGACAGGATCATGTGCGTTGCTGCACCCAATGACCGGCGTCAGCTGTGACATGTCCCCAAACAGCACATCACTGCTATGTCACTTAACACTTGGAGACATGTCACTGCTGAGACCAGTTATTAGCTGCAGTGGTGCACGGGACCCAACCAATGCAGAGACCAGAAGTGCAGCAAAGACAGCTGGGACTCGTGGAGCCAGAGCCAAGTGATGGAGCAGGTAAGTATAGTTTGCTTCACAGGTGCCATGGGGAGGGGATGTAAGAAACAAAATTAACAAATGGTCAACAACCTGTTTAAAAGTGTATTCCAGTGTCAGGAAGTGAATATTTTTTGTATAATGAAAAGTTATAGACTTTTCCAATATACTTTCTGCACCAATTTCTCAGGGTTTTGAAGATCCATGCTTTCAAATACAAAGGGCTCCGACAATAAATTTATACCACACTGTACATGTACTGTGATCAAGGCCGAAGACATATTTCTGGCTTAACTGCATCTAATAAAAATCTACAGCTGTCTGCGGAGATTTTGTGATTATTTTGCACACTTTAAAGTGACTGTCCATTCAGGAGTTCAAAAATGAAAGCTTGCCTGTTATTTCTTTTTCCTCGGATCTCTCTGCTTGGCTGCATTATGGCAGAGGTGTGATCTGTGCCTACAGTTTAGCTACAGTGTCTACTGGGAGTCTCATGCACATCATCATAGTTTCGGTCTGCATCTGATCAGCATTTTTTGCAGATTAGATGCGGACCCATTCATTTCACTGTGTGCTGTCCACATCCGTATGTCCGTTCCAAAGTCCTGCACAAAAAAAAAAAAAAGAACATGTCCTATTCTTGTCTGTTTTGCTGTTTTGTGGACAAGAATAGGCATTTGTAACATATTGTGGGACCTGCGGAGGGGAAAATGCGGGATGCACACAGCCGGTATCAGTGTTGTGTGGAGCTGCAATTTGCAGACTGCAAAAAACGGATAGGGTTGTGCATGGGACACTTTTTGCTACTTTTAATGTTCTAATGCCCTATAGTATATTAGTAAGAAGCGTATTATGGTTTTAGCTAGTAAATGTTATTGTAATTGTAGTCTGAGTAGTTATGCAATTTTCCTGCATCAAATCCTCGTGGTTTTCTAGATCTCTGCTTGCAGTCATTTAAAAGGCACCTTAATTGTTTATTTTCAGACAATAAAATTCTTTTCAAGTTATAGTGACAGGTACAATATAGTTATGAGAGCTGTGTCAGTGTGAACACAAGACCAGAAAAGAATTTTATTGTCTGAAAATAAACAATTAAGGTGCCTTTTAAATGACTGCAAGCAGAGATCTAGAAATACTATTTCTATTGAATTACATCATGAAATTGATACAGGAAGTATTCTAGATAATTGTATATCGATTGTAAAACATATTTAAAATTTGTATACAATGAATAACCCTTAGGCCACTTTCACATGGTATTTTCAAATGGTATTTTGGTCAGTAGTTTATATCATCATGTTTAAGCCAATACTAGGACAGGACCAGAAATACAGAAGAGGTACATTATTTGCTAAAAGAGAAATACGTTTCACTCAAGCACATCTGTAATAGGGACATATTATAGATTAAATAGCATGTCACCAGTATGATCAGCTTTCCGCTAGGGAAGAAATGGATCCACACAAGATAGCCACTTTGAAAAATTGATACTAATGACATATTGATGCAATAGAGATCATATATGGATAACTTACCGATACATCCACATTTTATTCACTCACTCTCTGTAGATTTCTATGGCCATTTACCTTTTGCAAAACAGATGATAGCACTGCATGCAGCATTTGTACAATATGGGGGACTTCTATCAATTTCAGATATCGTAGATTTGGCATGTCCTCCCACTGGCCATGTGACAATCTATAATCTATAACAGCCTCCTGTCTGTATTCACTCCAGAAAACTGGCATGAATAAAAATAGATCTGTCGGACCCGCACCCCCTCGCCAAACTCACCACGCCCCCTTTACTCACCACTTCTAAAAAGTGTTAAAAGGGGGGGGGAAGTCTCAGATTTTGCTGCAAATATGGTATGGGACAAAATCTGCAACTTTTTTACCTCAGTAAAGTGGCGTTAACAGAAAAGTAAATGTATTTTATATTTGAATGTGAATAGACTCCTACTACTACAGATTAACATGAGCTGAATATTACACAGTGGTGAAATAGTGATGGTAAATCCACACATGTGAAGGCATGCTCAAGCGGCATGTCACAATAACTGGTCATTTATCCCTCATGTTAAAGACTATAACATGTAGATCATGCAGGATACCACCAAGACTATACAGTAAAAGAAAGATTGTAAAACAGTAGATTTACTAATCCAGTTTACAATTTTAGACAGTGTAACTTTATAAAGATGCATCAGATTGGACAAAACTGGCTCATGATGGATGATAAATCTGGTGGATCTTTAGACACCTTTGTCTAGAGCCTGTATTAGACTGGCAGATGTTACTACGAACGCTCGTTAGCTATCATCTGGCAGTGTAATACTACCACTAATTACCCAGTAAACGAGTAAATTCTCTTTCATCGGGCAATCCAAATCTTTTGACAGGTTTAAAATCATCGTTTGCAGGTGGCAGATAGTGGTGTCTAATCATGATCTGCTGCCAGCAAACAACAATTCAGTACAGGGAAGAGCGATGGTATAACGATCGACCCTCCCCATACTTAAGGAGGAGATCACTGCATGTAATAGCAGAGGTCTCCTCCGCTAGCGAGTAGGTGATTGCCGGGAAGGAACGCTTCCTTCCGAACAATCGCCAGCAAAATTGGGCTGCCTAATACAGTCTTAACTTTAAGCCACCTATTGTTTGCCTTACTTTGCAGCAACCTTTTGCACTTTTGCACCCACATTTCAGTGCAATTTTGGCTCAAATTGGCGTATTCTAATTCAAAAAGTCTCCAAAACACAGGCGGTGCAGAGAATCTGCACCATTTTTATTTTATTTTTTTGGACAAATGAATCCAATTTTGGCACATTCCGTATAGTAAATCTCCCCCAATAAATTTAACATATTTAGAATAGTTGACCTCATTTTTACCAAGTGAGACTGAGTGATAAGTGGTTAATATCTCCTGATCTCGTTAGTGTAGCACAGTATACACCCTGATGTAAAGCAATCTGCTGATATACAGGCAAAGGGCTTTCTAGAGACAATTCCCCTTTGTAGATCATGATGAAATTGTAGTCTTGCAGTAAGTCTTTAGTCTAGAGATATTTACTTCTACTTTTTATACAATAAACAAGATATTAAGCAATTAAAGTTGGCAAGTTCACAGAGCCTGACCACAACGGAAAAAGAAAGGTTGAGAATATTCAGAATATTTCACCAAGAACGGAAGCAAGGGTGTGGGGATTGTTTGAAGGCATTTCTTTATAGTAAGAAATGGTAAATACAGATCCTGCTCTATGCAGGCAGAACGTCCTATAAATTCTCAAGAAAAGCAGCTTCTAAGGGTAAAGCTACACCCAGTGACATAACTAAAACTGACTGGGCCCCACAGCAAATTTTTGAATGGGCCCCCACCCCCAGCAAACCTCTGTTCGCATGCAACCCTCACTTCTCCAGCTAGTCAAGATTGTTGTCTCATATCCAAGCCAGGTAGCTGCTTCATCCGTTTCTTACACATATATACTGTATGTCATGTCACTGTATATACTGTCACTGTATATCATTGTATAATATTGTTGAGGGGGCCCTGATAATAAAATATTTCAGTCCTCCTCCTGGGCAAGCCTCTTTAGAGCAGACACTTCCCCTGCCTCCACTATAGCTACACCCCTGGCTCCACCTAGACACGTTGTAGTGCTTTCATCATGACACTTGCAGTCCACAGGAGTGGCATGCAAGTCAACCACTTCCCGACTACTCTTAGACTGTAAACGTCTGGGCAGTTGGGACATATCTCTGATTGAATGTTTTTAAATGTCTGTTCAGAGATGGCAGCCGAACATTCATCGCATTTCCCCTGTAACTGGGGCTAACATGTCAGACCCAGGTACAGGTGAAATCAGCAATAATCAGCAATAAAATAAAAAATGTAATAGTAAATGTCCCCCAAAAGTCTTGTGTATGGAAGCACAAAGTAAAAGTAAGTAAAAAAGTAAAAGTAAAATAAAAAATGAAGTGTTTTATTTAAAAAAAAACTTAACTATTTCAAGTGTAATCAAGTCATTTATTATTGTATAAAAACAGACATATTACGTATTGCTGTTTCAGCAACGACCGGCTCAATAAAAATATTACATGATCTACCCCATCATGTGAACGCCATGAAAAAACTATGCCAGAACATCTATTTTTGGTCACCTCGCCTCCCTAAAACATAATATTAAGTGATTAAAAAATCATATTTACCCCAAAATGGTACCAATGAAAATGTTACCTCCTCCTGCAAAAACAAAAGAAATATGCAGACAAATGACGATACAAAAAATTCAAAAAGGCTTTTATTGTGTAAAAGTAGCAAAACTAAAAAAATCTAAATACAATTATATAAAATTGGTAGCTCTGTAATTGTACTGAGTAAAGTTAAAATGTCATTTTTTCCTGCATGATGTACCCCACAATATCAAAACCCAAAAAACAATACTTTCCTTTCTTTATCTTGCTTCCCAAAAAGAGAAATAAAAAGCAATCAAAAAGTCATATACCCTAAAATAGAATAAATAATTATAACAACTGATGACACAAAAAAATAAGTCTTCACACAGTTCATTTAAGAGTCAGTGCCACTACTGGCTACAAAACCTAGTCCATACTCCAGCAACATTACAATGCCAATTCATATATTGGTCGTTTAAGCACGTCCCTTGATATGGGCTGTTATGGCTTCTCCGCTGTATAAAAGATAATAGGGCCCCATGTGGACTTCAGTCCATAAATTTTGGAAATGAACTTGGGGGTTAATGTGGTTTAGAGCAAGGCAAAATAAGATTTTTTTTTTTTTTTAATGCTATTGTTATATCTTAATCTTTGTAACCCAAAACTTTTTTTGCGTCTTGAAAACTGAATAACCCATTAAGTTTCTGAAATATTGCGTGTGTACTAAATTAATGCAGACAATACTTAGGTCTTCTATTTATGATATAGAGATGAGCGAGCATGCTCGGCCGAGCATGCTCGAGTGCCATTTTTGCGTATTTGCGTACGCATTTTAAAATTCGTACGCTATTCATATGCATATTTTAATCTATACGCAAATACGTACGAATAGCGTACGAATAGCGTACAAATTCAATTTGTACGCTATTCGTACGCTATTCGTACGCATTTGCGTATAGATTAAAATATGCGTATGCTTAGCGTACGAATTTTAAAATGCGTACGCAAATACGCAAAAATGGCACTCGAGCATGCTCGGCCGAGCATGCTCGCTCATCTCTATAACCAAAGCTCTAGAATAAAGCTACCTAAAGTTAAAGGCTTATATTTGGAAATCCATTAGAAGTAAATGGACAGAGCTGTCAATGAGTATGCTCAGGCACTTAGCACAGCTATTCAAGGCAGCTCCAGGTAAGGTGCAGGGTCGTGGAACACCAGTTGTGAAGATAGGTGTGAGTCCCACATCTCTCAGACATTTATGTGCATATGCCATAAAGGTTTAAAGGGATTGTGCACAATCCTAAATAATGTAATTTAATTCTGTAAACCTCATCTAGTCTCTTACAGAACAAAATAGTATACCTGTCAACTTGTCCTAAGTCTTCACTTCAATCTTCAGGTTGTGGGTGTAGATGAGCTGCAGCCAAAACACTTTCCATAGTGCTGTGTGTTGTAACATCAGTAATGCCAGTAATGTAAACGCCTATTACACCCTTCCCTGGGCTGAAAACTCCACCCACTACACCCTCCATCATCCACTTGCTTTCTCCTCCTAATGTTTCCTCCCACACAGCCTCACTATGACAAGCAGCAGACTCCCCCTCCCTTGCTTGTGGATTGAGAGCATGGACCAGCCCATTCCAAGATCACATGGGGTCTGATAGTGGGGATCATGGGACGTCTGGTCAAGATTTTAGAGGAAATCCACTCTCCACAGAGGACGCAGACATGTGACCACTCTCCCAATGTCCAGAGTGAGACAAAAAAAAGGAGCGTAAGTACATTACATGCACGGTCTGACAGAGAAAAAATGTATACCAGGATGAGTAATAGGTGGGTATCCAGGTGCTGAGACCCCCAGTAATCTCTACATCTGTGGCATGCATGATGTGGCCCTTTGACTTCTGTCACCTTTGAATGGAGAGCTGAATACAGGTGCTCTATAAAACAGCGGTATACATGGATACTTTGCCATATATCAGAAACTATCATATGTATTGGAAAATGCAGTATGGACATGAGGACTTATATATTTTTAAGGTAATCTTCCCTACACCAGTGTTCACCTTTCTACATATACATACTGTAACTTTATGTGCAGTAGTTGGAAAGAAATATCTCAAGAATATCTAGTTGACAGTTTACATATGACTCTGCTGACTTTTCCTTTTCTTGGTCATGTGAAAAAAAATGTGGAGATGACTGCCGAGATAAGATTGCTGTTTGTAAGGCAATGCACACAATATTTCAATAATTTGAGTAAGATCAGATGAGATCTGTTTTTCTTTCTGCTGGCTGTGTATTTGAACAATGCAATGAATGTTGTTGGGGATCACACTGGATTATATTGGATACATAAAAATCTAGACACAGTACATCTGTTTGCTGTGAAACCTCAGATTTGCTGAGCTGTACAAAATTGGCATGGGCACCTACAATATACCCTGAGGTTTATTGGGTAGGTTCCTAAGCCTGCCACTTCAAAAGGCTTGGCCTTTCCACTTGTGTGGATGTGTTTATCTGTATTGGCAAGATAAGGAATGTGAAATGACGATGGTTCTTTGATGACTTTGGGTTATTTCCCCTACTTTGATGTGATCAGGACAATCATTTTGGAATGTTTCACCATGCCAAAAGAGTAGCAGGGAAACAATTTTGGTGTAAAAAGACTAAAACAACTCAGGTTATAAGTGTGAACATTAAAGCAGTAGGAGAAATGCAAAAACTTTATTATTACCACATAGTAGTGAAAGCTTTCTATTTTCAATGGCTTATAATGCCAAGCCAAGAGAAAAGATGAGAAGCAAGGGAAGATACAATAAGTCCTGGCCGTTCACCCTACGTATACCCTCTTTTCTTCCGCTACTTGTGTTTTTTAATTATATATATATTAGAGCTGGGCGATATGGCCAAAAAAAAAAAATCTCGATTTGTTTTAAATTTTGGACGATTCACCATTTAAATCTCAATTTTCTTATGTTAGTAAAAATATAAAAAAAATAAATAAAAAAGCCTACTGTGGCCCCATCAGACCTCAGATCAGCCCACTGTGGCCCCATCAGACCTCAGATCAGCCCACTGTGCCCCCATCAGACCTCAGATCAGCCCACTGTGCCCTCATCAGACCTCAGATCAGCCCACTGTGCCCCCATCAGACCTCAGATCAGCCCACTGTGCCACCATCAGACCTCAGATCAGCCCACTGTGCCCCCATCAGACCTCAGATCAGTCCACTGTGCCCCCATCAGACCTCAGATCAGCCCACTGTGCCAACATCAGACCTCAGATCAGCCCAAGGTGCCCACTTCAGACCTCAGATCAGCCCCCTGTGCCCCCATCAGACCTCAGATCAGCCCACTGTGCCCCCATCAGACCTCAGAATAGCCCACTGTGCCCCCATCAGACCTCAGATCAGCCCACTGTGCCCCCATCAGACCTCAGATCAGCCCACTGTACCCCCATCAGACCTCAGATCAGCCCACTGTGCCCCCATCAGACCCCACATCAGCCCACTGTGCCCCCATCAGACCCCACATCAGTCCACTGTGCCCCCATCAGACCTCAGATTAGCCCACTGTGCCCTTACCAGACCTCAGATTAGCCTACTGTGCCCCATTAGACCTCAGATTAGCCCACTGTGCCCATCAGACCTCAGATTAGCCCACTGTGACCCATCAGACCTCAGATTAGCCCACTGTGCCCCATCAGACCTCAGATCAGCCCAAAGTGCCCCTTTTAGACCTCAGATCAGCCCAAAGTGCCCCCTTCAGACCTCAGATCAGTCCAAAGTGCCCCCTCCAGACCTCAGAGCAGCCCAAAGTGCCCCCTCCAGACCTCAGAGCAGCCCAAAGTGCCCCTCCAGACTCAGAGCAGCCCAAGTGCCCCCTCCAGACCTCAGAGCAGCCCAAAGTGCCCCTCCAGACCTCAGAGCAGCCCAAAGTGCCCCCTCCAGACCTCAGAGCAGCCCAAAGTGCCCCCTCCAGGCCTCAGAGCAGCCCAAAGTGCCCCCTCCAGGCCTCAGAGCAGCCCAAAGTGCCCCCTCCAGGCCTCAGAGCAGCCCAAAGTGCCCCCTCCAGACCTCCGATCAGCCACCATAATAATAATAAATAACACCGGAGCGGAGCCGCGGCGCAGGACAGGTGAGATATTTTTTTTATTTTATATGTCGGGCGCCATTTTTAGGAAAATCGAATTCACGATTTTCCTAAAAAATAAAATCGTGAGGCTTGCAATGGGCGAATTAATCGAACAGCTCCACCTGTTGATATGTTCTTGTATTGCAGCCTCATTTATTCTGCCTCATGTTTCTATGCAGATTAACCTTTTCCTTTTCAGGCTTCCATAGCTTTCCATCATGCCTTGTTAGTCTGGCCCCCTTTCTCTTCAGCAGCCATCTTTCCACATGCAAGGCTGACTCACTATGTCTCTCCATTAGACAGTTTTCTGTTGTTTTCCTCATCATAGCACAGTCGGTGAGTTACTATAATTCCCTGTATTCTCACTAATAGCTTTCTAGTTCTGATGTCTTTAGAGCTATCTCTTCTGTCTTGCAGCTGTCTCTTCCATTCACTATGCTATATAATCCATGTATCTACATAATGTGATATACTGAGATATGTTGTATATCTTGTGCTAAATACTGTTTTTTCTTGTAGTTTTACACTGATCCTATTAATAAAAGTTGAAAAGGACCCCCCTGCGCCCAGCTCAATGAATTGTTAGGAAAGAGTTTAACTGTCTGACAACTAGTTCACACAGACAGATTGAGGGTGTCAGAACAGTAAAACAATCAGAAAGCAGTCAAGCCACGTACAGTCACAATGTCAGACAGAGGATCTGAAATGTATGCAACACATTCCCATGTTAGCTCAGCAGCTTCAAGGAGATCTAAGAGCACCCTCGCAGCTGCCAAAGCCAGAGCGAAGGCAGAAGCCGCCAAAGTGAGAGCTGCCTTTGCTGAAGCGGAATTGAAATTAAGGAAGGAAAAAGCACACCTAGAAGCCAACCTTGCAAAACTTGCTGTGGACAAGGAAGCAGCAGCAGCGGAAGCCGAGGCGCAGGCTTTAGAAGCAGCAGCACGCTGCACTAGTGAAGGATCCAGCATAAAACTCGGACTCAAACTTGGCCATCAGGATATCTTGCAACGCACTTCAGATTACGTGCTGCAGCACGCCCAGTTGGAACACTACCTGCATCCACCTCCAAGAGTGAGATCAAATCCTGATAATCATCTAGAACAAAATCCTGTCATACAGTCAGCGACCCTCGCACACCAATCATTCCACCCTAAGCATGAAGGTAATTCCGTCTACCAATTACCATCCGAGCCACCTGCATCCAGGCCCATGGATTCTTTCCACACAGCGATCGCCTTCAAGAAAAGAGGTGCCAATGGTGACCATCTCAACAACGACGCGTTCTATGGCAATTTCTCAACGAATCCTTACCACAGCGACGCTCATCCAGACCACCCTCTCAGAGACCAAGAGCTACCAGCTTTTCTCAAGTTCTTTGCATGCCGCAAGCTACTAGCCGCAGTCTAGAGAATAATTTTTTTCACTCAATTATATAAACTACAGTCCAGTGAACAATTGTGAGGTGTGTGATACACTAGCCACAGTCTAGAGAATAATTTTTTTCACTCAATTATATAAACTACAGTCCAGTGAACAATTGTGAGGTGTGTGATACACTAGCCACAGTCTAGAGAATACATTTTTTTCACTCAATTATATAAACTACAGTCCAGTGAACAATTGTGAGGTGTGTGATATACTAGCCGCAGTCTAGAGAATAATTTTTTTTCCACTCAATTATATAAACTACAGTCCAGTGAACAATTGTGAGGTGTGCGATACTCTAGCCACAGTCTAGAGAATATTTTTTTTCACTCAATTATATAAACTACAGTCCAGTGAACAATTGTGAGGTGTGTGATACACTAGCTGCAGTCTAGAGAATACGTTTTTTTCACTCAATTATATAAACTACAGTCCAATGAACAATTGTGAGGTGTGTGATACACTAGCTGCAGTCTAGAGAATAATTTTTTTCACTCAATTATATAAACTACAATCCAGTGAACAATTGTGAGGTGTGCGATACACTAGCCGCAGTCTAGATAATAATTTTTTTCACTCAATTATATAAACTACAGTCCAGTGAACAATTGTGAGGTGTGTGATACACTAGCCGCAGTCTAGAGAATAATTTTTTTTTCACTCAATTATATAAACTACAGTCCAGTGAACAATTGTGAGGTGTGTGATACACTAGCCGCAGTCTAGAGAATATTTTTTTTCACTCAATTATATAAACTACAGTCCAGTGAACAATTGTGAGGTGTGTGATACACTAGCCGCAGTCTAGAGAATAATTTTTTTCACTCAATTATATAAACTACAGTCCAGTGAACAATTGTGAGGTATGCGATACACTAGCCACAGTCTAGAGAATAATTTTTTTCACTCAATTATATAAACTACAGTCCAGTGAACAATTGTGAGGTGTGTGATACACTAGCCGCAGTCTAGAGAATAATTTTTTTCACTCAATTATATAAACTACAGTCCAGTGAACAATTGTGAGGTGTGCGATACACTAGCCGCAGTCTAGAGAATACGTTTTTTTCACTCAATTATATAAACTACAGTCCAGTGAACAATTGCGAGGTGTGTGATACACTAGCCGAAGTGTAGAGAATAATTTTTTTCACTAGCCACAGTCTAGAGAATAATTTTTTTCACTCAATTATATAAACTACAGTCCAGTGAACAATTGTGAGGTGTGTGATACACTAGCCACAGTCTAGAGAATAATTTTTTTCACTCAATTATATAAACTACAGTCCAGTGAACAATTGTGAGGTGTGTGATACACTAGCCGCAGTCTAGAGAATACGTTTTTTTCACTCAATTATATAAACTACAGTCCAGTGAACAATTGTGAGGTGTGTGATACACTAGCCGCAGTCTAGAGAATAATTTTTTTCACTCAATTATATAAACTACAATCCAGTGAACAATTGTGAGGTGTGCGATACACTAGCCGCAGTCTAGAGAATAATTTTTTTCACTCAATTATATAAACTACAGTCCAGTGAACAATTGTGAGGTGTGCGATACACTAGCCACAGTCTAGAGAATAATTTTTTTTCACTCAATTATATAAACTACAGTCCAGTGAACAATTGTGAGGTGTGTGATACACTAGCCGCAGTCTAGAGAATATTTTTTTTCACTCAATTATATAAACTACAGTCCAGTGAACAATTGTGAGGTGTGCGATACTCTAGCCACAGTCTAGAGAATAATTTTTTTCACTCAATTATATAAACTACAGTCCAGTGAACAATTGTGAGGTGTGCGATACACTAGCCGCAGTCTAGAGAATAATTGTTTTCACTCAATTATTTAAACTACAGTCCAGTGAACAATTGTGAGGTGTGCGATACACTAGCCGCAGTCTAGAGAATAATTTTTTTCACTCAATTATATAAACTACAGTCCAGTGAACAATTGTGAGGTGTGTGATACACTAGCCGCAGTCTAGAGAATAATTTTTTTCACTCAATTATATAAACTACAGTCCAGTGAACAATTGTGAGGTATGCGATACACTAGCCACAGTCTACAGAATAATTTTTTTCACTCAATTATATAAACTACAGTCCAGTGAACAGTTGTGAGGTGTGTGATACACTAGCCGCAGTCTAGAGAATAATTTTTTTCACACAATTATATAAACTACAGTCCAGTAAACAATTGTGAGGTGTGTGATACACTAGCCGCAGTCTAGAGAATAATTTTTTTCACTCAATTATATAAACTACAGTCCAGTGAACAATTGTGAGGTGTGCGATACACTAGCCTCAGTCTAGAGAATACGTTTTTATACTCAGTTATATAAACTACATTCCAGTGCAAAATTCAGTGGTTTGCGGTTCAATAGCTGGAGTCTAAAGACTACATTTTTTTGCCTCAGATAGTAATTCTACTGTCTACTGGATACGGTTTTGGCCTCAGATAGTAACTCGACAGTTTGGTGAATATAGTAAATGTTGAACCCAAGGGCTAAGCGTCGAGGGCGTGGGCGTTCAAGTAGTGTAGGGGGCAGAGGCCGTGGTCCTGGGCAGGGTGACACTGTACATGCTGATGAGGGAGCAGTGGAATGCCGCAGAGTTTCTCTCCCTAGCTTCATCTCGCAACTTACTGGGTCACGTGGTACACCACTATTGAAACCACAACAGTGCGAACAGGTGATGACGTGGATAGCGGACAATGCGTCCAGTAATTTATCCACCACCCAGTCTTCCATGCAGTCCACCCACGCTAGCCAAGGGAGTAGACCTCTGTCTCCTCAACCTCCTTCAACCCAGCCTGGCCCCCCCACGGAAAGTATGGATTCAGATCCGGCATACTCACAGGAACTCTTTTCAGGACCCTACCCAGAGACACAAACCACTGCTCAACAGCAACCTGAGCAGTTGCTCTGTCCCGATGCCCAAAATTTAGAACTTTCGCAGTCTGTGGGTGATGAGAGTGTGGACTTAGTGCAAGTAGTACGTGAAGAGGTGTCGGATGATGATGATGATGAGACACGGTTGTCAGACAGTGACGTTGTTGTCAGCGCAGTAAGTCGGAGGGGGGAGCAGAGTGAGGAATCGGAGGAAGAGCTGGTGGATGATGAGGTGACTGACCCGAGCTGGGTTAGTAATCCATCTCAAGACAGTGCTTCTGAGGGGGAGGCAAGTGCAGCACCAGAACAGGTTGGAAGAGGCAGTGGGGTGGCCAGAGGGAGAAGCAGGGCCAGAGCAGGTAGATCAAAAACTGTTTCACGGAGTCAAGTTCCCGTGCCGAGGCCTAGATGTTCGCAAGTCTGAAGGTTTTTTAAAGAAACTGAGGATGACCGACGGACTGCGGTGTGCAACCTGTGTCACACCAAGATCAGCAGGGGAGCCACCACTACCAGCCTAACCACTACCAGCATGCGCAGGCATATGAGTGCTAAACACCCGACTCAGTGGAACCAAGGCCGTTCACCTCCTGCGGGTCACACCACTGCCCCTTACCCTGTATCACATGCTGGCTCAGCGAGTCAACCCCCCGCCCAGGCCCCCGGCACGAGCGCCTCCCGC
This sequence comes from Rhinella marina, assembly GCA_900303285.1. NCBI lineage: Eukaryota > Metazoa > Chordata > Amphibia > Anura > Bufonidae > Rhinella > Rhinella marina. The sequence goes on from ONZH01015998.1 coordinate 146,495, forward strand.
CCTACAACCACCCATTCACCTGCACGATCCTCCACAACCTCCACCAATGTGTCCCAGCGCAGCGTTCAGCTGTCTTTGCAGCAGACATTTGAGCGCAAGCGCAAATACAATTCCAGCCACGCACATGCCCAAGCCCTAAACGTCCACATCTCCAAATTGTTGAGCCTGGAGATGCTGCCCTATAGACTGGTAGAGACTGAGGCTTTCCGCAACCTGATGGCAGTGGCTGTCCCTCGGTACTTGGTCCCCAGCCGCCACTATTTTTCCCGATGTGCCGTCCCAACCCTACACCAGCACGTGTCACAGAACATCATCCGTGCCCTGACCAACGCGGTTAGTGATGAGGTCCACCTAACCACGGACACGTGGACAAGTGCTGGCGGGCAGGGACACTATATCTCCCTGACAGCACATTGGGTTAACTTGGTAGAGGCTGGGATCGAGTCTGACCCTGGGGCCACTCATGTAATGCAAACACCAAGGATTGCAGGGCCTACCTCAGTCACGGTTTCTCAGACTTATTATGCCTCTCCCTCCAACCCCTCCTCCTCCTCTTCGCACAGAAACTCTGAGCCAACAGGCAATGTTTCTGGGGGCCAACTGGCGCTCTATACAAACAATGTTTACGGAGGGCCACCTACAGGCCCTCTCTCCAATAAATTTTTTAGTAGCGTCAAATACAGACACTCAAAAAACTATTTTACATGAGAGAGTGTCTCCCCGTCTGCCATCATGTTCCGTCAGGCTGTCCGTAGGTACACCACCTCTGTCGTCCGCAGAAGTGGCCACTATGAGGAAGGCCACGGCAAGAACATCCCCTTTTCGATTGAGAACAAGTGGAGACTTGTAGGAGGATGCCACTTTTCTTTGGCAGTGGATTCACCTTCCCCTTTATCATTGCCAGACAACAGTTGGCGAAAAAGTAATTGGCAATGATGAAGAAAATGTAACGGTGCAGTGGACCGTCTGTGAAGCAAACCTATATATTCCCACCATGCCAGCCATGGGTTGTACATAAACTAATAACAGGAAAAACAAAAAAATGAGAAAACTATTTTACAGGAGGGTCAACCGCAGACACTCCAAAACAATTTTACATGAGGGAGTGTCTCCCCGTCTGCCATCATGTTCCGTCAGGCTGTCCATAGGTACACCACCTTTGTCGTCCGCAGAAGCGGCCACTATGAGGAAGGCCACGGCAAGAACATCCCCTTTTCAATTGAGAACAAGTGGAGACTTGTAGGAGGATGACACTTTTCTTCAGCAGTGGATTCACCTTCCCCTTTATCATTGCCAGACAACAGTTGGTGAAAAAGTAATTGGCAATGATGAAGAAAATGTAACGGTGCAGTGGACTGTCTGTGAAGCAAACCTATATATTCCCACCATGCCAGCCATGGGTTGTACATAAACTAATAACAGGAAAAATAAAAAAATATTTTACAGGAGGTTCAACTACAGACACTCCTAAACAATTTTTTAGGAGGGTCAACTTCGGACACTCCAAAACAAATTTTTGGGAGGCTCACCTACAGACATTTGACTGCAATCTCAGTCTGACCAAGGCATTGGTGGTGTTACTGCCATGCTGTGTCAGGCTAAATTTTTGGGTGCTTCACCTGCCACCTGAGTCTAACTTGGTCACTATGGGTTCACCGCCATGCTGTGTCAGGCTACATTTTTGGGTGGTTCACCTGCTACCTCAATCTAACTTGGTCACTTGTTGGTGTCACTACGATGCTGTGTCAGGCTTATGCCTGCGTCGTGGGGCGGGGGATAGCACAGCAGTGCCAGCATGAGCAGTGGTGTCACCTGCACGCGGTGATGGACCTTCGTTGCACCTAGTTGGGTGCTTTCCTAACATGTGCCAGCACATGTGCCTTGCCCATCTTGGTCTGGGTCAGCACAATTGGCTTGAGGGTCACCACCAGGCTGTTGCCCAGAATTTGGCATAATGGTACGATTAGGCAGCCTCATTTCCGTGGTGTTTCCATCATTTTCTGAGGTTTCCAGGTTTTCACGCAAGCTTCCCTATGCAGAGCCCCGGTCCCCTGCAAAAAATGCTAGAGTCTCCCATTGACTTCAATGGGGTTCGTTATTCGAAACGAGCATCCGAGCATCGGGAAAAATTCGATTCGAATAACGAGCACCCGAGCATTTTAATGCTCGTTCATGTCTAGTCAGAACTTGCCCTACGGCTTGAAGATGCAGAATTCTTCACCAATAGCAAAGTAGTGTTGGGATACATTCATAGCGAGACTAGGAGATTCTATGTCTACGTGAAAAACCGAGTACTTAGAATTAAGAAGTCCTCGCAGCCTTCCCAGTGGGGTTATGTACCAACTAACCACAATCCTGCTGACCATGCTACCAGAGCTGTACCAGCATCATGCCTTAAAGACACTACCTGGCTCGTAGGGCCTGCATTCCTGTATCAACCAACACCCACCGCTCTTCAAAAACACACGCATAAAATTTTCGAGCCTACATCAGATGTGGAAACTCGACCTCAAGTTTCCACACTTAATACAACAGTCGCTAAAAGGCACCTTGGTTCTAGCCACTTCCACAAATTCTCCACCTGGAGGTCAGCCTACAGAACCTTAGCTTGCCTGATTCACATTGTTAGATCCTTCAAAGCCACGCAGTCAACATCAGTTCTATGCAAAGGCTGGCATTATTGCCATAGAGCTTACTTACAGCGGACGAGTTCATACAGACAATAAACAAATGGCAAGCAAGTAGGCCCAACATGGAGCCTGGAAACGTTGTCCTAGTAAAAGACACCAAGTCCAAGCGGAATGAGTGGCCTTTAGGATTAGTGACTAAAGTCTTCCCAAGTCAAGATGGAAAAGTCAGGAAGGTGGAGATCAAGATCCCCAAGCAAAACGGAAAGCTGTTTCTTAGACCTGTTTCTGAACTTGTTCTATTACTCTCCAGTCGAAATGTTTATGTGGTATCCCCTGGAAACCAGACAGGGAGTGTTATGCCTTCTCAGGAATATATCTAATTAGTTTAGCCAACAGCTCCACCTGTTGATATGTTCTTGTATTGCAGCCTCATTTATTTTGCCTCATGTTTCTATGCAGACTAACCTTTTCCTTTTAAGGCTTCCATAGCTTCCCATCATGTCTTGTTAGTCTGGCCCCCTTTCTCTTCAGGAGTCATCTTTCCACATGCAAGGCTGACTCACTATGTCTCTCCACAGTTAGTTTTCTGTTGTTTTCCTCATCATAGCACAGTCGGTAAGTTACTATAATCCCTGTATTCTCACTAATAGCTAGTTCTGATGTCTTTAGAGCTATCTCTTCTATCTTGCAGCTGTCTCTTCCATTCACTATGCTATATAATCCATATATCTACATAATGTGATGTACTGAGATATGTTGTATACCTTGTGCTGAATACTGTTATTTTCTTGTAGTTTTAAACTGATCCTATTAATAAAAGTTGAAAAGGACCCCCCTGCGTCCAGCTCAATGAATTGATAGGAAAGAGTTTAGCTCTCTGACAACTAGTTCACACAGACGGATTGAGGGTGTCAGAACAGCTGTTCCTATCAATCAGTGGGGAAAGGAGGAGATGAAGCGATGCTCCAGGCACCTCATTAGCCTAATGATAAAAGTATAAATTGCTCTGCAATGGAACATCTGATTGAAGTGGTTCTCTGAGGGACTAGGTCAGCCCCACGGTGCTCCTAGCAACCGCATAATAGAAAATACTGGAACAAGAGTGAGGTATTTTACTCACCATGATCAACCCTCCCAGACATTTTGCTTAGTAGGATCGATTATGGTGACAGATGCTTGTTAAATCCTCTATTTTGGTATGAGGGGATAAATAAGTTATAAAACCCTCTGTGCCAATCACCAATACTCATCTGGGTGGGCTGCAGTGATGATTAGTCATGATGTCCGGTCACTTACCACATCCACTCTGCCTTAATTGATGTCCTGCTCCACAGAGCTGCCATTGACTTTGCACATCGAGTGGAACAAGTACTACAGTATCATGCTGATGGTTTAATTTCAAACTCTACTGACATGATCCCTGTAAATAATGACCCCTTTAAATACAAATCTACTAGTAATTTGCTTGTTATGTCTCAGTGAATATTGTTTGTACATGCTTCTAATTATGGTTTACCATCGTCTATGTACACTATTCAATGTACATAGATAGTAATGTATATATCATTCTACCCTCTAGTAATTATTTTTATATAGAAAAGTTGTTCTGATGGCTGGGATATCAAAATGCATTGACAGCAAATATTTTCTTTCATACCATGTGAACTAACTATGACAGCAGATTAAAAAAATGTTTTAATATGTTTTCATTTTTCTGTGAAGCATTTCTAAGCTTGAAGCAAAAATGCCTGTATATTAGAAAAAGTTATTGGTGACTAATGTTGATGATAATTTCAAATCATCTAAAAAAAATTAAAACAAAGTATGGAATTTGTAATCGGGCAAATATTTTACTACAGAATGGAGCTTTATTAACATATAGTCATGCATTTTTCTGCAAAATCATAGACTATGACAAACACTAATTATGGTGTATGAATTATTCATGACGTAAGAATTGGTGAGGGTCAGTGGACCTCTTCGGAACTTATCAGGATCTCTAGGTAGAAACACATTTTTTTTTCTGCTTCTCCTTCACATTTTATTAAATCCAAGATCTAAGACAAACAACTTCAATATGGTACCTTGGTAATTTTAGTCAATGACACAACAGATTTTGATCACCTATTGTCATTGTTCATTCCCTTTTCTACACATGCCGACCAAAGGCAGAAGGGATAGATTTCATGTAGATCAATAGTCAATGTCAGACAACAACTTGATATTGGTCATGTTGCTCCTCAGAAATTGTGTCTAAATCCATGCATTGAAACACAACTGTAACATTGATTGTGATTTTTGGGATCTGTTAATGAAGCTCACAGCAGCATTTACAAGAGCTACCACTTTTCCACGCCTGTAAAAAACTCCTCCTGCCGACTGCAAAGAAATATCTTCATGGACAACTTTTTAAAGCTAGTCTTTTTCTTAGTCCTCTGACTCCTTACCTCTCATTTTCTCTTACATTATTAACTGTTTTAGTAATTCCACATTTTAATTCAAGTCACCCGCTTAAACCCCGCCACACCCTATACTATTTATTAAACTATTCTCTTATCCATGACTTAGAGAATTGTTAACGCTGGCAACATGAGATATCCATTTCATTAGGCAAGGCTAAAATAATTGGGTATTGCTGCTCACAAGTTTTGAAACCACATACAGATGCCAAGGTTGTTATTGACCCGTGGTACTGTCTCTGCAGTAGAAAGGTGCAGTGATAGTCACTAAGAGGTTAAAATTTTTAGCGTTTTACTCCTTTTGCTTGTGAAGACTGAGGATTGCTAAAAGAGCACCAGAAGGGCTATCGTTTTGGTGTGTGCTGACATAGATCGTGCATAGATAATTACACACAGAAATTTCCCCTTTCCACTTTATAAATATAAATGTCCTTGATCTCATACTGATGATAGTCACCCACTAGTGCTGTTAAGTACATTTATCAAATTGTTATGTTTAGTCACATTGTCTGCAGGCTCCAAGCACATGTCTAGGTTAAAGATCTATGTTGTGCAGATCCGTGATTTAGCCCCCATACTGTACCACTGTGTGCTCCAATTTCATGTGAAGACATGCAGATATTTCACGTCCTGTGTCGGAGATTACAGATTGTAGTCTACTTACAGACAGTTTCAGATGAAAAGTAAAATAGGAAACTGAGAGAGAACAGGGAAGGGGGCTGTAATTTGGAGAGCACATGCTTGAAGGTAGGTTCACATCTGTTCCGGCAGAGGAGCAGACGACTGGAGTTACTATACCCACTGGACAACCCCATTCACTATAATGACGGTCGTGTGTGTTTCTGGTAAAAATGCTGATGTTCTGCCAGAAAAATACTGCTGCTATATTTTCCCAGCAGAATGACAACATTTATACCAGAAACCTGCTGGATCTTCCTTGGATCTCATATAGGGGATCTGGCAGTGTACGGCGGTGTCCTGCTATGTCGGGTATGATAACTTCGATCACTGGCTCCTCTGCCAGAACAAACTACTGAAGTTATCTGCAGCAGATGTGAAACTACCTTAAACTAGGGGATGGAATAAGTAGAAAAAAGGTGGGAATGAGAGGCCAAAGGTTCGAGTAGACTGGTACAGGAGAGTTCTTGTAGTGGAAGTAGGCATTTATTTTTAGACTATGAACCAGTAATTCCCAACTAGGGTTCTATGGTACCCTGGACTTCCTTACAGCTCGGTCCATGATACCCCAGAAGACATTACATTACAGTAGTGATCACAAAATAATGTCAACCTGTAAACAGTTGGCCAATATCAAATGACCAGGCTACAGGCAATTAATCCTGTAAGCCATTGGTCACAGCATGTCATGGAATGTAATCTCCAGTATATTAATACACTATGTATATCAGTGATTCCCAATCTTTGTAGCAAGGAGACCCTTAAAATATTTACCCCTACCATGGGACACTTACCTCAAAGCAGTTCAGCATGGTGGAGGGCAAAGTATTCTATACCAACTCTATGTTCTGGGAAAGATTTCTTACTGTTATGCCTGTTTCAATCTAACAATCTAATAAAAACTGTTAAAAAGGGTTTTCCCACAAAAATACAGGCATGCAGTGGGTCTGACCAGATGGATCCCCCCTGATTCTTAGAATACGGGGTCCCCGGGTTGTGTGCGTGTTGCTCCACTACTCCATTTACATCTCTAGGGCTGATGTAGACAACTCTCCGTCTCTCCACAGAAGTGAAGGGAGTGGTAGACCAACATGTGCACTACTGCTCCATTTAGAAAAAGGACCCAGGGACCCCTTGTTCTTGGGATTGCAGGGGTCTCAGCTGTTGGATTTTCCCATTATTTTAAATTTATCATTAGAGATGAGCGAGTAGTGTTCGATCGAGCTGGTATTCGATCGAATACTACGATATTCGGCGTACTCGATTTAATTCGAGTATAACGGCGATGGCGCACCTAGAATTCGTTTCCCCTCCCACCTTCCCTGGCGCTCTTTTTCCACCAATCACCATGCAGGGGGGGTATGACAGGCACGCTGAGCACGCTGGCAGCGCGAAAACAGCGTCTACATGCATTGGCTGGAAAAACCATGTGACCTCGAATATTAAAAACTCAGCTCTTCCTGCTCGTACGCATATGCTGCGTGAACCTAGTCAGGGACAGAGGCTGGAGAAGGGAGAGACAGATTTTAGCTGTTGGACAGGCAGGAGCGTGATTAAAAGCCCTTATCAGGGCTACTACAGTGGACTTCAGTGATAGCTTACTACAATATAGACTTTACAGAGAACGGCTGCTGTATTCAGGGATAGCTGCTGGAGTAGGGACAGAGAGAGGCATTAGTGGTGTATTAGGTGCTCTGCTACATACCAAACTATATTTGGCACTACTGCTGTGTACCTTGAAAAATACAATATATAGGCCTTATAACTGGCAACTGTACTGTGCGTTCTCTTGCAAAGTAATTTCTCATAACTGGTGTTCATACACACCGTCTGATCACTTAGTACACGGCTGTGTACCTTGAAAAATACAATATATAGGCCTTAACTGGCAACTGTACTGTGCGTTCTCTTGCAAAGTAATTTCTCATAACTGGTGTTCATACACACCGTCTGATCACTTAGTACACGGCTGTGTACCTTGAAAAATACAATATATAGGCCTTAACTGGCAACTGTACTGTGCGTTCTCTTGCAAAGTAATTTCTCATAACTGGTGTTCATACACACCGTCTGATCACTTAGTACACGGCTCTGTACCTTGAATAATACAATATATAGGCCTTATAACTGGCAACTGTACTGTGCGTTCTCTTGCAAAGTAATTTCTCATAACTGTTGTTCATACACACCGTCTGATCACTTAGTACACGGCTGTGTACCTTGAAAAATACAATATATAGGCCTTAACTGGCAACTGTACTGTGCGTTCTCTTGCAAAGTAATTTCTCATAACTGGTGTTCATACACACCGTCTGATCACTTAGTACACGGCTGTGTACCTTGAAATATACAATATATAGGCCTTACAATTGCCAACTGTACTGTGCGTTCTCTTGCAAAGTAATTTCTCATACCTGGTGTTCATACACACCGTCTGATCACTTAGTACACGGCTGTGTACCTTGAAAATACAATATATAGGCCTTAACTGGCAACTGTACTGTGCGTTCTCTTGCAAAGTAATTTCTCATAACTGTTGTTCATACACACCGTCTGATCACTTAGTACAACGGCTGTGTACCTTGAAAAATACAATATATAGGCCTTATAACTGGCAACTGTACTGTGTGTTCTCTTGCAAAGTAATTTCTCATAACTGTTGTTCATACACACCGTCTGATCACTTAGTACACGGCTGTGTACCTTGAAAAATACAATATATAGGCCTTAACTGGCAACTGTACTGTGCGTTCTCTTGCAAAGTAATTTCTCATAACTGTTGTTCATACACACCGTCTGATCACTTAGTACACGGCTGTGTACCTTGAAAAATACAATATATAGGCCTTAACTGGCAACTGTACTGTGCGTTCTCTTGCAAAGTAATTTCTCATAACTGTTGTTCATACACACCGTCTGATCACTTAGTACACGGCTGTGTACCTTGAAAAATACAATATATAGGCCTTACAATTGCCAACTGTACTGTGCGTTCTCTTGCAAAGTAATTTCTCATAACTGTTGTTCATACACACCGTCTGATCACTTAGTACACGGCTGTGTACCTTGAAAAATACAATATATAGGCCTTATAACTGGCAACTGTACTGTGTGTTCTCTTGCAAAATAATTTCTCATAACTGTTGTTCATACACACCGTCTGATCACTTAGTACACGGCTGTGTACCTTGAAAAATACAATATATAGGCCTTAACTGGCAACTGTACTGTGCGTTCTCTTGCAAAGTAATTTCTCATAACTGGTGTTCATACACACCGTCTGATCACTTAGTACACGGCTGTGTACCTTGAAAATACAATATATAGGCCTTAACTGGCAACTGTACTGTGCGTTCTCTTGCAAAGTAATTTCTCATGACTGTTGTTCATACACACCGTCTGATCACTTAGTACACGGCTGTGTACCTTGAAAAATACAATATATAGGCCTTAACTGGCAACTGTACTGTGCGTTCTCTTGCAAAGTAATTTCTCATAACTGTTGTTCATACACACCGTCTGATCACTTAGTACACAGCTGTGTACCTTGAAATATACAATATATAGGCCTTAACTGGCAACTGTACTGTGCGTTCTCTTGCAAAGTAATTTCTCATAACTGTTGTTCATACACACCGTCTGATCACTTAGTACATGGCTGTGTACCTTGAAAAATACAATATATAGGCCTTAACTGGCAACTGTACTGTGCGTTCTCTTGCAAAGTAATTTCTCATAGCTGTTGTTCATACACACCGTCTGATCACTTAGTACACGGCTGTGTACCTTGAAAATATACAATATATAGGCCTTACAATTGCCAACTGTACTGTGCGTTCTCTTGCAAAGTAATTTCTCATAACTGTTGTTCATACACACCGTCTGATCACTTAGTACACGGCTGTGTACCTTGAAAATACAATATATAGGCCTTATAACTGGCAACTGTACTGTGTGTTCTCTTGCAAAGTAATTTCTCATAACTGTTGTTCATACACACCGTCTGATCACTTAGTACACGGCTGTGTACCTTGAAAAATACAATATATAGGCCTTAACTGGCAACTGTACTGTGCGTTCTCTTGCAAAGTAATTTCTCATAACTGGTGTTCATACACACCGTCTGATCACTTAGTACACGGCTGTGTACCTTGAAAAATACAATATATAGGCCTTATAACTGGCAACTGTACTGTGTGTTCTCTTGCAAAGTAATTTCTCATAACTGTTGTTCATACACACCGTCTGATCACTTAGTACACGGCTGTGTACCTTGAAAAATACAATATATAGGCCTTAACTGGCAACTGTACTGTGCGTTCTCTTGCAAAGTAATTTCTCATAACTGTTGTTCATACACACCGTCTGATCACTTAGTACACGGCTGTGTACCTTGAAAAATACAATATATAGGCCTTATAAACTGGCAACTGTACTGTGTGTTCTCTGCAAAGTAATTTCTCATAACTGTTGTTCATACACACCGTCTGATCACTTAGTACACGGCTGTGTACCTTGAAAAATACAATATATAGGCCTTAACTGGCAACTGTACTGTGCGTTCTCTTGCAAAGTAATTTCTCATAACTGTTGTTCATACACACCGTCTGATCACTTAGTACACGGCTGTGTACCTTGAAAAATACAATATATAGGCCTTAACTGGCAACTGTACTGTGGCGTTCTCTTGCAAAGTAATTTCTCATAACTGTTGTTCATACACACCGTCTGATCACTTAGTACACGGCTGTGTACCTTGAAATATACAATATATAGGCCTTACAATTGCCAACTGTACTGTGCGTTCTCTTGCAAAGTAATTTCTTCATAAACTGTTGTTCATACACACCGTGTGATCACTTAGTACACGGCTGTGTACCTTGAAAAATACAATATATAGGCCTTAACTGGCAACTGTACTGTGCGTTCTCTTGCAAAGTAATTTCTCATAACTGGTGTTCATACACACCGTCTGATCACTTAGTACACGGCTGTGTACCTTGAATAATACAATATATAGGCCTTATAACTGGCAACTGTACTGTGCGTTCTCTTGCAAAGTAATTTCTCATAACTGTTGTTCATACACACCGTCTGATCACTTAGTACACGGCTGTGTACCTTGAAAAATACAATATATAGGCCTTAACTGGCAACTGTACTGTGCGTTCTCTTGCAAACTAATTTCACGGCTGTGAAGGCAAAATATTGTAAAAAAAAAAAAATGCGGCTGGGGGCTAGCGGAATAGGACGTGGACGAGGACGGGGGCGCGGAAATGCTGTTGGGGGCCTTG
>ONZH01015999.1:0-38050 GCA_900303285.1 Rhinella marina
GGACCAAAATCTCTGAGGAATGCTTCCAGCACCTTGTTGAATCTATGCACGAAGAATTGAGGCAGTTCTGAAGGCAAAAGGGGGTCCAACCCGTTACTAGCATGGTGTACCTAATAAAGTGGCCGGTAAGTGTATATATATATATATATATATATATATATATATATATATATAATTATTTATTATTAAAGCACTAGTCATTCTATAGCACTGTACATATTAAAAGGGGTATACATACAGACAATTGCACTAAGCATGAACAAGAGAGAGGGCCCTGCCTGCGAGGGCTTTAAATCTATATGGTATGGGTAAGGACACAGTAGGTGAGGGTAGAGCTGGTCATGGCAGTGTAGAGGCAGCAGGGTTACTGGCTGTAGGCTTGTCTGAAGAGGTGGGTTTTCAGGTTTCTTTTGAAGGATTCCACTGTAGTTGAGAGTCTGATATGTTGGAGTAGAGAGTTCCATAGTATGGGGCATTCACGCGAAAAATCTTGGAGGCGATTATGGGAAGAGGTGATAAAAGGGGAGGAGAGAAGGAAGTCTTGTGAGGATTGGAGATTACGTGTGGGGATGTATCAGGAAAGTAGCTCAGAGATGCAATGCACCAAAACCATGTGTACAGTGTTGTGCATGGATAAACAATGAAGGGTCTTGGTGTTTGAATGAGGTTGTGGACACTTCACTCCACCAATAGATGCAGGTCAGTCTGTGTTCTCTCTGGTTTCTGCATCTTTCCTCTGGGATATAAAACCAATCAGGTTTTGAACAATCCTGGACATATGATTCCTGAGTTTAGATGTTTTGTAGATCAGGTAAGAGGAATGTAGAACTGAGAAAAATTCTAAGACAATATGAACCCATTCAAGGGTCACACAATTAAAATAGTAGTATAGGCCATAAGCAAATTGTCCAATAAAGTGCACAGTGATGTATAAGAAAGTGAAGGATACAAATTTCATCACTGAGTAGTATTTCTCTAAATTGATGGTTACATTTCCGCTCATCTTCATCCTTGATATGTGATGATACAATGAGGTGAAGAGAAAAAAAAATGAGAGGTAATAGAAAAGCACAGGGATGGAGGCTCCAATAATAAAATTGTATACCGTATTCTTAAAAATGCACTGTATGCTTGTATTGTATGTTCCAGCTTTGGTCACCTCACTGATAGCCATCGACAAGGAAATGAAAGAATGGCTAGAAGAGAGAACTACTGAGGTTACAATGAAATAAGCAGTCCTCTGTACTATCTTCCTTCTAAGATACAAGAACAGCCTGGTGTGGACGTTGGAGATCTTCAGACAGAAGATAATGGAGAGAAGGGATGTTAACCAAATGTTGGCATAATTAAAGAGAGCATAAACTGAATATATGATAACCAGAGTTGCACTTGAAACCAGTGTGTCTAGGGACAGTGTAACCACAAACATATTCAGAAAAACAGCCAGTTGAGAGCACATCCTTGAAATCCCCAGAGTAACTACAATAAGGTCAATAGCAGGAGTCACCGATCTTCCTTTCCACCAGTCATTGACATTGATGAATATAATAAATGAATGTATCACCAGCCCGGCTATGAGACCGATCAATGCTAAAAGGAGGAGACCTAGATAATGGACTTTACTGTTTTCCTCTGTAGAATCAGCCATTTCTCTCAAACTGTGAAGATCATTCTAACACAGTAAATCTTTATGGGAGGTTATCCATGTATTCAAAAAGTTTCATATTTACAATGTAAATTTAGATTACATCACATAGACCCTGAGGCGGCTCAAACCTACAAATGCACAGCAGATCACATAACATAGCAAGATTATTTTACAGTGGTCACAGGTGTTCATCAAGATGAGATGAACAAAAGTGAAAGACACCATGAAGAGCAGTATGTGAGTAAGGGGGGACATTATAAGGAACAATATGTGAGTAAAGAGTGGGAGTATAAGAAGTGGCATGTTAGGAAAGGGAGGAACCATTGGAGTATTACTGTTTGCCCATGGTCTACTCTAAATGGAGAACAGGCATCTCAGTGTCTTGCCTTCAGGGAGAGGGCTCCTGGGTTCTCCAGAGGAAGGACATGTAGTCTGCTTGTTTGGGCATCTCTGCCTGCACTATGTACTGTGCAGTTTGTTTGGGTTCCGGGACCATCCTGAAGGTGCGACCAGTGAGCCTCAGATAAGTTAATCCCCAACATCTGGGGCTCTGTGAAGAATTGGGCTCACTAAGTTTTTGCCATATGGGTTTGGCCCCAAGTCAAACCGGTGCCATTGGTCCCTTACCTGCTAATCCAGCTTCCTGCCATGTAGGTTTCTCTTTAAAAAAAAAAAAAAAATATATATATATATATATATATATATACACTCACCGGCCACTTTATTAGGTACACCTGTCCAACTGCTCGTTAACACTTAATTTCTAATCAGCCAATCACATGGCGGCAACTCAGTGCATTTAGGCATGTAGACATGGTCAAGACAATCTCCTGCAGTTCAAACCGAGCATCAGTATGGGGAAGAAAGGTGATTTGAGTGCCTTTGAACGTGGCATGGTTGTTGGTGCCAGAAGGGCTGGTCTGAGTATTTCAAAAACTGCTGATCTACTGGGATTTTCACGCACAACCATCTCTAGGGTTTACAGAGAATGGTCCGAAAAAGAAAAAACATCCAGTGAGCGGCAGTTCTGTGGGCAGAAATGCCTTGTTGATGCCAGAGGTCAGAGGAGAATGGGCAGACTGGTTCGAGCTGATAGAAAGGCAACAGTGACTCAAATTGCCACCCGTTACAACCAAGGTAGGCAGAAGAGCATCTCTGAACGCACAGTACGTCGAACTTTGAGGCAGATGGGCTACAGCAGCAGAAGACCACACCGGGTGCCACTCCTTTCAGCTAAGAACAGGAAACTGAGGCTACAATTTGCACAAGCTCATCGAAATTGGACAGTAGAAGATTGGAAAAACGTTGCCTGGTCTGATGAGTCTCGATTTCTGCTGCGACATTCGGATGGTAGGGTCAGAATTTGGCGTCAACAACATGAAAGCATGGATCCATCCTGCCTTGTATCAACGGTTCAAGCTGGTGGTGGTGGTGTCATGGTGTGGGGAATATTTTCTTGGCACTCTTTGGGCCCCTTGGTACCAATTGAGCATCGTTGCAACGCCACAGCCTACCTGAGTATTGTTGCTGACCATGTCCATCCCTTTATGACCACAATGTACCCAACATCTGATGGCTACTTTCAGCAGGTTAATGCGCCATGTCATAAAGCTGGAATCATCTCAGACTGGTTTCTTGAACATGACAATGAGTTCACTGTACTCAAATGGCCTCCACAGTCACCAGATCTCAATCCAATAGAGCATCTTTGGGATGTGGTGGAACGGGAGATTCGCATCATGGATGTGCAGCCGACAAATCTGCGGCAACTGTGTGATGCCATCATGTCAATATGGACCAAAATCTCTGAGGAATGCTTCCAGCACCTTGTTGAATCTATGCCACGAAGAATTGAGGCAGTTCTGAAGGCAAAAGGGGGTCCAACCCGTTACTAGCATGGTGTACCTAATAAAGTGGCCGGTGAGTGTATATATATATATATATATATATTTGTGTTGGTCATGTCTTCTGATTGCTTTCCTTGTGTTTGTTTGCCTGAGATGCTCTAGTAGTCGGTCAGACGTTCACTAGAACATGACAGAAAGATTTAATATATCATAGTCTCTGTCCCTCTAGACAAACCGCAGGGTGGGGCAGTTTTGGGCAGTTTGGGGCCATGTGAGTCCAAGTTATGGATGCAGCATCACATCTAAAAAATTAATAAAAATTTACTTTACTTTAAACTTCATATTTGTCTCATGAACTCTATTTCATAATCATCCACCTTTCCTGATTTGGTCCTCCTAAGTTCCTTTCCAATGTAGATAATAGAAATGTAAAGGAAGCAATAAATGACAAAAGGAAAACGTTTAAATTATTAAAACAAGAGAGTAGCGAGGAAGCACTGAAAGACTATAAGTAAAAAAATAGAATATATAAGTGACATATAAAAGCAGCCAAGCCAGAGACAGAGAGATTCATTGCCAAAGAGAGTAAAATTAACCCTAAAATGTTCTTCAATTATATAAATTATAAAAAGTATAAATCTCAAAGTGTCAGCCATTTACATAATGAGTAATGAGGGGGGAGTTGCAGAGAGAGATGATAAGAAAGTCAAGCTATTAAATATTTTTCTTTCTCCACTGAATTTATTTAGGAAAATAAACTGTCAAATGAAATGCAGAATGTAAAAGTACATTTCCCAAAAGTGTGCTGTTTGACGACAGTGCATCGGTGTCTTAAAAAGATTAAACTAGACAAATCGCTGGGTCCAGTTGGCATACACCCCACATATCCTAACATAATTAAGTAATGTAATCAGGAGACCCTTATTTATGATATTTAAAGACTCTATATTGACAGGTATTGTTTCACAGAATTGTTGATTAGCAAATGTGGTGCCAATATTCAAAATGGGTCCAAAAACAGAACCTGGAAACTATAGACCATTAAGTGGGTCTATCGTGAGTAAACTGCAGGTTTTGAACTGTTTGAAGAGATGCTATCTTGGAGTACGTTAATGAAAATAAGCAAATGACTCCATATCAACATGGCTTCATGGGGGATTGGGCATGTCAAAATAATAGATATCATACAATTCTTGACTTCTCCAAAGCATTTGATACTGTACCACATAAAAAGTTGGTATATAAAATGAGAATGCTTGGACTGGGAGAAAATGTCTGTATGTGGGTAAGTAACTGGCTCAGTGATAGAAAACAGAGGGTGATTATTAATGGTACACACTCAGATTGTGTCATTGTTACTAAAGGGGTGCTACACTCAGATGATCAAGTAAATACTGTTTCAATATAAAGCTCAGTACATTACCCTCCACTGCTCCCTGTAAGGTCCTGTTCCATCCACCTCGTGGAACTCACTGTTGATCGCGTGCACAGTTCGTGCGCCTTTTCTAAGCATCCCACGTGGACGCTGTAAGGTGCGATACAATCCCCGCTTGTCTTTAACAGTTACTTGCGTATATGTTGCAGTAGCGTATATGGTAGCGTAGGTATTGATTGCTGGGAACGAAAAAAATTATAATGCGTTCGTACTGGTGTAGATTCACTCTTTGAAGGTGGTGTTCAAAATAGTACGTCCGTTCTGGCGTACATTCGCTCTTTAAGTTCTGGCGTATATTCGCTCTTTTGAGGGTAGTCTTTCCTTATATTGCGTATATTTTGGCGTATATTCGCTTTTTTAGAGGTAATTTCTCCTTTATAAGGTGCAAATAAGATATAGCGTACAGGATAATCTTCTTAAATGAATAGTATCCAGAGTACAGAATAATCTTTCTCAAATAAATAATATCAAGTCCATATAGTCCATATATTCCTTAGGAGCTGCCACTTGTTTTACCCAAAAGCGTTTTGGGGTCCTACCCCTTCCTCAGTGGTGTGGAGCTGTGGACATTTTTTACATTTTTTTATTTTTTTTATACATTTTCTTTTTTTAACTTTTTTTCAATCATTTATGTTTGGATTCATATATATTTTATCCTTTATAATAAATTAGTTTTTACTTACTAACTATCTCGGATGTGAGTGTGCATATCTAGACATTTATTTACTCTATACTATATTGAACACAGTTTGGGATATAGCACCGTTGATATAGCACCTTTTAATCCATCTCTTAATCCGTGGAGAGCCGCTGAACCTTTTAATTCATTCTGTATATCTTTCAACCCATCAGCAGAGCTCCCACTGAATTATAGAATGGACATCTGGGATTGTATGGAGAGTAAATACAAAAATATAGATAGTTTAAAATTTAATGATGAACATAACTCTGAAGTAGATACAATGCAATGATGAGATGTTCAAAGATCTGGAAAAACTTTTACAGAAACAGTTAAAACAAAAATGGGAGATTAAATCATTAAACCAATGCATTGAGAACAACAGCATCCCAAAAGGTCTCAGACTACAAAAAGATCCAGCACAAGATCTGTGCAACGAGGGATTTAAACTAGAATGGGGTTCCTTCTTGAAACAGCAATCAATGACATTGGCTTCAATGATTACCAACAGAAGAATGCAGATAGTACAAGATACGACCGAAAAAATAAATGGATTAAAAGAACATATAAATAAAATACCAAACGATGAGGACACTAAGATGTGGCATGAAAAAATCTGTAAGGGTCTAGACACTCTTGAAAAAGAGATCATGTATAAGAAGATAAAAAAACAGAAATGGAGAAACCAGGTAGAAAATAAATTGCAAGAGAAGCCAATAACTAATCATATACAAGACAAAACACAAACTAGAATTAGAATGGACCATGAGTTAGAAACAGGAAATTATAACACTTCAATTCACTATACAGTACCGACTAATAATAGATTTGAAATTTTAAATATAAAATAAATAATTTTTTTAGACCAGACACCACCACATCACAGAATAAGAACACACCGGAATCATTCACTATCCATAGAAAGACAACACAGACCAGCATGCTCACCAGAACAGGAATCCATTTCAGGACACAATTACAATCTAAGACAACGTCACAACAATCAATAGATAACACAAGACAGGAGAACACCACATAGGCAATACACAGACCACAACAGAAGTCACCATTCAAATCACCAAAAACACTTATCACAACAAAATCACCAATGCAGCACCAGAGCACAATTTCAGGCACCATACCAAGGAAGAAGATACGAAGGGGAAAGAGAAGAAAGCAAGAGGAACAGGTCACACAAGACAAGATAGAGAATAGTATAGTTCATCTCAGCAACACTGAACTGGACAATGCCCAAATCAAACTTTTGAATAAGGGACTAAAATTTGCCCCCACGCAGAAATTGGATAAATTCAATACATTTATAGGGATTGAAAAATGTATTAGGAAACTCTGTCTAAAGAAGTATTTCCTAAAAAAATCCTATAACACATGAAATAGGGTCCCACTCACAATATGTACATACTGATCTGAAACCCAAATCAAAAAAATTTCCAAGACAAGAGATAAGCCAAGAAATCGGAGCATTTAAAAAATGTGTAGAAACAGGGATCAGGAAAATTAATACAAAGCAATATAAGAAGAATCTGACAATAGAAGAGGTAAACGACATAAAAGACTTAATGAGGGAATATTGTTGGACAGAGAATATACATTTATCACTTCAACATCAAAAAGATTACCTATATTCTATACACTACAAAAGATCCATAAAAATCTGACTAAACCTCCTGGCAGGCCCATTATATCAGGCATAGGCTCTATATCCCCGAATTTATCTCAATACATAGATCATAATCTACAACCAATAGTTAAAAAGATCCCCTCATACATCAAAGATTCCACAGACATAATTATGACATTAGAGAAGTTGGATTTTGAATCACACTGGTTTATTGGCACGATGGATGTGGATTCACTATATACCATAATTGACCATTATCAGGGAATCCACACCGTAAGAGAATATTTAAATAAAAATGGAACAATATGTGGGAAACAGATTGACTTTATCTCAGCTGGCATCGAATATATTTTAAAACATAACTATTTCTGGTTTGAATCTGAATTTTATTAACAACAAAGGGGAACCGCCATGGGTACCAGATTTTCCCCCAGCTATGCCAACATATTTATGGCAAAATGGGAAGAAGGCACCATCACATCAAAGCTGGGGGCAAGTCTGGTCCTATGGCGGCGTTATATCGATGACATTATTTTTATCTGGCAGGGTTCAAAAGACAGCTTAGATAGGTTTTTGAATGATATTAATATTAACAATTTTAACCTATCTTTTATCACTAATATAAGCCAAAAACAAGTAGAGTTTTTAGATCTAAATATCCAAATACAGGAGAAAAAGTAGTATGCAGTACATTTAAGAAACCAACATCAAAAAATAGTTTTATTCTTTTTACAAGCAGCCACTTACCTCAATGGTTGATAAATATCCCCACAAGCCAATTTAGGTGACTAAAAAGAAATTGTACCCAAAATGAAGAATTTGAACAAGAAGCAGAGGCGCTCAAAGAACAACTCAGCCAAAAACATTACCCAAAAGCTATAATAAACTCTGCACTAGAAAAAGTCAAAAGAATGGATAGGAAAAACCTTTTTTGAACAAAAAGAAAAAAATATTACAAAAATAGATGATCAAACAATTAGATTAATCTTACCATTTTACCCACAACATAAGAAAATAGAAACGATTATTAAAAAATATTGGCATTTTCTAAAAAAAGATAAGATTGGCCCCATGATACCAGACCATCCCATCTTCACATACACGAGAGCCCCGAATTTGGGCCTTAAAGTGGCGCCATCGATTAAGAACCATAACATGTCAGATATAGACAATAGTGCAAACTAGTTAAAACTAAAAGGTTTTTACCGATGTGGCCATTGCAATAACTGCAAAACTACTAAATTTCCCCAAAAAAACTCTAGAAGTCAGATCTACTGTAAATTCCTACATTCATAATATCAAAGACTGTCTAACTTGCAATTCTACGGATGTCATATACTTACTTCAGTGCCCATGAAAAAAACAATATATTGGCAGAACGAAACGTCCTCTTAAGAAGCGAATCGCAGAACATATAGCTAATATAAAAAATGGTTATGAGCAGCATTCCCTGTCAAAACATTTCAAAGAACGACACAATAAAAACCCAGCTTTACTCACCTTTGCGGTATTTGAAAAAGTGCATAAACAATGGAGAGGTGGTAACCACATAATACATATGTCCAGATTAGAATCTATGACAAAGGCTCCATGGAGAAGGGCTGAAACGTTGCATGGAATAAAGAGATCCACAACTTTTTGCACAAGCCTGGTGTGCTGCCTCATCTTTTGGGATTTACAGATTAGAATCTAGACGTATCTTTGATTTTGGCTCCATAATACCTGAAGGTCTCAATGCGGAGATGGAGATATTTGGATTTATATGAATTTACCATAACCTAGGATTGTAGATATGGGCTGGGTGCCTTACTGGGACAGGACATCGTGGTCAGGCTGTTCATACCAGCATCACGATGTCCCCTCCTGGAGAGGCCCCCAGCCCCAAACATCCGGACGTCCACCTATAACATGTATAAGAAACAGAGTAAAGTAAAGTAGAGAGAAAATAATGAAGTAATATAGAGAAAAAAGATCAAACTACATATTACCAATCATATATCACTTGTCTACATATAAACATCATCCTTCTACTATGGACTCTTGATTAAACTATATATATTCATGCATATGTTCTTAAGATGAGATCCCCGCTCTATACTCTGACCCGACGTTTTCCGTCACTACCTTTACTACATTCATGTTCTCCATTTTTTCTATTAATTATTCATTTTACCTTTTCAAAAACTTTATTTTTTAATGAATTTATTAGTCCAGTATTTGCTTTTCATATTTTACATATATTTTTATATTTATTTATATTTATCTCTACGGAGTACAAGATAAAAAAAAACATTTTATCTTTTCATCTAATATGCAAAATCAAAAACCCTAATCTGATGGGTAAAGTGTCATTCAGATCGTGATATTTGGCTTCAACAAAGATTGATAAACAAGGAAAGGGTTAACTTACCCTGCTAATTTTGCTAATTATCCTAATTAATTCCAAGGAGCATACCACTTAACAAATCTAACCCATATTTAGTCCAGACTATATAAAGTAATACTTTTTGATGAGCTCCACACCACTGAGGAAGGGGTAGGACCCCGAAACGCGTTTTGTTAAAACAAGTGGCAGCTTCTAAGGAATATATGGACTATATGGACTTGATATTATTTATTTGACAAAATTTCACAGAAAATGGCGCACTACAATGGTGAATGCAATTGACAAAATATGGCTAAACCCTCACACTGATGTAAAAATGAGACTTTCGCCAATATATTCTTATATCAAGAACATACCGGAGCCTGAGCACCGCGTCAAGGTATCTCAAGTGGCTTGGGACCTAACTCTCACCCTACTATGGTATAGGTAATTGCAGATAGGAACATGAAGTCCAACACACAGCAACCAGCTCCCAGTTACCTCCAGCGTGAAATCACACATACGATGGGAGGGGGGGTGGAGGCTACCGCAGCATATACGCAAGTAACTGTTAAAGACAAGCGGGAATTGTATCACACCTTACAGTGTCTACATGGGATGCTTAGAAAAGGCGTGCGAGCTGCGCGAGCGATCAACAGTGAGTTCCACAAGGTGGATGGAACAGGACCTTACAGGGAGCAGTGGGAGGTAACGTACTGAGCTTTATATTGAAACAGTATTTACTTGATCATCTACTAACTGTACCAAAAGGAAAGACTGTATAGTTTTGAGGGTAATTTTATATATTATTACACTCTCTTTACATTTTTTATATTTTTTTTATACATTTTCATTTTTTTTAACTTTTTTCAATCATTTATGTTTGGATTCATATGTATTTTATCCTTGATAATAAATTAGTTTTTACTTACCAACTATCTCGGATGTGAGTGTGCATATCTAGACATTTATTTACTCTGATCTTTGTTTTTTGTAATGTATAGGGACAGTGATGCGGGCCATTTTTGTAATATACAATTACCAAAACTGTACATTTCTATTAAAAAAATAATAGCTCTAAAGCGGCCCATTTTGAGCCTTAGCAACACTCCTCTGTTTTCTGTTTACATGACAGTGGAGACTTGCTAACACTGACTGCTTTATTCACTGGAATCACAGTTGTACTGACAAATGTACCGTCAGACAGGTGCGATAAATACTGCAGAAGAGGATTAAGACTTAATCACTGAAAAAAACCTCTAAAATTTATTGATAAATGATAAGACATCAGTCTACAAAGGCATCATATATAATTAATCAACTACATATAGTGCAAACCAATCACCCAAGTGTCGAAACACTGCATAGAGTTGTTGTTCTGGTAAATAGGTCAAGGCCCTAAGAGAGGTGGGGTTGAGATATGGATGTTTAATTCCCCTATCCAGAAATAACTGATCATTATTGCTGTCCCTATCAACTTATATGCTCTGCCTGAAAACGGAACACCCGCCCAATAACCATGCCCCACTAGCCACCGTGTGGTCAAGTGAGAGACAGGCACAATCACCCAACAGCAACCTCATAGCCAATAATGAGGGATAATTTATGTCCCTATCTCCCAACGCGCTTCGGTACCATGCTTTTGTAGCTCATCAGGGGACTTCTGTATAAACGAGATATATTTCCCAAGATTGATCAACGTGGGTGTGGAGCATACTATGGTTCCCTCAAGGTATAATACAACATATCACAGCATATGTCCAAAGCCGGGCATTGTAAATAGTGTGAATCCACCTATTTAAATATCAGATAGTGTAATGCACCTATATAATTATCAGAATAGTGGATTAACACTTGAGGGGTCCCACCCTATATAAAGATAATACATTAGGGGGATAACAGAGAAATGTGACTCCAAGACTGATAACAAGGCGTCTCGATGTGACCATAACCTAAAGATATACATGTATTATGAAGGTTTGCACATGTAGCTCCTAACCCCTTTAAAGTGTAACTGTCAATCTTTTTTTTTTTTTTTTGTAATGTATAGGGACAGTGATGCTGGCCATTTTTGTAATATACTTTAACCCCTTCCCGCCCAGAGCCGTACATGTACGGCGCTGTGGGACGTGAGTTGCCGCCCAGGAGCTGCGCCCGCCTGATCAGCGGCGGGGGTCCGGCTGTGCCCAGGTGCCAGACCCCTGCTGAATGCGCCAGCATCAGTGAAAACACCAATGCTGGCGCATTAACCCTTCATGTGCCGTGGTCAGCACTGACCGCGGCACATGAGGCGTGCGGCATGTCACGATGGCGAGCGGGGGGGGCCATCGGGTCCCCGCGCTGCTGTGACGGGGACCCGATGGCTTGGATAGCAGCCCGATGCCTTCCATAGGCATCGTGGCTGCTATCCCCGCGTGCCTGTATTGTAATGCATTGTAAGGGATCAGACCCTCAAAAGTTAAATAAAGTAAAAAAAAAAATAATGTTTTACAAAAAATAGGTTTCAAGTAAAAAAAAAAAAGGACGCTTTTCCCAAAATAAAATAAAAAAGAATTGTAAAAAAAAGGGGAAAAAAGAAAAGTATATATATTAGGTATCGCCGCGTCTGTATCGACCGGCTCTATAAAAATATTACATCATCCACCCCGCCAGGTGAACACAGTAAAAAAAAAAAAAACTGTGCCAAAACAGCCTTTATTTGGTCACCTTCCCTTACAAAAAGTGTAATAGCAGGTGATCAAAAAGGCGTATTTAACCCAAAATGGTACCAATCAAACCGTCATCTTGTCCCGCAAAAATGATACTCTACCTGAGACAATCGCCCGAAAAATAGCAGCACAAAATGGCAACACAAAAAAAAGATTTTATTCTGTTCAAAAATAAATCTAATGTGTAAAACTTTCCAAAAATAAAAAAGTTAGACATATTGGGTATTGCCGCGTCTGTAACAACCTGCTCTATAAAAATATTACATGAGATGGCCGCCCAGGTGAATTCTGTAAAAAAAAATGTAAAAAAAACTATGCCATAACAGCCATTTTTTTTCACCTTGCCTCACAAAAAGTGTAATACCACACGATCAAAAAGGCGTATTTACCCCAAAATGGTACCAATCAAACCGTCATTTTGTCCCTCAGAAATCTAGATCCTACCTGAAACAATCGCCCAAAAACTAAAAAAAATATGGCTCTCAGAAAATAACAACACAAAAAAAAGATTTTATTCTGTTCAAAAATGCATCTAATGTGTAAAACTTTCCAAAAATAAAAATGTTAGACATATTGGGTATCGCCGTGTCCGTAACAACCTGATCTATAAAAATATCACATGATTTGCCCCCTCTGGTGAATGCTGTAAAAAAATTTTTTAAAAACCATGCCAAAACAGCTATTTTTTTCACCTTGACTCACAAAAAGTGTAATACCAAGCGATCAAAAAGTCTTATGTACCCCAAAATGGTACCAATGAAAACATCAGCGCATCCTGCAAAAAATGAGCCCCCACATATGACAAAAACTCAAAAAAATAAAAATCAGTGGCTCCCACAAACCATTCCATCAAAATCTGTGTTGTAAAATCCATATGGCGCTCCTTCTGTTTTGAGTCCTGCCATGTGCCCCCACATGAGTTTAATACAACATATGGGGTGTTACCGTATTCAGGAGAAAATGGGTAACAAATTATGGGGTGCTTTTCTCCTGCTTCCCCTTATAAAAATAAAAAAATTGGGGCTAAAGCAACATTTTATTGGAAAAAATGAAATTTTTCATTTTCACAGCCAAGTGTTTCCAAATTCCGTAAAACACTTAGGGGGTCAAAGTGGCCAGTATCCCCCTTAATATATTCGTTGAAGGGTGTAGTTTCCAAAATGGGGTCACTTTTTGAGGGTTTCCACTGTAAGGGTACGTCAGGGTCTCTCAATTACAAAATGGTGCCTAAAAACCATTTTATCAAAATCTGCCTCCAAAATCCGTATGGCGCTCCTTTCCTTCTGACCACTGCCACAAACCCATAGAGATGTTTACCACCACATATGGGGTATTTCTGTAAACTGCAGAATCAGAGCAATGTATATTGAGGTTTAGTTTGCTGTTAACCCTTGCTTTGTTGCAAGTAGAAAATTATTAACATGAATAATCTACCAAAAAAGTGAAATTTTGAAATTTCACCTCCATTTTCCTTTAATTCTTGTGGAACAAGGGTTAACAAAGTTTGTAACAGCAGTTTTTTATAATTTGAGGGGTGTAGTTTCTAAAATGGCGTCATTTATAGGTGGGTTTCATTATGTAAGCCTCTCAAAATCACTTTATATCTGATTGGTGCTTAAAAAATGGTTTTGGAAAATTTGGTGAAAATTTGAAAAATGGCTTCTAAACTTCTAAGCCTAGGTAAAATGACATTTATAAAATGATGCCAACATAAAGTAGACATATGGGGAATGTAAAATAATAACTATTTTTGGAGGTATTACTATGTATTGACATGTGAACTAAATTTACATAAGGTAGGGACCTGCAGCATCAGCCTAAATTGAAATTTAGGTCACATGCCATTTTTTTAATTATTTTTGTAAAAAAATTGCGTGGGGTCTTCCCCTTTTTTCCTTCGCCAGCCAGATACAACCAGCAGCGGCAGCCTGGCACTACCAGGGTGGGAAGGGACACGGTTATTGGCCCTTCCCAGCCTAATGGTACCAGCCTGCAGCCGCCCCAGAGCCAGACCCTCAATTTAGAAGGTCCAGTCCTGCGGGTACCCGGCTCTTCCCGGCACCTCTGGTGGCGGTGGGTGCCGAGGTAATAGATGTTGGGGTTAGTGCTGGCCTGCCATACCGGCAAGCACTAAGCCCAGTATTAGTAATCAGGGCCGTCTGTAGATAGCCCTAATTACTAAAACTGTAGTATTGTAAAAAAAAAAAAAAAACCCACAAGTATAAAACATTTTATTGAAATAAACACTCCCCCAGACCCCTGTTCGACCATTTTATTAAAAAAAAAGCTGGTCCGACCTAGTCCACCGGATCCGACGTAGTCCTCTGCATTCACGACCCTGAAAAATAAAAAACAAACACACAAACACAGACCACTTACCTCTTCCTGCACTGGGATAATACACAGAGCGATGTCACTGTACAGGGATAATAAACACAGCGATGTCACTGTACAGGGATAATAAACACATTGATGTCACAGTACAGAGATAATAAACACAGTAATGTCACCGTACAGGGATAATAAACACAGTGATGTCACTGTACAGAGATAATAAACACAGTGATGTCACAGTACAGAGATAATAAACACAGTGATGTCACCGTACAGGGATAATAAACACAATGATGTCACAGTACAGGGATAATAAATGCAGTGATGTCACAGTACAGGGATAATAAACACAGTGATGTCACAGTACAGAGATAATAAACACAGTGATGTCAAAGTCCAGGGATAATACACACAGTGATGTCACAGTACAGGGATAATAAATGCAGTGATGTCACAGTACAGGGATAATAAACACAGTGATGCCACAGTACAGGGATAATAAATGCAGTGATGTCACTGTACAGGGATAATAAACACTGCGATGTCACAGTACAGGGATAATAAGCACAGTGATGTCACAGTCCAGGGATAATAAGCACAGTGATGTCACAGTACACCTGTGCAAACAAGGCCTGGGGGACCAAGATAAGGCTAGGGGCTAAACTGAAAAGGGCCAGTGGCGCACAGATAAGGGGTAAGGGGCAGGGTCACAAGCAAGGTCCTGGGGGGGAAGGGGGGGTGAGGGGTGCACAGATAAGGGCCAGGGTGGCGCACACAGGGGGCAGCAGAGACAAGAACCAGAGAGGCGCAGACAAAGAGGGAGTGGGGCACAGATAAGGGCCCAGGGGCGCAGACCAGGAAGAGGTGTACAAAGACAAGGGCCAGATCCCAGGGGTGCAGACAGGGGCCAAGTAGGCACAGCCAAAGGGGCGCAGATAAGAGCCAGGGGCTGCATTGAAAGGGCCAGGGTGGTGCAGAGAGCAGGGTCAAAAGCAAGGTCTGGGGGGGGGTGAGGGGCGCACAGATAAGGGCCAGGGTGGCATTAATAGGTTCTTCTTTATTTTGGCGAGGTATCGTATCAGTATCGAGTATCGTAATACTTTTGTACGTATCGGTATCGAACTCAAAATTCTGGTATCGTGACAACCCTAGTAACTTGCTTCACTTTCAACTACCTCACCCCCCGACACCTGTGTCTCGCCATTGTCCACCACCTCCTCAGACAACACTGGTAAATCCCCACTGTCAGCACACTGAGACTGCAAAAGGTCTTGCGAATTGGGGCAGAGAATGTTCTGGGCTAGCACATCAAAGAAGGGGTGACTATGGGGTTCCAGGGAGTACGTGACCACATGCAATCTCCATCTAAAATGTCATACTGAGGCTCAACACCATGCTTTACACTGCAATCTTATTACTGAGGCTCACCACCATGCTTTACACTGCAATCTTATTGAAAGACAGACAATCAGGGGTTCACCGCCAGGTTGTCAGGCAGCATTTTTAAGTGGGTCACCATTACCATGTCCCTGAAAATTGCCTTGGGGTCATCACCAGACTATTGGCCAGATTTAGAAAAAATGGTGCAATTAGGGAGCCTCAGAGGCATCCCTACATGCTGCCCCTGGTTTTTTCTATCCATTTCCAAGGTTTTTCCATCTTTTTCTGAGGTTTTCACATGTTGGGGCAAACTTGACTGTGCAGAACCTTTGGCCCCTGCAAAAATATTCGGGTCTCCCATAGACTTTAATGGGATTCGTGATTCGGCTCGAACCCACGAATCCAGCGGAAAATTCGGGCCGAATTCCGAATCCCCGAATATTTTAGGATTCGATCAACTCTATGACAGAACATCAAATATCTAAAAATATGACAATCTTTATTAAACACTTCAAAGTTAAATTACTGTATACAATGAAAACATTATGAGGGTCCAGTATATGTCCCTACATACAGTAAGTGTGTATCCTGTTCCACAATAAGGAGAACCATATAGGCCCAGACACACATAGGAATGACCACATGAAACCAAAAATTTATCGCAATGAAACAATCAATATAAAGCATGAAAAAGCCATATCCAAAGTACAGAATGGGGTTTCCAGCCTTAAGCCTCATTCACACGTCAGTGTTTTGGTCAGTGATTTCCATCAGTGATTGTGAGCCAAAACCAGGATTGGAGCCTCCACAGCCTTAAGATATAAGGGAAGGATCTGCGCCTATTCTGTGTTTAGAGCCGCACCTGGTTTTTGCTCACAATCACTGCTGAAAATCACTGACCAAAACACTGACATGTAAATGAGGAATTAGAGTGCACACATTATCCACCTCATGCATATCTCTGGTCAACCAATTTCCTCTGTGTTATAGCTGCTAATTCCCATACAGCCACTACCATTACCTCTACACAGTAACCACTACTACACGCATATTTCTACTAACTTGTCTATTAAATGATGTGTTGCTACTGATGCTACTACTATTGCAGCCACATGTCACTAATGCTCAACACTTTAAACATCCACACTGCACTGCTGCTGCTCTCATTTAAAAGGGAGACTTTCTCTAGGCTTGTTCACAACAAGCCACTTTTTACTTCTGACAATTAACAGTTGTGTGTGTATAAAAACGGGCAGGCATTCTGCTCCATTAAACCCTTATTTTTGAAGCATGTGCAGAACAATCCACTCCTTATTCTCACATTAACGTGTTTATATAAAGGGGCAGGAATTAGCCTTTGTTGAGGCCTAATTTTTGTATGATTGGTCCCAACAAGCCACTGTCTTTTGTTTTCCCATAATACCATGTGTGTTTAAACACCATCTGCCACCAATAAGGGAGAATTGTTGGAAGCTTTGTATGTAAAAAAATGCAGGCGTTTACCTATAGCTATCTCAGTGTCACTCACGCATCATTACGATTGCTGTCATTGTGTTCATGAGCTGAAAAGTGAGTGTGTGGGGGGGGGAAGTGTTTGAGATAAAAAGCAAAAACTTAAAAAACAATAAAAATAGATAACATCTTTTCATGAAACTACAAGCCCTATAAGACTACAAGTTGTTATATAACAATTTTCAAGGCAATATGAGCAACTTTATTTTGTGTAGAATCGATTCGGATACAAATCAAATTAAAAAAAGAAATTGATGAATCAGACACAAAACGAATTTCAAGAGGTTCATTCATCCAAATGAAATAAACAGCCCTCTCTAAATATTATCTCCCTCAGATACAAGAACGGTCTGGTGTGGAGATTGGAGATGTTCAGACAAAAGAGAGCAGAGATGTTAACCAAATGTTGGAATAAGTAGAGAAGGCATAAAAACCATCCATAATAAACTGAGTGACATGTGAATACTG
This sequence comes from Rhinella marina, assembly GCA_900303285.1. Classification (NCBI taxonomy): domain Eukaryota; kingdom Metazoa; phylum Chordata; class Amphibia; order Anura; family Bufonidae; genus Rhinella; species Rhinella marina. Next base: position 18,019 of record ONZH01015999.1, read on the forward strand.
GTTAATCTAGAAGAGTGTCTCCAGTAGAGATGGGCGAATCAAAGTTGATGAAGTGGAATTCGATCCGAATTTTAGGAAAAATTTGAATCGTCCCAAAGTCGAATTTCCTCGCGCTTCGTGGTAACAAATTGCATTTTTTTCTAACATGGCTGCTGCACATGCTACAAAGTGAAAGTAAGAAGCCCGAGAACAAGGGAGCACCCACCCATAATGCCATGCAGACAGCCAATCAGCAGATAGCCAGCACCTGTTATTTCATAGCCCTTCAAAAAATCTTCACATGCCCGATCTCTGCCATTTTCCAGTGAACTTAGTGCAGGGAGAGATGTTGCAGACACTACGGACGATGTTTAGGAAAGACTTTATTCACCAAAAAAAACTATTGAGCAGTTCAGTGAAAGATTATTTATAGAGTAGGGATATAATAGGGAGGCATTATCCACACTGTAGGGAGAGAGCAGGGGCCAATAGAAGACTGTAAAGACTGGGTAATAGGAGTGATTCTATTACACCTTGCTGCACTCATTGGAGTTACAAAGTGCTCTAATACTACACATTTTAGGTTGTTTGCATTCTTTACAACAGCAATTCCAGTAATCCAAGCATGTATTATTGGGGTGAAGGTGCGGTCTGATACAACCAGTTTTGGGGTCTATTTAGTTGATATATAAATACTTCCGTTTACCCTTGCAGGGGTGAATTTGAGGCCTTGATACAATCAGTTTTGGGGTGTGTTTATTTCATATATATATAAGTACTTCCATACATCCTTGCTTCTGGGGTGAATTTGCACCCTGATACAAGTGGGCCACTGTGTTGACTCCTCATGCTGTTGCAACCTCAGCACTCTGTGACTGGGCCATTGTATTGACTCCTCAGGCAGTTTCCACCCTCCCCATAATGTAACTGGGCCACTGTGTTGACTCCTCATGCGGTTGTCACCTTCCCCACTCTATGACGGGGCTGCTATTGTCCCTGTTTGTCCTTGTTTACTTCACCATTTATTTTACCTTTCTTTTGACCTGTCAGAAGGACGTAAAAAGGAGAAACACAACAGATCCTGTCTTTGGAGCAGCTGTAAGGCCAGTATCAAAAGGTCCCTATTTTGTATCCGTATTGACTGATGATTTGAAAGCCAAAAGCAGTGCAAACCACAGAAGACATGCAAATATTCCAAACATGTATCATTTTGGATCCACTTCTTTTTTTTTTTTTTTTTGACTTAACAATACTGATAAATTACTGAGCAAATGCTGACCGTGTGAAGGCAGATGCTCAAAAAATAGGATTTGTTTATTTGGGGTTGTTCTTATGAAGGATGAGAAGAAGGGCAAAATAAACAGTGACATTAACACAAACTTACTGCTGACACCCTCTCCACTCTGTTAGGGGGACACTACTTGTCTCAGCGTGTAACAGGACAGGTTCTGTAGAAATCTATGTGGAATCAGCTGACAGTGTTAAAGGAGTGCCCTCTTTTACTCTATAGTAGAATCTTGGGCCACTGCATGGTTCTTTATATGTGGCGCTAACATTGACCTGTAAGGCTAAGTTCACACTAGTGTGAGTTATTAGGTCAGTTTTGGCCCTGTAACTGACCAAATAAGTGAAATGTGAAGGGATTCTAAGAGTGACACCTGTCATATGCATGTCATACTGACTCACAGTACTGTTTTACTATCACAGCAGACTCCCTATGCGTATTACTGCAAGGCACAGTGTTCTACACGACTATACAGGCTGTCTGCAGCCAGGAAATAGCTGTTTTTTTTTATGTGATTCCTCAGGAATAAATTCAGATTGAATCTAATCTATGTGGGAAATTTGGCGAACTGACCAAATCGAATTTTTGAGAAATTCGCTTATCTCTAGTCTCCAGAAATACAGAGTATGGGCACATTGAGAACAAATCCTTGAGATCCTAAGAGAAGTTACAATGTGGTCAACAGAAGTCATCAATTTTCCTTTCCTGAAATTGAAAAATACAACAAATAAATGTATGCCGCTTAGCTATGAGAAAAAAAAATAAAAATCAGTGCCAGGGAAAACAGACGCAGACACTGGACTTCAATGTCACCCTATGTAGAATCAGCCATCTCTCTTGTATGTGAGGATTGTGATAACTTAGTGAGACTTTATTGAAGGGTTAATGACAACATTTTTACTTTTAGTCAAATGTTCCTATTTTAGCAGTCCATTGCAGATGCAAACTACATCAAATAGACTCTACAGGTCTACAAAAGCAGAGCAGATCGCATAACATAGCAAGATTATTTTACAGATGGCACTGCCCAAAAGGAAAAATCAAAATGGTATGTTCAGATATCGGATCACTCTGTAAATACATGAATTTCATTATAATATAGTCTGCTGGTGGAGTCACTGTAAATGATCTCTGAAGATGGGATGGAGCCTGAATCGTTAAGAGAATGACCCTAACTACAATAAATGTATGATCAAATACACAAAACATTATTTTGATGTTAAATGACCACAGCTTTATTTAAAACCACATGACTACAACAGTCACAATAGGAGTCGGGTGATATGCTAGGCAAGTAGCAGGACATCACAGCAAATAGGACATGCCAATCTCTTTCTAACAAAGCTGGAACCAGCCTTGTACTACACACAGAGATCTCCCCATTCATTGCTTTTCTAGATTTATATGAAGCTGACAGCTCAAGGTGGGTGTCTTTTCTGCTGCAGCTCAGGGGTGTGTCCATGTTCTATCACAGCTCAGGAGGCAGTTGAGGGATGAAACTGAGCATGTGCGGCCATCTCAGTGAGCAGGACAAAGAAATAACAAAAAGAAAACAGAAGGTGGCGCTATACAGAAACATTTTATTGAAAAACTCAGCAGCTATGAAAAATATTTAATTACATGCAATTACAAAAGTTTTCAGATCCAGGTGCTGGTTTGAAAACTGCACAGTATTACAGTTTCAAATTAGTCCACCATAACTTGCCTGCAAATTCCACTTTTCCTAAGATTCGTATATTCGACGAATCGATTCGTTGTATTTGAGTACAAAATATACGTTGTTATGTGCTATTAGCGAACATTCGCGCACTAATAACGAACACTCTTTTAAAAATGTACGCAACTTCTTAGAAGACGTACGCATGAGCGTACAAATAGTGTACAAATCCTCAGCGTACTATTGTCTACGCGATTACGTAATATGCAGGCACGTACGACGAGAGGCCGCGGCGTGCACTCCTCAGAGGCAGAGCGAATTTTAGAAAATGGCATCCAGGCGATCCTCATCATTTAGCTCTGCTGCACAGCTGAAATACATAGTCCGTCTGATGGACCGGCAGGATTAAGAGTTACGATGGCGCACACCGTCACCCGAACCAGCATAAAAAAGAGGTGATCCAACAGGTGATCCGAGGCTTGCGCCATCGTTTCGACACCTTGCTGACCCCGGGCCAGATACAGCGTAAATGGTCAGATCTGAAATCGCCCTCAGAGTCAGTATGTATATTTGAGGTAGAACAAGTAAGGTGCTGTCTATCCGGCTATGGGCATAGTACAATCATCCACCATACAATAAAGTGAATATGAGGACACATTGCGGTACCTGTAAAGAAATACACACAATGGGCAACATACTTGAAAACGTTGCTGAAAGGTAAAAACATTAGTGCAAACAATCCAGTGCAAACAATATAGTGCAAATACATTATATGTATAATGTAAACATTTTAAATATCACCTACCTAGTCTGCTCACGGACACGTTTAAGTCTCTTTTCTTCTGACGCTTGTCATACAACTGGAACAGAGTCCCAAACTCAGTTGTAATTTGTAATCCACATAGGTAATTGTAATCCAAATGGGTAAAAAAAATAGCAGCAAAGGTTCCTTAAAAAACCCTCTTTCAAGGGGCTCCCCAATAACCTGAAAAGGGGGAAAAAAGGGGATGAGGCGCACGAATGTGCAACTTGGTTAAAACTTTTTTTTTTTTGATGGGGAAGTCCTGACAATCCATGTTCATCTGGGTGAGGACAAACACAGGGCAACAAAAATAAAAACAAATGCCAACTAGTGCTCACCCTTCAGGTTAAAGGGGTTGTCCGAGTTATATATATTGATGACCTATCGTATCTAACACCCGGCACCCCCGCCGATCAGCTGTTTGAAGAGGAGGCGCGCGCCATACCAGTGCTGCCTCCTCTTCACTGTTTACATGCTGGCCGTAACAGGGGTAGTGGTGAGTAGGTGTAATTACACCTTACCACCCCATTCATTTCTATGGGAAGAATCGCTTCCATAGACTTGTATAGAAGCGATTCTTCTCATAGAAATGAATGGGGTGTTTAGGTGTAATTACACCTGCTCACCACTACCCCCGTTACGGCCAGCATGTAAACAGTGAAGAGGAGGCAGCACTGGTATGGCGCGCGCCGCCTCTTCAAACAGCTGATCGGCGGGGGTGCCGGTTGTCGGACCTCCGCCGATCTGATATTGATGACCTGTCCTGAGGATAGGTCATCAATATATATAACTCGGACAACCCCTTTAAGTCCACGTTGTGGCTCCCATAAAAGCTGCAGGATCCTTAGTTAAAGGGGTTATCCCATCTTGTGCCACTGCCATGCACAGCCCCCCCCTGCGCTAATAGAAACGAATGGGAGCGCACCGCGCAAGTGCGGCCGGGCTCCCATTCATTTCTATGCTGTAGCGGAAAATAGCCGACCGCTGGCTCGGCTATTTCCGTCGGCTTGCGCGGTGCGCTCCCATTCATTTCTATTAGCACAGCGGGGGAAGGCGGGGGAGGGGGCTGCGCCTGGCAGTTGTTGGACCCCGGGGTCCTCCAGGCTCAGAGCTCCCCCGCTTCGTTCTCAATATAGGTGCGGGTCCCAGCGGTGGGACCTGCACCTATAAGACAATGGGGGCATATCCTAGGTTATCACATTGTCAAAGATGGGATAACCCCTTTAAGGGCCAGCAGGTCCTCTTCACTGCTGCTGGAGCTAAAAGACATGAGAGGGCGCTCCTGCCTCAAGAAAGCTACACTGGCTGCGGCAGCAGACCTCCACCGACCCCTCAGGGATAGTCTTTGTAGTGACCGGGCGGTCACACTGGCAAGGGCCGTGGCAACTTGGGCCTCGCTCTTTACCTTGTAGGGGCCAGATCCTTCGGCTGTAAGGGCTCTGGTAGCGGTCTTCCGCGAGCGGAGGACTGTGCGGCCAGCACCTGCCATGGCAGTTGGTATTGTACCACTGATGGCTGGTACACAAAACTGTTGGTGGTCATCTGTCCGACATGAAGGATCGGCGGCAGTGGCAAATCTGGTATCAGGGGTTCCAGCTGAGCTTGGGATTTCTCCTCAGATTGCAGAGTCCCATCATTGGTCTCATGGGAAAACCAAGCCTCTTCTGCGGCCTGGGCCTCCTCAGTCCAGTCTTCCAGGGGCGCTGCAGGAGTAGCTGGTCGCGTAAGGAGTTTCACCCCAGTTGCAAAGGGGCCTTGGAGGCTCTTCATAGGGGTATACTCCACGTAATCCCCTGCGTGGAGATTGTGGCGGACGGGCGGAAGATACAGCCGCTTTACAGAACGGCGGTTCACATATTATTCTTCTGCCGTCTCCTTATCGGCGATAAAACCAACTCCCCGTTCAACACTGAACCACGTAACGGTACCCTTTCTGCGCTCCAGCTTGGGGTCACTGGACCGTGGGTGCTCCAACACCTGCACAATCCACTCCTCTACCAACTTTTTGTATTTCCAGAGGGTCAGGGCGTTCCGGGTGACAGCCTCGGGGACCATCGAATTTTAGCGAAGGGAGTAGTTCTTCTGCGGCGGAGCGGGAACTCCTTCCGCCTCCGCCGTGTCAGCCGGTGTAGTGAACACCTCAACGGGGACCTCAACCAACTTCTTAGGCTGCCGGACATGTTGAGAGATGTAGATCTCCGGTTCCTTCTCCTCATAGGGGTCGGTGCCCCACACCATGCCTCCCCAGTCAGGGCCTCGCTGTGTCGCCATCTTAATTGCCTGAGTTGCGTCGTCTTCCTCTCGCACTGGAGAAGGGGGCGGAGCTACCGGGAAGGAGTCTTCATTGCTAATGAATTGAATTCCTACGCAACAGAGTATAGAGTAACTTATACGTAGCAATAGCGTATAATTTATAGGACAAACTACGTAGCGAATGCGTACAAAGCCGAAGCGAATCACCTAATATTCCGATTTGTTTCGCAGCTAAAAATTCCCAAGATTAGATACGAATAAACGAATCGACGAATCGATTCGCTCATCTCTAGTAATAATATTCTTTTGCAGTTTATGGTACAAGCGATTAGAGATCCTATGCAGTGTTATATATACATATTAGTAGTGGGGCCCTCTATACATTTAGGTATTTGCAGTATGTCATGTCATTTCATTATATGCATCTGGGTACTAACAACTTGCATGCCTCCTATGTCCTAGGGGGAGTAACACTGGGAGAGTCACTTGTAGAGAAGGATCTGGGTGTCCTTGTAGACCATAGACTGCAGAATAGCATGCAATGTCAATCGGCTGCTTCTAAGGCCAGCAGAATATTGTCATGTATTAAAAGAGGCATGGACTCGCGGGACAGGGATGTCATATTACCACTGTATAAAGCATTAGTACGGCCTCATCTGGAATATGCTGTTCAGTTCTGGGCTCCGGTTTATAGGAAGGATGTCCTGGAGCTGGAAAGGGTGCAGAGACGGGCAACTAAACTGATAAGGGGCATAGAGCATCTTAGCTATGAAGAAAGATTGAAGGAGTTAAACTTGTTTAGTCTTGAGAAGAGACGTATAAAGGGGGACATGATCAACCTGTATAAGTATGTAAATGGCCCATACAAAAAATATGGTGAAAAAACTGTTCCAGGTAAAATCCCCTCAAAAGACAAGGGGGCACTGCCTCCGCCTGGAGAAGCAAAGGTTCAGACTCCAGGGGCGACAAGCCTTCTTTACTATAAGAACTGTGAATCTGTGGAACAGTCTACCGCAGGAGCTGGTCACAGCAAAGACAGCTGAGGGCTTCAAAACAGGCTTAGATAAATTCTTAGAGAAAAAGAAGGTCACCACATATTAAGAAATGTAGAGTCATGTCTTAAGGTTACCAGTCCCCCTCCCCTTCATCACTCCTACCCCCTCCCTTGGTTGAACTTGATGGACATGTGTCTTTTTTCAACCGTATTAACTATGTAACTATGTAATTCCTTCTAACAGCCTGTTTACATCCTTTTACTCCTAGGTAGTGCTGAAAGGCTCAGACAGAGCCAAAACGTTGCGTCTCCTACATGGGTAAATAAAATCCACTTTTTTATATGAGAGTGCTGCCTGCTTTTTTATTTTTATTTGTGGATCCTTGTCAGATCAATAGGCTTGCACCTCCTTTTATTTCCTGTGCTGCCATCTCTTTTTCTAGTGCAGCAGAGCTAAATGATGAGGATTGCCTGGATGCCATTTTCTAAAATTCGCTCTGCCTCTGAGGAGTGCACGCCGCGGCCTCTCGTTGTACGTGCCTGCGGCGTATTACATAATCGCGTAGACAATAGTATGCTGATGATTTGTACGCTATTTGTACATGCGTACGTCTTCTAAGAAGTTGCGTACATTTTTAAAAGAGTGTTCATTATTAGTGCGCGAATGTTCGCTAATAGCACATTACAACGTATATTTTGTACGCAAATACAACGAATCCATTCGTCGAAGACAGAAGTCAGACGCCTCAGCCAGACCGAATGGGACAGGTAAAGGAAGTGGAGCATCAAGGTTAGGGCTGGACTTGCTGGACTTGATACTAGTGATGAGGGGTTCAACCGAACTACGTTTCAAAGTTCGGTACAGATTCCGAACTTGACCCCAAACAACGAACTCCATTGAAGTCAATAGGGACCCAAAATTTGGGGCTAAAAAATAGCTGTAAAAAAGTAATGGAAAGAGCTGCAAAAGGCTCCAAAATGGGGTTAAGAGCAGTACAATTTCTCTGCAAACTTATGTGGATACGGAAATGACTTAAAATAACATAAATTACATAAAAATGAAAAATAACAATCTTGAACTAAGAGGCGGAGGTCCAAGTGGAGTAGTAAGTAGAGGAGGCTGTGGACATGGCGCTGTAGGTGGAAGAGGCAGAGGAGGTGGAGGAAGAAGCCGGCACTCTTTCTGTTTTGTTTTTTTTAAATGTGTCTGTCAATTTTGTGTGTGACCTTTAGCCATTTTTTGGTGCTTGTATGTACTGGGTAAAACCTGCAGTTGCTAAGCAAAGTTCATTGAGTGCAATGGTGGAAATTATGAAACAGCTGGCGGATGCTAATGCACAGAAATAACAGGCCAATGCACAACAACAGGCCATTGGGCAGCGGAGATTACAGGCACAGAAAAAAAGAGACACAAAGAAGATTTACGTGTCCAACAACAGGCCATGGCACAGCAACAGCAGGCTCAGATGGAGGCCCAGGAGCAGCTTGGATGAGGACAGGGTTCCCAGGCGTAGCTTTGACAAGGACAGCGGTCCCAGCTATGGCTTTGACAGGGACAGGGGTCCCAGGCAGGGCTTTGACAAAAGAGATGTTCTTATTTATTTTTTCATTTATTTATTGGTGGGGGTTGGTTACTGTCAGCCACAAAACATTGGGACATATATATACAAAGTGCGCTAGAGTATAACAATGGTTGTGTGCAGAGGGTATGTATATATATATATATGTATACTGCCGCACAAATGGAATGTAGCTAAATTTTTGAACTTTTTACACCACAAAGTAACAGATTAGTAAATATTCCCCATACTTTCTATTTTCCCAGGCTTTTTAACCGGTTATTTTATTCTTCAATGGAGAAACATAATTATATTAGTAATTTATTTTGTTGGTGTTTTCTTCACTTTTGTATATGATCCATGGTCCTTTTCATCTACAGTACGAGTATAACTATAAAAATGTAAATAAGCTCACTGTAGTATCTATCTAACTAATTATGACTACATACATATCACATTCCTCTAATATTGAGCTTCGTATAAATTCTCATATAAGAACATAAGACCTTCTTCACACTACACTACTGTAAAATGCCATCTCACCATCTGTGTAGATTCATCAAAGTTGCGTAACACCTCACAAAGGTCAGACATCAATGCTCACTCATGGCTTGTGAAGAGCGGAAGCTGACTAGAAAGGCACCGACCGTGTTGCAGGTGGTATTCTACTACTGCCCTCTTTGGCTCACAAAGCCTGCTCAACATGTGGAAGGTGGAATTCCATCACGTGCTCAGGTCGCACAGCAGTTGGTGAGCCGGCAACCGCAAGCGCTGCTTCAGGGTTGCCAGGCTGGCTGACGCTGTCAGTGACTTGCGGAAATGGGCACACAGGCGACGCACCTTCACCAGTAGCTGAGACAAATTGGGGTAGGTTTTCAAAAACCGCTGAACCACTAAGTTGAATACATGGTCCAGGCATGGTATGTGTGGTTGGCCAGCTCTAAAGCCGCTACCAAGTTGCGTCCGTTATCGGATACAACCATGCCTGGCTGTAGGTTGACTGGCGAGAGTCACAGCTCAGCCTGTTCCCTTATGCCATGCCACAGCTCTTCTGCGGTATGCTGTTTGTCACCCAGGCAAATAAGCTTCAGCACGGCCTGTTGCCACTTACAGACTGCTGTGCTACACTGCTTCCAGCTACTGACAGAAGTCTGAGTGGTGCTGCAAGATGGCAATTCTGCATGGGAAGAAGTGTAGGAGGAGGTGAAGGAAGAGAAGGAAGGGTTGAAGCCACTACTATAGGTGGCAGCGGAAATCCGGATGGAAGTAGGGCCCGCAATCCTCGGCGTGGGTAGCACCTGTGCCATCCCAGGGGACGACTCACTCCCAGCCTCCACAACGTTCACCCAGTGTGCTGTCAGGGAAATGTAGCATCCCTGGCCACAAGCGCTTGTCTATGTGTCAGTTGTTAAGTGGACCTTGACAGTAACTGCATTGGTCAGGGCACGGGTTATGTTTCTGGACACATGCTGGTGTAAGGCAGGGACGGCACACCGGGAAGAATAGTGGCGGCTGGGGACTGCGAAAGGCCTCGGTGTCCACCAGCCTAATCAGCAACATTTCCAGGGCCAGCAACTTGGAAAGTTGCGTGTTTAGAGCTATGGCCTGTGGGTGGTTGGCAGGGTATTTGCGTATGGCTACGGTAAGGACATTTGAACGCTGCACTGGGACATTGAAGTGGACGTGCTGGCTGATGTTTCCTGCAAAGGTCCAGGTGCAGGGCAGGAGGAATCTGGGCCTGCGTCTTGGACAGCACGTAACAGAGGGGAAGAGGAGGCAGTGGTGTGACCTGCAGACACAGATCATGGACCCAGGTGTTCAGCCCACCTTTTAGAGTACTTTGCTGACATGTGTCGGATCATGCTGGTGGTGGTCAGGTTGCTGGTGTTTATGCCCCTGCTCATCTTGGTATGGCACAGGTTACAAATTACAATCCGTTTATTGTCAGAACTTTCCTCAAAAAACCGTCAGACTGCGGAACACCTAACCCTTGGCAAGGGAGTTGGCCGCAAGGGTCTGCTCCGGGGAACAGTTGCGGGCCTGGTTGGCGTGGCCTGCCTTCTCCCTTTTGCCACCCCACTGCCTCTTCCAGCCTGTTGCGCTGCTGCGGATCCCTCCCTCTCTGTACTGTTGTCCTCGCTCGGCTTGCCACCTTTCCAGGTTGGGTCAGCTATTACATCGTCCACCACCTCCTCTTCCACATCCTCACTCTGCTCCTCCTCCTGACATGGTAAACTAACAAGAATCTGACTTAACTGCGTCTCATCCTCATCCACAACCTCTTGAGACACTAATTGCCCTTGACTTATTGGCAACTGTGTCTCATCATCATCATGCACCTCGTGAGACGCTAGTTGCCGGTCCCCACCTTCTTCAGACTTTGTTTGCTCAATAGGTTGGGAATCAGGGCACAATATCTCCTCGTGTCCCATTTCAAGCGGCTTTGGCGAGAGGCCCAAGCCAAGGGACGATGATGAAAAAAGTTCCTCGGAATATCCCAATGTGGGATCTCTTCTTTGCCCAGACTCTGCATGGTGGGAGGAAGGAGGATCAGGGTGAGGATGCGGTTGGCCAGACTCTTGGCTACTGAGACTGGACTTTTTGGAAAAGGGGGTGGTACTGAACCGACTGGAAGCATTATCAGCTGAAATCCAACTGACTACCTGCTCACACTGGTGTGGCGACATGAGATGTGTCTTGCACCGCCCTGCAAACTGTGACACGAAGCTTGGAGTTTTGGATGACTTTGTTTCTTGGGCTCTGCCAGCAGCCACAGTTTCACCGCGCCCAGAGCCATGGCCTCTGTGTTCACCATCAGCAGCATGCCCACTTCCCCGTCCCTTTCTGCTCGCCTTGCGCATATTGTATAGTATATATGCAACTTGGTCACAACTACAGTACTGCAGATTTTTATTAACTGTATGATCAGAAAATTTTAAACGAATGTCCAATATTCTGAATGGGTTAACATTATAGAGCAGCAGTAAATGAGGAACTGCGGCCTAAATTAACTGTATTAAATACGAACGTCAGCTACAGAGACTTTTGAACGGTTGTAATATGCTGTGCACCTAGCGTTACTGACAGGGCACACTTGGGTTTTTTTTTGCCACCCAAAACAAAAAAAATGCAGAAGGATTTAACAATGGACTTTTGTCTCTTTTGAACAACTATACAAACGCTGCCTGTAGAAATTCTATCCCTACGCAAATGTTATACAGTAAGACGCAAAAGAAGCATGTATACCAGAAGTATGTCAGGTATATAGTATACAGAGAGTATCCTACAGCATGCAGCAGCTGCACATGTGGCATTAATGGCAGGCCACCTAGCGCTATTTTCAACACCTTCAAAGTCCTCAAATATATTTAAAAAACAAGTTTGTGCCAGATATAATAGCCCTTAAAAGGGCTTTTGGGTCTTTTCTGATCGCTTTCTATCCCTGCCTAGCGTGCTTCTCTCCCTAAACTCTCTGTCCCTTCTTGCTGCACCTCTCCCTGTCTAACACTGGCCAGGTCACAGGTCACCGGGTGCTTTATAGCACCCGATGACGTGTTCCCGACCAGCCAATAAGTGTAATGCCAGTAGCTAACATGGCTACTGGCATTACCCTGAATGCCATATCTCCCCGCAGGCTAATTACCTAATTAGCGTGTAGTGAGCGGACTCAAGCATGGCGCTCGGCCGAATACCGCGTCGTCCCCAGCACCGCCATGTTCGGCCGAATAGTGTATTCGACCAAACATGTTCGCTCAACACTAGTATAGAGCAATAACACACTGAGAGCACATCCTCAAAATCCCAAGAGATGTTACAATGTGGTCAACAGGAGTCACCAATCTTCCTTTCCACCAATCATTGACATTGAGTCTTATGATAAATGCATGAACCACCAGCCCGGCTATGAACATGATCAATACTTAGGCCACCCAGGTATGTGACATAAGTGACTCTATCTGTAAAATCAGCAATGTCTTCTTGTACTATGCTCCTGTACTGTCCTGTATATTCAAGATATGACTCGCCCTATTTTCATGATGTTGAAAATGCAAGCCACATCACATAGACTCTAAGCTGGCACAAGGTCAGAGCAGATTACATAACATAGCGAGATCATTTTACAGCTGGTTGAGCAGAGAAGGAAATATTAAAATCATGGCATATAATACAGCATCTCTCTTTTAGGTCTCACTCAGGCAAGAATAGGCAAATTTTTAATAGGCAAAATGTGGAACGAACAGCCGGTATCCATATTTTGCGGATCCTTAATTTGCTGACCTCAAAACACTTAAGTCCTTCTGAATGTAGTCCTTACTTGTTAAAAATAGACTTGTTAAAAATCTTTAGTTTATACTGCCAATTAGTAGTGTTGAGCGCCATGCTTGAGTCCCCTCCCCGCACGTTAATTAGCCAGTTAGTGTGCGGGGAGGTACTGGCATTCACTGTAATGCCGTAGCCATCTTGGCTACTGGCATTACAGTGATTGGCTGGCTGGGTCACATGTCACCGGGTGCTATAAAGAATCGGTCACATGTGACCGGCTCATACCGAGCCAGGGACAGCTGCTGAAAGGAGGGACAGAAGAACGCTAGGCAGGGATAGAATTTGATCTGAAAAGACCCAAAAGCCCTTTAAGGGCTATTATATTATTATTATTATATCTTGCTGGCAAATTTTTTTTATTTATTTTGGGGGGGTTAAAGATAGCGCTAGGTGGCCTGCCATTAATGCCACCAGTGCTGCTGCTGCATGCTGTATGATACTCTCTGTATACTATATACCTGACATCCTTTGCTATTATTTCTGCTGTTAAGCCCGCAGTACCTGCGCTGCATCTGCAGTATAACCTGCGCAAGGAGGGACTTATAGTGTAGGGATAGGATTTGGCTAGGCAGGGCTAGTAGTTCTGTTCAAAAGACACAAAAGTCCATTGTTCTATCTGGCTGTATTTTTTTTTCTTTTGGGGCAAAAAGAACGCAAGTGCGCCCTGATACTACCAGTACATGCACAGCGTGTGTATTAGAATCTTTCCAAAGTCAATATACCTGACTTCCGTTGGTATATTTTCTACCATTAATTTAGGCCGTAGTTCATCAGCTGCGTCTGCAGTTTAACTTGCGCAAGGAGGGAATTATACTGTAGGGATAGGATTTGGCTAGGTAGGGCTAGTGTTTCTGTTACAAAGTCACAAAAGTCTATTGTTATATCTGGCTGCATTTTTTTTTCTTTTGGGGCAAAAAGAACGCAAGTGTGCCCTGATACTACCAGTACGTGCACAGCGTGTGTTTTAGAACCTTTCCAAAGTCTATATACCTGACATTGTTGGTATATTTTCTACCGTTAATTTAGGCCGCAGTTCCTCAGCTGCATCTGCAGTTTAACTTGTGCTAGGAGGGAATTATACTGTATGGATAGGATTAGGCCCTCAACCATTATGTTTTAGACGGTGAGCTCACCAGCAGGCTCTAAAACATAATGTTTTAGACTGTCAGCTCATCAGCAGGCCCTCAGCCATAATGTTTTAGACTGTCAGCTCACCAGCAGGCCCTGAACCATAATATTTTAAACTGTATGGTCACCAGCAGGCCCTAAACCATAATGTTTTAGACGATCAGCTCATCAGCAGGCCATCAACCATAATGTTGTAGACTGTCAGCTCACCAGCAGGCCCTGAGCCATAATGTTTTAGACGGTCAGCTCACAAGCAGGCCCTAAACCATAATGTTTTAGATGGTCAGCTCATCAGCAGGCCATCAATGATAATTTTTCACGGGTGTGTCTGATGCCCTCCTTTATGTGTAATAAAGGGGATTTTAGAGTGCCTGTTCCTTGTAATTTTTGGCAGCCCTATCACTTTGTGCATAGGTTTATGAGTGTAAGAGTCCCACGGCATGAACAATTGTACCACAATATGAATGAGGCCCTCCTTTAAGTTATATACCAGTTCTATCGGAGTGCCTTGTTGTTTTAGCAGCACTTGCGCTTTATGTAGAAATAAATATATGTTTCCTAACAATATTTCCTGTAAAATCGATGTTATCTTGGGTTTTTTTTTGGGGGGGGTATTTTTGTCATTCTGTAAAAATGGAGTAATATTCGGACATCATCATTAATAGCAGCGACTTTGGTGTCCAAGATGCATCCAGACATCCTCCCCATGCTGTTCCCTAACCATTTCTGTGGTGTTTCCACCATTTTCTCATGTTTCCCTATCAACCAGACACCCTCCCCTCTGCAGAGCAGGGGGTGCCCGGTCTTCTCCCATTGACTTCCATTATACTCGGGGGCTCGGCTGAGCACTCAAACACCACCTAGTTTTCGGCCAGAGCACCCGAACATCGGGGTGCTCGATTATCACTACTAGAGATGAGCGAATCATTCAAATATTCGCCGAATATTTGACAAGATTCATATTCGCCTAACTGATGTGTTGAGCAAGCAAATGTATATTACCTACAAAATCATAAAGAAGGTCTCAACACCCAAATTTTATTAAAAAAAGTATACAATCTTTATTAATCACAATAATCACAATTTGTCACGATGGCGGGAATAGCATAAAAAAAGCAGCAGATACACTGGTATAAAGAGAATTACATACATAACATTATCAAGCCACATTCCAGGTACATAAACCATAAAGTGCATAGTGCCAAAATACAATATAAGCGTACATAAAATGTGACCTATAGACACTGAAAATGACCAAAGTTATAATTACCAACCAGTGAGTCCGCACCACGTCACCCCAACGTACGTTTCGCACTGTTGCTTCCTCAGGGAGTCTGATACTGCATGGAATTCAATCCTATTTATATCCCCCATGTTTAAACCACAGCTAGTCCACCTGTGTGTATTCATTCAATATGCAATGCATGAGGTCATTTCCTGTAGAGCCAGAAGTATCTCATCCACTGAATTTCATCAAAGAAAAACATCAGTGGCTCTAGTTATATATATCACTATACATCCTACATATAAACATGTATTGCCAATTATAGAAAAATCTAATTCCCCCTCTATCGAAAAAGAATGGAACAATTTCCCCTCCACCGCTCAAAATCTCGCGATATGCGAGACGACGCGAAATCACGTAACCGCCGTTGCGTTCCACAATGGGACGCAACGAAGCGGAATAGCCGGCCTGCTTTACACATCGCTGCCACAGACTGTTCTATTATAATCGCTAGATTCATATTAGCCCTATCTCTTATCCTAATGCATGCTATATTTACTCAATTGTATGTTAGTGAAACAACCATAATATGTGAAGTGTATGACACATGATTCTATACATAAATGCACTGTGAAAACCATTAATGTGTATAAATATATGAAATATATTTTATGTGAGTAATGTGAAGAACACATTAAAAGAAGTATACTTTTTTGTGTGAAAAAAGGGTGTAAAAAAAAATAAAGATAAATTTTTTTTTATAAAAATGTGAAACCCCCCCCAAAAAAAAAGTGTGAATGAACAAAGTGAGAAATGTGTGAAAACAAAATGTGTGACAATTATGTGAATAGCGTGAATATGAAAAAAAAAAAAAAAAAGTCGGGAAAGGGAAAGAGAGGGGGGGGCAGGCTTCCGATGAATTGTATGCAGGATAACTTGATCTTCTCAGCGGATACATATAGTCACTGGAACCCACAATCCAAAAAAGGAATGACCTAATTACACACAGGTGCCTAAAAGAGATAATGAATAAAATAAAAGAACATTAAAAACATGATACACCCTGGTGTATATAATTATACCCATGGTGTAATAGGATATAAAACTAAGAAATATATGTATAATTATACATTAAATACATGCTCAATGGGCTACTAACTGGATAGATCGGGGTAAAATATTATAAAAATGGGGCATAACTCAAGTTCTCATTCAACCCTTTAGGTGACACTGTGTCCAATGTAAAAATCCATTTGGACTCCTTTTGGGCTAGAATCTTCTTCCATTCTCCTCCCCGCTCCCCAATCAACACACGATCGATACCCCTTACCTTCAAAAGGGTACCATCGCAATTGTGATAAACTTTGAAGTGACGGGGGAGTGTCTTCAGTTTCAGAATATCTCGCTCTTCCGCAGCAGCTGCAATTCCCAATACGTGCTCATGTGTGCGTCTCCTCAATTCGCGAGATGTAAGGCCCTCATACAGGAGGTTACATGGGCATGATGCCACATAAATGACCCCAATCGTTGAACAAGTAATGGCTTGTGTCAGGGGAGGTCTGGGGTCCGGGGAGAGTGGCGGTCCCTTAGCTCGACCCGCAACCCCTGTCCCTGCCTACTTGCCTCACCCTAGGCTAAAGGTCCTAGGGGGACAACTGGACAACAGTCCCTAGCCTAGCTAGGGAGGCGGGTATGGAGGACAGACTGACAGACAAACAACGAGAAACACAGAGGAGGGTCAGACGGTCCGAGGTCGATAACAAGAGAGCAGTATCAGGTCAAAAACGTAATCCACAAGAATGTCCAAGAAGCTAGCCGGGGTAAAGCACAGAGAGACAAAATAGCATGAACACAGAACAAAGCGAGATCCAGGAGCACAGCTGCAATAGGATCCCAACAACAGGAGCTCAAGGAAGGCTGGTGACTGCTGGAAGACCAAACAAGCACTAGCAATGAGGTGTAGCAGGAAGGAACCTAAATACAGATGGGACTCCCGCCCCAACCCCTGATAGGGGCTGGGAACTTGTCAGTAAGATTAGCCTCAATCACAGAACACCTGGTAAAAACAGGGTGGATGCCAGTGAATACAGCAAAGCCAGTTTAAAGGGACATGCGCACTGAAATCAGAGTGTGCGTAACCAGGAACGCGAGTTGGGTGCGGCAACCCGCCGCGTCCCTAGCAACGGTTCAGGCACAGGGGGACCGGAAGCCGAGGCACAGCGGCCAGACCTGCAGCCGGCCCTGACAGCATGTGTGATTTTAAATTCTTTTTTGCCAATTCTTTTTTGGCTGACCTTGCAGTTCAGTATAAGGGCTCATGCACACGACCGTTGAATGTTTTGTGATCCGTAAATTGCAGATCCGCAAAACACAGATACCACCTGTGTACATTCCGTATTTTGCAGAATGGGACAGCTGGTTTCTAATAGAACATGTTCCATTTTTTTGTGGACTGGACATACAGACATATAGAAATGGAATGCACACAGAATCATTTCCGTTTTTTGCAGGCCCATTGAAGTGAATGGTTCCGCATACGGGCTGCAAAAAAAAAAAAAAAAAAAACAGCAAGGACATGGAAAAAAATGTGTTTGTGTGCATGAGTCCTTATCATACTGTGATTGATAAAATGGCTGTGAAACGTATAAACGTATAAATTGCATCAAAGAGGAACAGCATTCTATTATACGCTTTTTATGGTCAGAATTTGTTTAGGGAGAAAAAATTCATCTCTGCCTGTGTGCTTAATATGGGTATAAATTCCTCTCTTCTTTCAAGAACCTACCAGCAATGTAGAACAACTGAGTGCAGTCATGAGTGCAATGTATTGTGACATCAGTCAGAGAGAACTGAAACCCACAATCCGCTTTAAAGGGATTTTACCATCTTGGACAATGGGGATATATCGCTAGGATATGCCCCCATTGTCCTATAGGTGCGGGTACCACCGCTGGGACCCCCACCTATATCGAGAACGGGGCCCCGAAAGTGAAGGAGGGCGCACCGCACATGCGTGGTCGCCCTCCATTCATTTCTATGGGGACGCCAAAAATAGCCGAGCACTGGCTCAGCTATTTCCGTCGGCTCTATATAAATGAATGGGAGTCGGGCCGCGCATGCGCGGTGTGCTCCCATTCATTTCTATGGAGCCAACAGATACTATGTCAGCATTTTAAAAAGGGCTGGATGCTTATCTAATAGAAAATGATACTGAGGGTTGAAATTGATTTAACAATTAATGCTGCATACTTGATGGAGAAAAGTTGACATTGATGAATCTATGTCTTTTTCAACCTATGTAACTACAGTACAGACCAAAAGTTTGGACACACCTTCTCATTCAAAGAGTTTTCTGTATTTTCATGACTATGAAAATTGTAGATTCACACTGAAGGCATCAAAACTATGAATTAACACATGTGGAATTATATACTTAACAAAAAAGTGTGAAACAACTGAAAATATGTCTTATATTCTAGGTTCTTCAAAGTAGCCACCTTTTGCTTTGATTACTGCTTTGCACACTCTTGGCATTCTCTTGATGAACTTCAAGAGGTAGTCACCTGAAATGGTTTTCCAACAGTCTTGAAGGAGTTCCCAGAGATGCTTAGCACTTGTTGGCCCTTTTGCCTTCACTCTGCGGTCCAGCTCACCCCAAACCATCTCAATTGGGTTCAGGTCTAGTGACTGTGGAGGCCAGGTCATCTGGCGTAGCACCCCATCACTCTCCTTCTTGGTCAAATAGCCCTTACACAGCCTGGAGGTGTGTTTGGGGTCATTGTCCTGTTGATAAATAAATGATGGTCCAACTAAACGCAAACCGGATGGAATAGCATGCCACTGTAATATGCTGTGGTAGCCATGCTGGTTCAGTATGCCTTCAATCCCCAACAGTGTCACCAGCAAAGCACCCCCACACCATCACACCTCCTCCTCCATGCTTCACGGTGGGAACCAGGTATGTAGAGTCCATCCGTTCACCTTTTCTGCGTTGCACAAAGACACGGTGGTTGGAACCAAAGATCTCAAATTTGGACTCATCAGACCAACGGATTTCCACTGGTCTAATGTCCATTCCTTGTGTTCTTTAGCCCAAACAAGTCTCTTCTGCTTGTTGCCTGTCCTTAGCAGTGGTTTCCTAGCAGCTATTTTACCATGAAGGTCTGTTGCACACAGTCTCCTCTTAACAGTTGTTGTAGAGATGTGTCTGCTGCTAGAACTCTGTGTGGCATTGACCTGGTCTCTAATCTGAGCTGCTGTTAACCTGTGATTTCTGAGGCTGGTGACTCGGATGAACTTATCCTCCGCAGCAGAGGTGCCTCTTGGTCTTCCTTTCCTGGGGCGGTCCTCATGTGAGCCAGTTTCTTTGTAGCGCTTGATGGTTTTTGCGACTGCACTTGGGGACACTTTCAAAGTTTTCCCAATTTTTCGGACTGACTGACCTTCATTTCTTAAAGTAATGACGGCCACTCGTTTTTCTTTACTTAGCTGCTTTTTTCTTGCCATAATACAAATTCTAACAGTCTATTCAGTAGGACTATCAGCTGTGTATTCACCTGACTTCTGCCCAACACAACTCATGGTCCCATTTATAAGGCAAGAAATCCCACTTATTAAACCTGACAGGGCACACCTTTGAAGTGAAAACCATTTCAGGTGACTACCTCTTGAAGCTCATCAAGAGAATGCCAAGAGTGTGCAAAGCAGTAATCAAAGCAAAAGGTGGCTACTTTGAAGAACCTAGAATATAATACATATTTTCAGTTTTCACACTTTTTTGTTAATTATAGTATTCCACATGTGTTAATTCATAGTTTTGATGCCTTC
>ONZH01016000.1:0-19188 GCA_900303285.1 Rhinella marina
ATGAAGGTCCATCACCCATGCCCATGCTGGCACTGCTCTCCTATCCCCAGCCACACGATGCAGGTATAAGCCTGACACAGCATGGCGGTGACACCAACAAGTGACCAAGTTAGATGAGGTAGCAGGTGAGCCACCCAAAAATTTAGCCTGACGCAGCATGGCGGTGACAACAGAGTGACCGACCAAGTTAGACTGAGGTAGCAGGAGGTGAAGCACGGATGGTAATTTGAAGGTGGAGGAGGAGGGGTTGGAGAAAGTGGCATAGTAATTCTGACAAACCGTGAACGAGGCAGGCCCCGCAATCCTCCAAGTGGGCAGTACATGATCGGCCCCAGGGTCAGACTCGGTCAGAATATGTGAAATGTTTAGGGTGGCCAAACGCCGGGCTTGACGGCGGACCCGTTTCGGGTTATCGATTGTCGAAATGTTGACTTACATCAAGTTTAGTATCTGTCAGTTGCTGTGGCTGTTGGTGGTAAAGTGGTGAGCATAGCTGCTTCCCAAGCAGTTGACCCGGGTTTGATTCCCATCTATCGCACTATCGCAGGAGGCAATTAAAAGAAGAACCAAAAAAAATCAGTACAATATCTAATACGTCCCCTACCTGGGTAAATTGTTTGGAGAGAGGGCCTGTAGGTGGGGGGCAGGCTGGGGGGAAGGAGGTTGAGCTGGAAGAGCCAGAGGAGTGCCCCCTTGGCTAGCGTGTGTGGTGGTGACAACAGCCGGATGGCGTTCGAATGACGACGCAGGACCCAACTTAAAAATTTAGCATCAACCGGTACAGTTGTCAACTATGAGCTCGATCAAGTGTGGTATGTGTTCTATGTATTCTTCTCAGTTTAATACCGTATATGGCACCTATCCGGAAAAATAGTTTGGAAAGAGAAAAAGAGAGGAAAAAGACGTAAATTGTTTGGAGAGAGGGCCTGTAGGTGGACCTCCGGAAAAATTGTTTGGAGAGAGGGCCTGTAGGTGGACCTCTGGAAAAATTGTTTAGAGAGAGGGCCTGTAGGTGGACCTCCGGAAAAATTGTTTGGAGAGAGGGCCTGTAGGTGGACCTCCGGAAAAATTGCTTGGAGAGAGGGCCTGTAGGCGGACCTCCAGAAAAATTGTTTGGAGAGAGGGCCTGTAGGTGGACCTCTGGAAAAATTGTTTAGAGAGAGGGCCTGTAGGTGGACCTCCGGAAAAATTGTTTGGAGAGAGGGCCTGTAGGTGGACCTCCGGAAAAATTGTTTGGAGAGAGGGCCTATAGGTGGACCTCCCGAAAAATTGTTTGGAGAGAGGGCATGTAGGTGGACCTCCGGAAAAATTGTTTAGAGAGAGAGCCTGTAGGTGGACCTCCGGAAAAATTGTTTGGAGAGAGGGCCTGTAGGTGGACCTCTGGAAAAATTGTTTGGAGAGAGGGCCTGTAGGTGGACCTCTGGAAAAATTGTTTCTTAAATCTCTTTTTATTCAACAATGAAAGTACATTTAAAATACATTTAAGATACAATGTCGCTCACAAATATTCGTGTGTTCAGACCAGTACAATTTGGTATTACCACTATACAGTGAGTAAAAAGAAAAATATATCCTCTTTGAATTATGTCTCTATTACATGTGCAAGAAAATCGCTTCTAAATTACAGAGACAAAAGCAATGCATCCAAATTGCTTCTCTATTACATATGCGACAAGAAAACTAAATTAAACTCTTACATAAACCTTAATAATATGTTAAATAAATAAAACAAAACAAAAACAACAACACGAGGCGGACATATACCTCTATGGACATAAACCCCTGTGTAGGACCCCCAGGCACCAAATCAAGACACCTAATTATGGCAGGCCAAACACCTCTTTCTAATTGGGAAACTCAAAACAGAAAAACAAAACAAAATAAATGAATATGAAAGATGCTTACATGCTTAGCTTCATATGGCCCGGAAGGTCTTCCAAGGAAGCCATACTCGCAAGAATTTTTCATGTCTACGTTCAACCCAAGAAGTGAGTTCCTCTAATTCACATATTTGATCGACCTTACATAACCACTCTTGTAAGGTAGGTGGTGACGTGCTTAACCAATGAAGAGGTATCAGCAGTTTTGCTGCTAAAATAAGGTATGTAACCAATGCTTTTTTGATCAGTTGAAAAGGTAAAGGATCTAGCCACAGCAATATTAACTCTGGTGAAAAACATATCTCAATGTGGCTAAACTTATTAACAATCTTCTCCACCTCCTTCCAATACTCCATAATCCCCACACAAGACCACCAAATATGTGAAATGGTACCAGAACTGAAACCACATCTCCAGCACCGATCATTATCCAATACACCCCTTTGGTATAGAAGGGCCGGAGTTTTATATCATCTTGATACCGTTTTATAAGAGTTTTCCTGTATGCGTATGCATCTAGAGAAGCCATGTGATCTGCTTAAGATCTGTTCTACTTCAGTTTCTGTAAAAGAAACCTTCAATTCTTCCTCCCATTCATATATAAATGCTGGGCTGACTTCAGACTGATGAGAAAGCAACAACTTATACGACTTGGACATAAGTTTCGGTGGGGACATTGGAGACAATAAGAGTCTCTCATATTCTGTGGTCTCCCTCAAATCTGAATGTAAACTTATAAAAGTTTGGCAGACTTGTTGGACGTGAGAGTATTGTATAAAATGTATATTAAGACCTTCCAGCTTATACACTAAAGACTCATGTGATGGAATAATCCCATTCCTTAAGAATACTGAAATCGGGCATTCAAGCAATTTTCCCCATATCCGACTAGCATGTGAGGGATTAACCCCCTCTCCAAATAGGAAAGGTAGATATCCCATAGGCATGTGAGGAGCTGGAAAAGGTGAAATCGATCTACATCCACTTAGCTCCTGCCATATCTTAAGCAAACCCTTTGTCAGCACATTAGATATAGTTGGGAGTCTCTGTGTATTCAATGCTGCCCACATAAAGGATTGCTGTTCAATTGTAAGTCCCTCCTTTTCCAATGTAGCTGACAGAGTTCCCTGCATATTTATTTATATCTAACCATCTTTGAAGATGTATTGCTGAATAATATGCTTTAAGGTCAGGTAAACTGATTCCCCCCTTCTTCCTAGGTAATATTAACAATCTGTAACTTAGTCGTGGACGTGCCCCTTTCCAGAGAAACTTTGTAAACATTTTCCTGACATTATGAAAGAAGGACTGAGGTAAGTATATTGGTGCAATCTGCATCAGATATAAAAACTTAGGTAAAATCTAAGTAGTAAGAAAATGTTTCCTACCAATCCAAGATAGAAATGGGATTGAATCCTTAGTTAGTTGAGAACTAACCTTATTCAGCAGGGGTCTATAATTAAGTTCATATATCAAAGAAAGGTCAGAAGAAACCTTCATTCCCAGATATGTTATAGCTATCGGCTGCCACTCAAAAGGGGTATTAGCTTTCAAAGTTGTTACTTCCACAGAATTCAAAGTAATGTTGAGAACCTCAGATTTGCCCAAGTTTATTTTAAAATTAGAAAGATAACCAAACTCCTCTAATAGTAATAAAATGTGTGGAAAAGCTTCCGACGGATTTGTAATAAAGAATAATAAATCATCCGCATAAGCAGCAACTGTGTGAGTAAAAGATGGAGTTTTGAGACCTCTAATATATGGATTCTGCCTCACAGCCTGAATCAAGGTCTCCATACACAAAACAAACAGTTTTGGGGACAGAGGACAACCCTGGCGTGTGCCATCTGAAATAGAAAATAATGGAGAAAGAGTATTATTTACTTTGACTCTCACCGAAGGGAAGGTATATAATGACAATATGGCCTCAATAAATCCTAAAGGTATGCCAAACTTGTCCAGCATGGCCTCCATGAACGACCAATCTATTCTGTCAAAGGCCTTCTCGGCATCTGTGCCGAGAAGTACCATAGGAGCCCCGAAAGTTTTAACATAATGAATAACGTTCAAGACCCTGTTTGCATTATCTTTACCTTCCCTAGATGGAACAAAACCTGTTTGCTCCTTCGGAATGAGACTAGGGAGAAAAGGTTGCAATCTTCTAGCCAATACTTTAGCCCACAACTTTGCATCACAATTTAATAATGATATTGGGCGGTAACTACTGCACAGTTGTGGGTCTTTCCCTTCCTTAGGTAATATAGCAATATGTGCTTCTAATGTTTGTCTAGGAAAGGTCCCAACTCCCAATAATGTCTGAAATAAAGAAAAAATATGTGGAAGTAACACACTTTGAAATTCATTATAATAGAATATTGGGAGACCATCCGGCCCTGGGCTCTTACCTACTGGGGTTGATGTAATTGGTTTCTGAATTTCCTGCAACGTGATTGGTTGCAACAAAGAAAAAGCATCCTCACTAGATAGTGATTTTAATTGCAGTGAACTCAGAAAGCCCTTCAGCCTCCCCAGCCTAACCCTCCGGTCGATATCCCCTTCTTCAGTGTTAAGATTATATAATTGTTTATAAAAATCAGCAAATTGAGAAGCTATCCCATCAGTCTGATGTAGCAAGGTGTTATTGTGAGAGCGAATAGCCGCAATATGTGTATGAGGCCTATACCCCTTCAACACTGCGGACATTAACTTCCCACCCCGATCCCCATCCGCAAACATGCCTTGTTTAGAATAAAGCATAGATCTAATAAATCTGATATTTAAAAGGTCTTTCAACTGGTTCCTTAAAGCAGTAAGTTCTGACAATTGTGATAAAGCCAAAGACCGTTTATGAGTCCTCTCTAAGAGTGATATTCTGCTTAATAATGTGTCAATCTCCTTAAATCGTTTCTTTTTAACAGCTGTGGCCAGTGCAATAAACTCTCCCCGTATAAAATATGCTTTATGCACCTCCCATATAATTGGAAATGATACATCTGCACTGCAGTAATGTTGGTATCAAAGTAGGTAGAAAGTTTCTCACTGAAAGCTAGAATAGTAGCATCATCCTTCAGTAAAGTATCATTAAGCCTCCATGTCCAAGCCCTGCTAGAAGGAGATGGTAGCCGCAAGTCCATATTAATCTGAAACGGAGATTGACCCAATATCTGCAGAATTAACTCCAGAAATCGCGTATTGTGATATAAAAAAAATAGTCAATACGTTGATAAGAATGATGCACCTGAGAAAAAAAAGAAAAATCTTTATGTTCAGGATGCAGCACTCTCCATACATCTACTAAATGAAGGCTTTCTAGGGAGGTTTTAATCTTACTTAACCCAGCATATGAGATAGCTGGTCGTGATGATGAAGAATCCAATAAAGGGTTAAGTGTAACATTAAAATCTCCTGCAAGAATCAGCATACCCTCTGAAAACATAGTCAGTCGCCTAATAATCTCGAGAAACCATTTGACTTGGCCTGTATTGGGAGCATAAATATTTCCGAGTGTAATAAGCCGGCCATCCAAATGTCCCTTCACAAATATAAACCTGCCAGCAGGGTCAGATAATGCCTGCAACAAAGTAAAGGCAGCACCTTTTTTAAAAGCTATACTGACTCCTCTGCTGGCATGTACCCCATTATAGCTATGAAACCAACAGTCAAATGGAGAATACTGCAACTTTGGTATTTTACGTAACTTAAAGTGCGTTTCTTGCAAAAATAAAACGGTCGGAGATTGTTGCTTAAGCAAAGTAAATATTTGTGACCTTTTTTGCGGTACATTAAACCCTTTCACATTCATGGTTGTAAACATATGTTTGGTCATCCTATCAGATATAAAAAACTAAGATTGTATACAAAAAAAAAAAAGTTAATAAATAAATAAATAAATAAATAAATAAATAAATAAATAAATAAATAAACACCTGATGCCTGCCCTCAGGGAGTCCCACTAACCAATCAAAGAAAAAAGACAAAAAAGAAAAAGACGAGAAACATGTCCGCCACTGCTGAATAATTAACATGCCAAGCTCAAGTACCCCCATATCTGTGAACATATGTTCACATGATGGTAAACTAACCGGAGTGAACTTGTGTGTTATAATTAACCCCTTGAGGACAGAGCCCATTTTGGCCTTAATGTCTGGGCCAAATTTTTGAATTCTGACATGTGTCACTTTATGTGGTAATAACTTTGGAACGCTTTTACTTATCCAGGCCATTCTGAGATTGTTTTCTCGTGACACATTGTACTTCATGACAGTCATAAATTTGAGTCAGTATATTTCACCCTTATTTATGAAAAAATCCAAAATTTACCAAAAATTCTGAAAAATTTCCAAATTTCCAAATTTCAATTTCTCTACTTTCAAAATACACCGTAATACCTCCAAAAATAGTTATTATTTTACATTCCCCATATGTCTACTTTATGTTGGCATCATTTTGTAAACATCATTTTACTTTTTTAGGACGTTAGGAGGCTTAGAAGTTTAAAAGCCATTTTTCAAATTTTCACCAAATTTTCCAAAACCATTTTTTTTTTAGCACCAATGCAGATATAAAGTGATTTTGAGGGGCTTACATAATGAAACCCACCATAAATGACCCCATTTTAGAAACTACACCCCTCAAATTATAAAAAACTGCTGTTACAAACTTTGTTAACCCTTGAGGTGTTCCACAAGAATTAATGGAAAATGGAGGTGAAATTTCAAAATTTCACTTTTTTCGTAGATTATTCATGTTAATATTTTTTTTCTTGCAACATAGCAAGGGTTAACAGCAAACTAAACCTCAATTTACATTGCTGTGATTCTGCAGTTTACAGAAATACCCCATATGTGGTGGTAAACGTCTCTATGGGTTTGTGGCAGTGGTCAGAAGGAAAGGAGCGCCATACGGATTTTGGAGGCAAAATTTGCTAGAATAGTTTTTAGGCACCATTTTGTAATTGAGAGACCCTGACGTACCCCTACAGTGGAAACCCTCATAAAGTGACCTCATTTTTGAAACTACACCCTTCAAAGAATATATTAAGGGGGTACTGGCCACTTTGACCCCCTAAGCATTTTACGGAATTTGGAAACACTTGGCTGTGAAAATGAAAATTTTTTTTCTTCCAATAAAATGTTGCTTTAGCCCCAATTTTTTTTATTTGCATAGTTTGCATAAGGGGTAACAGGAGAAAAGCCCCCCCATAATTTGTTACCCATTTTCTCCTGAATACAGCAACACCCCATATGTTGTGGTAAACTGGTGTGGGGGCACATGGCAGGACTCAGAGCAGAAGGAGCGCCATATGGATTTTACAACACAGATTTTGATGGAGTGGTTTGCGGGAGCCATTGATTTTTATTTTTTTGAGCTATTGTCTTATGTGGGGGCTCATTTTTTGCAGGATGAGGTGAGGTTTTCATTGGTACCATTTTGGGGTAAATACGCCTTTTTGATCGCCTACTATTACACTTTTTGTGAGGGAAGAGGGAAAAAAATGGCTATTTTGGCATAGTTTTTTAAAAAAAATTTTTACAGCATTCGCCTGGGGGGCCATCTCATGTAATATTTTTATAGAGCAGGTTGTTACGGACGCAGCGATACCCAATATGTCCAACTTTTTTATTGTTGGAAAGTTTTACACATTAGATGCATTTTGAACAGAATAAAATATTTTTTTTTGTGTTGCCATTTTCAGAGAGCCATATTTTTTTCAGTTTTCAGGCGATTGTCTCAGGTAGGGTACAGTTTTTGCGGGACAAGATGACGGTTGAATTAATACCATTTTGGGGTAATTACGCCTTTTTGATCGCCTGCTATTACACTTTTTGTGAGGGAAGAGGGGAAAAAAATGGCTATTTTGGCATAGTTTTTAAAAAAAATTTTTTACAGCATTCGCCTGGGGGGCCATCTCATGTAATATTTTTATAGAGCAGGTTGTTACGGACGCAGCGATACCCAATATGTCCAACTTTTTTATTGTTGGAAAGTTTTACACATTAGATGCATTTTGAACAGAATAAAATATTTTTTTTTGTGTTGCCATTTTCAGAGAGCCATATTTTTTTCAGTTTTCGGGCGATTGTCTCAGGTAGGGTACAGTTTTTGCGGGACAAGATGACAGTTGAATTAATACCATTTTGGGGTAATTACGCCTTTTTGATCGCCTGCTATTACACTTTTTGTGAGGGAAGAGGGGAAAAAATGGCTATTTTGGCATAGTTTTTTTAAAAAATTTTTTACAGCATTCGCCTGGGGGGCCATCTCATGTAATATTTTTATAGAGCAGGTTGTTACGGACGCAGCGATACCCAATATGTCCAACTTTTTTATTGTTGGAAAGTTTTATACATTAGATGCATTTTTGAACAGAATAAAATATTGTTTTTGTGTTGCCATTTTCAGAGAGCCATATTTTTTTCAGTTTTCAGGCGATTGTCTCAGGTAGGGTACAGTTTTTGCGGGACAAGATGACGGTTGAATTGATACCATTTTGGGGTAAATATGCCTTTTTGATCGCCTGCTATTACACTTTTTGTGAGGGAAGAGGGAAAAAAATGGCTATTTTGGCATAGTTTTTTTAATTTTTTTTTACAGCATTCGCCTGGGGGGCTATCTCATGTAATATTTTTATAGAGCGGGTTGTTACGGATGTGGCGATACCTAACATGTTTATGTATTGTGTGTTTTTTTATTTTTAATCAATTTTTTTAACTTTTTTTTTAAACTTTTTTTTTAACTTTTTTTTTTCCACTTTCTTGACTCAGATCCACTTGGTTCTTCAAGAACCAGTGGGTCTGGTATTTTACAATACACTGCAGTACACTGTATAGTGTACTGCAGTGTATTTTCTTATAGCCTGTTCAAGCTCCTGCCTTTAGCAGGAGCTTGAACAGGCTTCCATGGCAAGCCAGACGAAAGCGTCTGGTTGCCATGGTAACCATCGGGACGCTGCCACAGCAGAGCAGCGTCCCGATGGAAGGGAGAGGGAGCTTCCTCCCTCTCATCTGCCCACACCATCGGCGCTGCCAGCGCACCGCAGCGCCGATGGGAGAGGGTTAACCCTGTTAACCCCTTCCATACAGCGGTCCCTACGGACCGCGGCATGGAAGGGGTTAAACTGCTGACATCGGTGCCAGCACCGATGTCAGCAGTTTCAAGCAGAGTATCAGCTGTATGCTGATACTCTGCTTGAATACCGCTCGGCCATCCTGAGAAATTATTGCGGGCGGCACTCGCGGCAGCCGCCCGCACATTACAAGTCTCCCCCCCGCCGCCCATCTGCCCACCCATGTGCCCACCCATGTGCCCACAGCCAATCAGGGGGGCGGGGGGGACACCCTGACCCCCCCCTAACCCCTGACACTCGGCGGGGATTCGCTAGAATAGCGCTATCCCCGCCGAGTACACGGATCTTGCTGTGAATGGCTGGTCTGAATAGACCAGCCATTCACAGCGATCGCCACCCCCCGAGGCCTTCACTATGGATGGCTGGCTGTGTCTAACAGCCGCCATCAAAGCATGTTAACCCCGCTGCACTGAGCAGCGGGGGTTAACATGCATGACGTACCGGTACGCCCTGTTGCGCTAAGTACCTCGCGCCCATGACGTACCGGTACGTCCATTGTCGCCAAGGGGTTAAACATCGGGGTAGAAAACTGATGAACAAAAACATCAGTCACTGGTCTGCCTGGCCTAAACCACCCTCCCCGGCCAATCTCACGAAATATGAGGATAAAAAAAGAAAGAAACAAGAAAGGCAAAAAAAAAAAATTATAAGAGTACAGAGACTACAATACTCCACACGCAGAATATTCTACAAAACTAAGCAACTCCTGCCAAAACCGCTATACCTCATAAGTGTCAATGATTTCAGATTACCATTTTCCATCATCCTATACAACCTATTGCGACCTTAACCCTAGAATGCGTATTGGGGGCCTTTTAGGCCCCCATGCTTACTTTTTTGTTATTATCTGCAAAATTACTTAAGTTAGAATTTTGAAACTCCAGGTAATCCTCAAGAATGTCGTTGTTGGTAATATCCAGTTGTTCATATATTTTTTTTCATAGGCATTTTGGTGTAACAATGCTTTTTTGGTGAAAAACACATCTGTACGGATTGGGGGCCTTTTAGGCCCCCATGTATTTTTTTATTATGTTCTCAGTAGTGTTTGTACCTCAAGTTACTTTATTTGTACTCAGTAATGCTGGTGGAGGGGCCAGGGTGTGGATAATGCCATATGAGGATGTCATGTGATTTTTGGAGGGAGAGATAAAGTCATGACATCATCTCAGGTCCTTCTGAACACAGTAATAAGCTGTGAAGAGAGTAATGAGGACAGTATACACTGTGAGCTAATTGTTAAGGAC
Source organism: Rhinella marina (assembly GCA_900303285.1). Classification (NCBI taxonomy): domain Eukaryota; kingdom Metazoa; phylum Chordata; class Amphibia; order Anura; family Bufonidae; genus Rhinella; species Rhinella marina. The sequence continues at coordinate 10,251 of ONZH01016000.1, forward strand.
CTGAGATAAGATACGATGTTGAGAGCAAGTTTCTGTTATAATTAAAATTTTGTTTACTAATCATATTTTATTTAGCAGTTTTAAAATAAACTTGTAAAAGTTATATAAGTGTGTTTTCCATATGATTTGCATGGGGGCCTAAAAGGCCCCCAATACGTTAATATGAAGATTTCTGATGTCACGCATTCTAGGGTTAAACCAAGCAACACAAAATTGGCAACATTATATGTCACTAGCAAATTCTATTATATTCAAGCAACATTGTCGATTGTAGTGACGTGAACAACTTTAGTTCCAAAATAAATAAATAAATAAATAAATAAATAACCACCATGCCTCCTATAACCACCATAAGTTTCCTCATAAAGCAGTCTCTGTCACCTTATAGAACCTAATAAAGCAAATACAAATACGTAGCATCTATAGAAAAATACTTGCAAGCTGTATTATTTTCAGGTAATATTGTCCCTTGCGGTAGGTCGCCTCGGTTTCTGTTGGTGACGTTTATCCGCTACAGTGGACCAAGGTTCTGATGGCTGAGGGAGTTGTGGCAAATCGTCATCCATTGGTACTTGAAGCCATGATGTTACAGCCACTGGTGGAATCCCCAACTTCGGCCAAGCAGCTTTTAAGTCCTCTGGTGTACGAATAACAATCTGCTTGTTGCTATGCATGATTACTATTCCAAAGGGAAATAGCCATCGATAGACAAGATTATGCGACCGCAATTGCTCCAATAACGGTCTCAAAGTCCTTCTCTTAGCCAAGGTAGTTGGGGAGAGATCTTGATATATATATACAAGGACAGAGTCCAGTAAGATTTCCCCTTTAACACACGCTTCTCTTAGAATGGCGGAGGTTTCAGCAAAGTTCAACAGCTTGCAGATAACGTCCCTTGGAGAATCTAAGGGCCCTGGTTTAGGCCGCAGCGATCTATGTATCCGTTCCGGTAGCAGCTCTTGCTGGGAAAAAATGGTAAGTGCTACCTGCATAAGTTGATCTGGAAGCCGCTCCTCCGGGATACCTTTTATTCGGAGGTTATTCCTCCGGTTTCAGTTCTCCAAGTCCTCAAGCTGGTTAAACGCAGTGTTAAGCTGTCGTTTCTGCTCCAGGAACTGCGCCTTAACCGCATCACCAAAAGTTAATAGCGCAGACTGTCGTTCCTCTATGGAGTCCACGCGGCCTCCAAGATGGCGTAGGTCTGTCTTGATATCCTTAAGCTCTTTCATGACCGGGAGTATTGCTTGCCGATAGTCTGTTTCAGAAAGGAGCGAGTTATCGATGCAGTGTCTCCCCGGGTGACTGGGGCATATCCCGCTGTGCTGTCTGCATCTGAATCATCAGCTACTTCCAAATCAGGTACTTCCGTCAGTAGCGCCCTCTTTTCCTCTGGCGTAAGGCTTTTCTTTCGTAAGTATTTCTCTATTTCTACCTGTTGTTTTTGCGATCTCGGAGTCCCGTGCAGTTCTTTGGCCTTATCTCTTCCAGTTCTCCCCATATTTGCTAAAAATGGCTAAAAATAGCCGGTAGAGGGGTCATACAGGAGAGGAGCTCCGGTATAAGCAGCCATCTCCTAGCTCACGCAGGCTCCACCCCCCGGAAAAATTGTTTGGAGAGAGGGCCTGTAGGTGGACCTCCAGAAAAATTAGTTAGAGAGAGGGCCTGTAGGTGGACCTCCGGAAAAATTGTGGTAAAAGAGTGCCAGTTGGACCTCTAAAAAATTGCGTTTTTTTTGTCAGCGTTAGGCAAAGACGACAAGGAGGAGGAGGAGGTGTAGGAGGAGTAGAGAAGAGGAATCGGATACATAAGAAGGAGGAGGAGATTTAAATTCCGGTGAAATCCAGGCTTTGTTCATTTTAATAAGCGTCAGCCTGTCAGCGCTGTCAGTTGACAGGCGTGTACGCTTGTTGGTGATGACGCCACCAGCTGCACTGAATACCCGCTCTGACAGCACGCTAGTGGCAGGGCAGGCCAGCACCTCCAAGGCATACAGCGCCAGTTCAGGCCACGTGTCCAGCTTTGAAACCCAGTAGTTGTATGGAGCAGAGTGATCGGTCCGGATGTTAGTATGGTCAGCTAGGTACTCCCTCACCATCTTTCTGTGCAGCTCCCCCCTACTCTACCTAGACTGGGGACAGGTGACAGTGTCTTGCTGGGGTGACATAAAACTGGCAAAGGCCTTGGAGAGCGTTCCCCTGCCAGTGCTGGACAAGCTGCCTGCTCGCCTCCTCTCCCCCGCTACTTGGCCCACAGAACCATGCCCTCTGCCGCTAGCGGCGTCAGATGGGAAGGATTGTTTCAGCTTGTGCACCAGGGCCTGTTGATATCTATTCACTCTCATACTCCTTTCCTCTGCAGGGATGAGAGTGGAAAGGTTCTGCTTGTACCGTGGGTCCAGGAGAGAACACCCAGTAATCGGTGTTTGAAAAAATGCTTCTAACACGAGGGTCACGGGATAGGCAGCCTAACATGAAGTCTGCCATGTGCGCCAGAGTCCCAACATGCAAGAATTCCCTCTCCTCACTGGGCTGACTCTCCATTTCCTCCTCCTCCTCCTCCTCCTCCTCTTCAGCCCATACACGCTCAAGAGTTAAGAAGGACTGAGCACTGGTACCCTCTTCTGTCTCGCAGACATTCTCCTCCTCTTCCTCCTCATCCTCATCCCCCTCCTCCGATACGCGCTGAGAAACAGACCAGAGGGAGCTCTGGCTATCAAGTGACGTATCTTCCTCCACCGTCTCTTGTGACAAGAGCAAAGCATCCGACTTGATGCTGAGCAGTGAGTTTTTCAACAGGCAAAGCAGCGGGATGGTGAGGCTGATAATGACGGCATCGCCGCTGACCATCTGTGTTGACTCCTCAAAGTTGCTCAACACCTGGCAGATATCAGACATCCACGTCCACTCCTCATTGTAGACTTGAGGAATCTGACTGACCTGACTACCAATTCTGGTGGAAGTTGACATCTGGCAGTCTACAATCGCTCTGCGCTGCTGGTAAACTCTGGATAACATATTTAATGTCGAATTCCATCTCGTGGGCACGTCGCACAACAGTCGGTGAGCGGGCAGTTGTAGGCGGTGCTGCGCTGCCCTGAGAGTGGCAGCATCTGTGATTGACTTGCGGAAATGCGCACAGATGCGGTGCACCTAGGTGAACAAATCAGACAGATTGGGGTATGTCTTGAGGAACCGCTGAACTATGAGATTGAACACGTGGGCCAGGCATGGCACATGTGTTAGTCTGCCGAGTTGCAGAGCCGCCACCAGGTTACGCCCATTGTCACACACAACCATGCCTGGCGTGAGGTTCAGCGGTGCCAGCCACACATCGGTCTGCGCCGTGATGCCCTGTAACAGCTCTTGGGCGGTGTGCCTTTTGTCACCTAAGCTCAGCAGTTTGAGCACCGCCTGCTGACGCTTACCCACGGCACTGCTGCTGCGCCTAGAGCTACCGACTGAAGGCGCCGTGCCCACGGATGGTAATTCGATGGAGGAGGAGGAGGGGTCGGAGGAGGAGGCATAGTACGTCTGAGAGACCGTGACCGAGGTAGGCCCTGCAATCCTCGGTGTGGGCAGTACATGCGCTGCCCCAGGGTCAGTCTCGGTCCCAGCCTCCACCAAGTTAACCCAATGTGCCGTCAGTGAGATATAGTGTCCCTGCCCTGCAGCACTTGTCCACGTGTCCGTGGTTAGGTGGACCTTCTCAGAAACAGCGTTGGTCAGGGCACGGATGATGTTCTGTGACATGTGCTGGTGTAGGGCTGGGACGGCACATCGGGAAAAATAGTGGCGGCTGGGGACCGAATACCGAGGGGCAGCCACCTCCATGAGATTGCGAAAGGCCTCGGTCTCTACCAGCCTATAGGGCAGCATCTCCAGGCTCATCAATTTGGAGATGTGGACGTTGAGAGCTTGGGCATGTGGGTGGGTGGAACTGTATTTCCTCTTGCGCTCCAGCGTCTGCTGTAAAGACAGCTGAACGCTGCGCTGGGACACATTGGTGGACACTGTGGAGGATCGTGGAGGCGAAGGTGTGGTTTTCCGGCAGGATGCGCTCATGCCGGGGTCCTGGGCAGGGGGTTGACTAGCAGAGGCAGTGAGTGACACAGGGGAAGGAGCAGTGGTGTGACCCACAGGAGGTGGTGAACGGCCTTGGTTCCATTGAGTGGGGTGTTTAGCACTCATATGCCTGCGAATGCTGGTGGTGGTTAGGCTAGTTGTGGTGGCACCCCTGCTGATCCTGGTGTGGCACAGGTTGCACACCACAGTCCGTCGGTCATCCTCACTTTCTTTAAAGAACCTCCAGACTTGCGAACATCTAGGCCTCACCACGGGAGCTTCACAACGTGAAACAGTTGCTGCTGATGCACCAGCTCTGGCCCTGCTTCTCCCTCTGGCCACACCACTGCCTCTTCCAACCTGTTCTGGTGCAGCACTCGCCTCCGCCTCAGAAGCACTGTCTTCACTCGGCTTACCAACCCAGCTTTGGTCAGTCACCTCGTCATCCTCCGATTCCTCAGTCTACTCCCTCATCGGACTTCCTGCCCTGACAACAACTTCACCACTGTCTGACAACCGTGTCTCCTCATCGTCCGACACCTCTCTACAAACTTCTTCCACTAAGTCAACATTGTCATCATCATCATCATCACCCACAGACTGCGACAGTTGGAAAACTTGGGCATCGGGAACGAGGTCAGCAGCAACCTGAGAAGTGGTTTGTGACTCTGGGAAGGGTCCAGAAAACAGTTCCTCAGAGTATGCCGTATCGCATTCCAAATTTTCCTGGGAAGGGGCAGACTGGGGGGAAGGAGGTTGAGGTGGAGAAGCCAGAGGAGTGCTCCCTTGGGTAACGTGGGTGGACTGCGTGGAAGACTGACTGGTGGACAAATTACTTGAAGCATTGTCCGCAATCCACGACATCAGCTGTTCGCACTGTTGCGGTTTCAACAGTCCTCTACCACGTGTCCCTGTAAGTTAAGACATAAAGCTAGGGAGTGTAGCTCTGCGGCGTTCCCCCTGCTCCCTCATCAGCAGGTACTGTCTCACCCTGCCCAGGACCACGGCCTCTGCCCCCTGCAGTAATTGAATGCCCACGCCCATGCCCTCGTCCTCGACCCTTAGCCCTGGGGTTCAAGGCCCTGGGCCTGCTGTACTGAACCCACAAACTTATTCAGTCTGAACAAGTAAATATATAGGTGGATAAGTTAGATCAAAATTACGTATGTTATTACGTACCGTGCAGTATGGAGCAATTACACGGAAACTATTAGATTAGGTAGACTTGGTCTGCTTAGTTGCAACCCAGACAAATGTCGCACAGAGATTTTTCTAATGTAGCTGTATCAGTGAGAGCAAAAGACCTTTTTTAATTAAGTGACGTACAGAATGTGTCACTTGGACAGAAAATACGGATTGTGTTGAGTGGACAGCTGAACTGTGACACACAGAATGGTTCCACACAGCTGTGTGAAATGGATTTGTATCACTGAGATAAAACAACAAAAAACTATGTTTTTATATATTTTTGTTCTTTATATTTCTTTTTAGTTTTTTTTTTTTTTGGAATGTGACGTGCAGAAACTATCAGAGAGCAAACTCAACCCCTGCTGACGATGGCTATTTTTACTACAACCCAGGCAAATGTCGCACAGTGATTTTTGGAATCTAGCTGTATAAGTGAGAGCAAAAGACCTTTTTTAATTAAGTGACGTACAGAATGTGTCACCTGGACAGAAAATATGGATTGTGTTGAGTGGACAACTGAACTGTGACACACAGAATGGTTCAACGCAGCTGTGTGAAATGGATTTGTATCACTGAGATAAAACAACAAAAAAACAATTTTTTTATATATATTTTTTTTATATATATTTTTTTTATATTTTGTTTTTTTGGAACGTGATGTGCAGAAACTATCAGACAGCAAACTCAGCCCCTCCTGACGGTGGCTATTTTGACTGCAACCCAGACAAATGTCACACAGAGATTTTTGGAATCTAGCTGTATGAGTGAGAGCAATAGACTTTTTTTAATTAAGTGACGTACAGAATACCTGGACAGAAAATACGGATTGTGTTGAGTGGACAGCTGAACTGTGACACACAGAATGGTTCCACGCAGCTGTGTGAAATGGATTTGTATCACTGAGATAAAACAACAAAAAAACTATTTTTTTATATATTTTTTTTATATATTTTTTTTATGTTTTGTTTTTTTTGGAACGTAACGTGCAGAAACTATCAGAGAGCAAACTCAGCCCCTGCTGACGGTGGCTATTTTGACTGCAACCCAGGCAAATGTCGCACAGAGATTTTTGGAATGTAGCTGTATCAGTGAAAATACGGATTGTAGTGAGTGGACAGCTGAACTGTGACACACAGAATGGTTCCACACTGCTGTATGAAATGGATTTGTATCCCTGAGATATAACAATAAAAAAAGGGTTATATATGGCGATAGCTGCACTACTAGTGCCAGCCAGCCAGCCCAGCCAGGAGACCAAAAAAAAATGTCTTGTAGCCCTTAGAAGGGCTGTTGGGTTCTTTTGAGATCACTCCTGCCTAACAAAGAACTAAATGCAGGCCCTAACACTCTCCCTGAAACGACGCAGCTCTATCCCTAACGACATCCAGATAGCATCTGAGCCGAGCACCGCAGGCAGTCACTAGTATATTCCAGGGTCACCTGATCAGGCCAGCCAACCCCTGCTATCGACATGTAAGGGCCCCACGTGATGCTGGGTGTACCGTAGAGTCTCCTGGCTTGTGATTGGCTGAGTTTATAGGCGCCAAAAATGCACAATGCGGAAGTTGCCATTTCCTCGAGCATGGCGAGATAGTCGTCCGAGCAGCTAGCACTTACGAGTACTCTAATACTCGAACGAGCACCTAGCTCGGACGAGCATGCTCGCTCATCTCTAACTTTTTCCTATTCCCTGGTGTCTCTGGTCTCTGTGGGTCAACCACACTGGACTACTCTAATAGGAAGTGGGCTGGTGGCTCCCCTGCAGTGATGTCAAGATCTCTGTATAGGATGAATACAGGGAACTGCCTGGATAATGCCCTTAGGCTTAGGCCAAGGTCAAACAAGTTGGTTGACACAGTGGTTAAACAGACTTTGATCATTACTCTGCTACAATATCTACATGCAATGTCTTTCCAGGTATCATCTGTCTAGTTTTACTGAAACTATTTCCAGTGCAGTTTCTAGTTCTGTAGGGACATAAATAGGAACCAAATCGATTTATGTGCCCACTCATGTGGCATTGATTATGCTGTATCATAGTCAATGGAGAACCCTAGTGGCCCAGAATCTATTCTCAGCAACTTTTATTATGCTATTTTAAGATACTTATTTTATCCCAGGGTACCTGCTGCGTCCCGCCGATCCTTTATCTATCTTGCTAATGCCCTTGGACCTATTAGTATAGTTGATTAATATCACTGGGATTGTCCGTGCCTGGATCAGAATCCCGGGGCGCCTTCCGCGTCCCGTTGATCCTATAGATGGGATGTTACTGCGGTTAAAAAATTACAGACTCCCCAGACATGTTTCGCCACATACGTGGCGTCCTCAGGGGTAATGGAGTCGCTAACGAATTTATTTGGGGGTAAACAACTCTTTAGCTATGGCTTTGACTTTTGAGTGTTAAAGTTACTGTTGCTTTCCTATCCTATAGAGACTAATTAGCCTGCATAATTATCTTAAGAGATTAGGTTTAGAGATGAGCCAGCACTAAAATGCTCGGGTGCTCGTTATTCGAGTCGAACTTTTCCCGATGCTCGGGTGCTCGTTTCGAATAACGAACCCCATTGAAGTCAATGGGAGACTCGAGCATTTTTGCGGGGGACCAAGGCTCTGCCTAGGGAAGGCTGGGTGAAAACCTGGAAACCTCAGAAAATGATGGAAATACCACGGAAATGGACAGGAAACAGCAGGGGCAGCATGCATGGATGCCTCTGAGGCTGCCTAATCCCACCATTACCCCAAATTCTCAGGCAACAGCCTGGTGGTTACCCTCATGGCAATTGTGCTCACCCAGACCAAGAAAGGCGAGGCACATGCCCATCACATGTTAGGGAAGCACCCAACTAGGTGCAACGAAGGTCCATCACCGCCTGCAGGTGACACCACTACTCATGCTGGCACTGCAGCTAAAATCAAGTTTAGTATCTGTTCTTATCAGTTGCTGTGCCTGCTGGTGGTATAGTGGTGACCATAGCTACTTCCCAAGCAGTTGATGCGGGTTCGATTCCCATCTATCGCAGGAGGCAATTCAAAATCAGTACAATATCTAATACGTCCCCCTACCTGGGAAAACTGTTTGGAGAGAGGGCATGTGGGGGGGAAGGAGGTTTCGCTGGAAGAGCCAGAGAAGTGCCCCCTGGGCTAGCGTGTGTGGTGGTGACAACAGCCGTACTGGATTTGGGAAAACTGTTGCTTTAACCCGTATGGTATCGATTCTTCTCAGTTTAATACCATATACGTCCCCTATCTTGGGACCCTATATTTAATGGATTTTTCGAACACGGCCAGGGGAGTGTTTTTCCCACTGCAGCTAAGGGGACGTGTCCATGCTCTGCCTATCACAGGTCAGGAGGCAGATAAAAGAAGAACAAAAACAAACATGAGTGCAACTTCTGATACGTCCCCTATCCGGCTAAATTGTTTGTACAGTGGGCCTGTAGGTGGGGGGGGGGGGGGGCAGGCTGGGGCAAGGAGGTTTCGCTGGAAGAGCCAGAGGAGTGCCCCCTGGGCTAGCGTGTGTGGTGGTGACAACAGCCGGAATGCATTTGGAAATGCTCTAGCATCAGCCGGTGCAGTATCGATTCTTCTCAGTTTAATACCGTATACGTCCCCTATCTTGGGACCCTATATTTAATGGATTTTTCGAACACGGAAACGGAAAAAGAGCTTGCTCTGGCCAGGGGAGT
>ONZH01016002.1:0-117527 GCA_900303285.1 Rhinella marina
CAAAAGGCACACCGCCCAAGAGCTGTTACAGGGCATCACGGCGCAGACCGATGTGTGGCTGGCACCGCTGAACCTCAAGCCAGGCATGGTTGTGTGTGACAACGGGCGTAACCTGGTGGCGGCTCTGCAACTCGGCAGACTGACACATGTGCCATGCCTGGCCCACGTGTTCAATCTAATAGTTCAGCGGTTCCTCAAGACATACCCCAATCTGTCTGATTTGCTCACCAAGGTGCGCCGCATCTGTGCGCATTTCCGCAAGTCGACAACAGATGCTGCCACTCTCAGGGCAGCGCAGCACCGCCTACAACTGCCCGCTCACCGACTGTTGTGCGACGTGCCCACGAGATGGAATTCGACATTAAACATGTTATCCAGAGTTTACCAGCAGCGCAGAGCGATTGTAGACTGCCAGATGTCAACTTCCACCAGAACTGGTAGTCAGGTCAGTCAGATTCCTCAAGTCTACAATGAGGAGTGGACGTGGATGTCTGATATCAGCCAGGTGTTGAGCAACTTTGAGGAGTCAACACAGATGGTCAGCGGCGATGCCGCCATTATCAGCCTCACCATCCCGCTGCTTTGCCTGTTGAAAAACTCACTGCTCAGCATCAAGTCGGATGCTTTGCGCTTGTCATAAGAGACGGTGGAGGAAGATACGTCGCTTGATAGCCAGAGCACCCTCCGGTCTGTTTCTCAGCGCGTATCGGAGGAGGGGGATGAGGATGAGGAAGAAGAGGAGGAGAATGTCGGCGAGACAGAAGAGAGTACCAGTGCTCAGTCCTTAACTCTTGAGCGTGTATGGGCTGAAGAGGAGGAGGAGGAGGAAATGGAGAGTCAGGTCAGTGAGGAGAGGGAATTCTTGCGTGTTGGGACTCTGGCGCACATGGCAGACTTCATGTTAGGCTGCCTATCCCGTGACCCTCGTGTTAGAAGCATTTTTTTCAAACACCGATTACTGGGTGTTCACTCTCCTGGACCCACGGTACAAGCAGAACCTTTCCACTCTCATCCCTGCAGAGGAAAGGAGTATGAGAGTGAATAGATATCAACAGGCCCTGGTGCACAAGCTGAAACAATTCTTCCCATCTGACGCCACTAGTGGCAGAGGGCATGGTTCTGTGGGCCAAGTAGCGGGGGAGAGGAGGCGAGCAGGCAGCTTGTCCAGCACTGGCAGGGGAACGCTCTCCAAGGCCTTTGCCAGTTTTATGTCACCCCAGCAAGACACTGTCACCTGTCCCCAGTCTAGGCAGAGTAGGGGGGAGCTGTACAGAAAGATGGTGAGGGAGTACCTAGCTGACCATACCAACGTCCATAGCGATCACTCTGCTCCATACAACTACTGGGTTTCAAAGCTGGACACGTGGCCTGAACTGGCGCTGTATGCCTTGGAGGTGCTGGCCTGCCCTGCCGCTAGCATGCTATCAGAGCGGGTATTCAGTGCAGCTGGTGGTGTCATCACCGATAAGCGTACACGCCTGTCAACTGACAGCGCTGACAGGCTGACGCTTATTAAAATGAATAAAGCCTGGATTTCACCGGAATTTAAATCTCCTCCGGGGGAAAGCAGCTAAAGATTTACATTACTTATGTATCCGATTCCTCTTCTCTACTCCTCCTACTCCTCCTCCTCCTCCTTGTCGTCTTTGCCTAACGGTGACCAAAAAAACGCCATTTTTTAGAGGTCCAACTGGCACTCAATACCACAATTTTTCAGGAGGGCCCCCTACAGGCCCTCTCTTCAAACAATTTTTCCTGAGGTCCACCTGCAGGCCCTCTCTCCAAACAATTTTTCCTGAGGTCCACCTACAGGCCCTCTCTCTGAACAATTTTTCCTGAGGTCCACCTACAGGCCCTCTCTCTGAACAATTTTTCCGGAGGTCCACCTACAGGCCCTCTCTCCAAACAATTTTTCCGGAGGTCCACCTACAGGCCCTCTCTCCAAACAATTTTTCCTGAGGTCCACCTACAGGCTCTCTCTCCAAACAATTTTTCCGGAGGTCCACCTACAGGCCCTCTCTCCAAACAATTTTTCCGCAGTGTCAACTACAGTGTAAAACAATGTTTCAGGAGCGTCAAACAGACAGCTCAAAACTATTTTTCAGGATGCGCAAGTACCGAGATTTGAAAAAAAAAATTTTTTTGCTGAGGGTAGACTTTATGTACTCCGAAAAGAAAAAAATTTTTGGAGGCTCAACAAAAGCCATTTCACTGCATTCTCAGTCGGACAAAGTCATTGGTGGTGTAACCGCCATGCTGTGTCAGGCTAAATTTTTGGGTGCTTCACCAGGTACCGCATACTAACTCTCACTCTGTTGTCACCGCCGCCATACAGGGCCACAAAAAATGTTTATGTGGTTCGCCTGCTCCCGCAGTGTCACTCGCTCACTCTGTTGTCACCACCATAGTGGTTTGCACTATAGCAGCCCAAGTCTGCACATTCCCCTTTTTATCTCCAAGTAATCTATACTGCACGTCACATAATAAAATGGGTTCTTTTGCTCTCAGTGATACAAATCCATTTCATAAAATCCTTTCTTTCTCTTTAACTGATCTATACTGAACGTCACTTTTAAAAATACGTCTTTTTCTCTTTCTCTCTCTCCAAACAATTTTTCCGGACAGGTACCATATACGGTATTAAACTGAGAAGAATACATAGAACACATACCACACTTGATCGAGCTCATAGTTGACAACTGTACCGGTTGATGCTAAATTTTTAAGTTGGGGTCCTGCGTCGTCATTCGAACTCCATCCGGCTGTTTTCACCACCACACACGCTAGCCAAGGGGGCACTCCTCTGGCTCTTCCAGCTCAACCTCCTTCCCCCCAGCCTGCCTTCCACCTACAGGCCCTCTCTCCAAACAATTTACGTCTTTTTCCTCTCTTTCTCTCTCTCCAAACTATTTTTCTGGATAGGTGCCATATACGGTATTAAAATGAGAATAATACATAGAACACATACCACACTTGATCGAGCTCATAGTTGACAACTGTACCGGTTGATGCTAAATTTTTAAGTTGGGGTTCTGCGTCGTCATTCGAACTCCATCCGGCTGTTTTCACCACCACACACGCTAGCGCAAGGGGCACTCCTCTGGCTCTTCCAGCTCAACCTCCTTCCCCCCAGCCTGCCCCCCCACCTACAGGCCCTCTCTCCAAACAATTTACCCGGGTAGGGGACGTATTAGATATTGTACAGATTTTTTTTTGGTTCTTCTTTTAAATGCCTCCTGCGATAGTGCGATAGACGGGAATGGAACCCGGGTCAACTGCTTGGGAAGCAGCTATGCTCACCACTTTACCACCAACAGCCACAGCAACTGATAAGAACAGATACTAAACTTGATGTAAGCCAACATTTCGACAATCGATAACCCGAAATGGGTCCGCCGTCGAGCCCCGGCGTTCGGCCACCCTGAGCATTTCACATACTCTGACCGAGTCTGACCCTGGGGCCGCTCATGTACTGCCCACTTGGTGGATTGCGGGGCCTACCTCGTTCAAGGTTTCTCAGAATTACTATGCCACTTTCTCCAACCCCTCCTCCTCCACCTTCGAATTACCATCCGTGCTTCACCTCCTGCTACCTCAGTCTAACCTCAGTCTCAGTCACTCTGTTGTCACCTCCATGCTGCGTCAGGCTAAATTTTTGGGTGGCTCACCTGCTACCTCATCTAACTTGGTCACTTGTTGGTGTCACCGCCATGCTGTGTCAGGCTTATGCCTGCATCGTGTGGCTGGGGATAGGAGAGCAGTGCCAGCATGGGCATGGGTGATGAACCTTCGTTGCACCTAGTTGGGTGCTTCCCTATATATTCCCACCATGCCAGCCATGGGTTGTACATTAACTAATAACAGGGAAAACAAAAAAAATATTTTACAGGAGGGTCAACCGCAGACACTCCAAAACAATTTTACATGAGGGAGTGTCTCCTGGTCTGCCATCGTGTTCGGTCAGGCTGTCAGTAGGTACACCACCTCTGTCGTCCGCAGAAGCGGCCACTATTAGGAAGGCCACGGCAAGAACATCCCCTATTCAATTGAGAGCAAGTGTAGAATTGTAGGAGGATGACACTTGTCTTCGGCAGTGGATTCACCTTCCCCTTTATCATTGCCAGACAACAGTTGGTGAAAAAGTAATTGGCAATGATGAAGAAAATGTAACGGTGCAGTGGACCGTCTGTGACGCAAAACCTATATATTGCCACCATGCCAGCCATGGGTTGTACATTAACTAATAACAGGGAAAACGAAAAAAATATTTTACAGGAGGGTCAACCGCAGGCACTCCAAAACAATTTTACATGAGGGAGTGTCTCCTGGTCTGCCATTGTGTTCGGTCAGGCTGTCAGTAGGTACACCACCTCTGTCGTCCGCAGAAACGGCCACTATGAGGAAGGCCTCGGCAAGAACATCCCCTTTTCAATTGACAGCAAGTGTAGAATTGTAGGAGGATGACACTTTTCTTCCGCAGTGGATTCACCTTCCCCTTTATCATTGCCAGACAACAGTTGGTGAAAAAGTAATTGGCAATGATGAAGAAAATGTAACGGTGCAGTGGACCGTCTGTGACGCAAAACCTATATATTGCCACCATGCCAGCCATGGATTGTACGTTAACTAATAACAGGGAAAACAAAAAAAATATTTTACAGGAGGGTCAACCGCAGACACTCCAAAACAATTTTACATGAGGGAGTGTCTCCCCATCTGCCATCGTGTTCGGTCAGGCTGTCAGTAGGTACACCACCTCTGTCGTCCGCAGAAGCGGCCACTATGAGGAAGGCCACGGCAAGAACATCCCCTTTTCAATTGAGAGCAAGTGTAGAATTGTAGGAGGATGACACTTGTCTTTGGCAGTGGATTCACCTTCCCCTTTATCATTGCCAGACAACAGTTGGTGAAAAAGTAATTGGCAATGATGAAGAAAATGTAACGGTGCAGTGGACCGTCTGTGACGCAAAACCTATATATTCCCACCATGCCAGCCATGGGCTGTACATTAACTAATAACAGGGAAACAAAAAAAATATTTTACAGAAGGGTCAACTACAGACACTCCTAAACAATTTTTTAGGAGGGTCAACTTCGGACACTCCGAAACAAATTTTTGGGAGGCTCGCCTACAGACATTTGACTGCTACCTCAATCTAACTTGGTCACTTGTTGGTGTCACTACGCTGTCACCATGATGTGTCAGGCTTATGCCTGCGTAGTGGGGTGGGGGATAGCACAGCAGTGCCAGCATTAGCAGTGGTGTCACCTGCAGGCGGTGATGGACCTTCGTTGCACCTAGTTGGGTGCTTCCCTAACATGTGATGGGCATGTGCCTCGCCTTTCTTGGTCTGGGTGAGCACAATTGCCATGAGGGTAACCACCAGGCTGTTGCCTGAGAATTTGGGGTAATGGTGGGATTAGGCAGCCTCAGAGGCATCCATGCATGCTGCCCCTGCTGTTTCCTGTCCATTTCCGTGGTGTTTCCATCATTTTCTGAGGTTTCCAGGTTTTCACCCAGCCTTCCCTAGGCAGAGCCTTGGTCCCCTGCAAAAATGCTCGAGTCCCCCATTGACTTCAATGGGGTTCGTTACTCGAAACGAGCACCCGAGCATCAGGAAAAGTTCGACTCGAATAACGAGCACCCGAGCATTTTAGTGCTCGCTCATCTCTATTCGGAACAAATCTGGTTCGTTACGGTTCGGTTCGCTCATCCCAAATGTTTTTGATATGGTACTTTATTTATGTTGTGAGTTGAAAGATATTTTGGCAAACTGTTCTTTTTTTTTTGGAAGAACGGAGGACAACCTGGGGGAGGAGACTGAAGAGGCAGAACAGCAGCACTCTGGTGAAGTTTACAGCTGGTGTTTGCAGCCAGACATAAGTGCAGCAGAAGTGTGTAGTTTTAAACACTGCTGTACTTAAGTCAAGCTTAAGGTAAACTCAGATTATTACTTCATTCGTATTTGTTATTGTAGAAAAAAATAAAACAAATCTTAATATCATTTTATATTGCTGTTTATGTTGTAGTTATTTTGAATTGTGTTGTATTTAGTATTTAGCTTAAATTGTGTGTGTTTTTTTACTTTGGTTAATGTGATCATTACTGCTGAGGTTGTATTAGGTTTGTTTTGGTTTCTGCATAGTCTGTATAGGTGTCTATTTGGGTGTAGCTGGGTGTAGCTGGTAACTGGTTTAATTAGATTAGCATAAGAAAAGACCTAGCTGACCTCGTTAGCGTAATAACAGCTGTACCTATATTTAAGGAAGGTTAAAGCACTGTAGAGCTTACTCTGGTGAAGTTTACAGCTGGTGTTTGCAGCCAGACAGAAGTGCAGCAGACATACAGAAGTGTGTAGTTTTAAAAACTGCAGTACTTAAGTCAAGCTTAAGCTGTACCTGTATTTAAGGAAGGTTACAGCTCAGTAGAGTTTACTCTGGTGAAGTTTACAGCTGGTGTTTGCTGGTTAAAGGCAACTAGACTATATGTTAGACAAATTAGCAAAAGGAAAAGAAAGAGAAATCCACTATGGTTTACTAGAGAGGTAAGAGCTATAGTGAATGATAAAAAGTCTGCCTATAAGAGGTATAAAGAGTCTGGAAGTGTAGCGGACAGAGAAGTGTATAAAATTATAGAGAAGAAGACAAAACAGATTATTAATGCTGCTAAAGCTTCAAAGGAGGAAGAAATGGCCAAACCAGTTTAGGAGGGTAATAAAACCTTCTTCAGATATATTAGTGACAGGAAGAAGAAAAACGGCAGCATTACAAAACTTAGCAATGGAAAAAATCTGTATATAGATGGGGATAAGGCGGTCGCTGACCATCTGAATAACTACTTCTGCTCAGTTTTTTCAGATTGCAACTTCCATAATCAGAATATGGCCAGGCATAGCATTGCCTCTAGTTGTAAGGATTCAGCCCCAGTGTTTTCAGAGGC
The DNA here is from genome assembly GCA_900303285.1 of Rhinella marina. Lineage (NCBI taxonomy): Eukaryota > Metazoa > Chordata > Amphibia > Anura > Bufonidae > Rhinella > Rhinella marina. The sequence goes on from ONZH01016002.1 coordinate 6,941, forward strand.
CGATGTTCTAGAGAAACTTGTCTGGCTTAAGTTAAATAAGGCCATGGGTCTGGATGGCATCCACCCCAGAGTTCTTAAAGAACTCTGATCTGTGATTGTTGGCCCCCTGACTGATCTGTACAATCAGTCCCTTCTTACAGGAGATGTTCCTGATGATTGGAGAATGGCCAATGTTGTACCCATTCACAAGAAGGGTAGTAGAGAAAAAGCTAGTAACTATAGGCCAGTCAGCTTGACATCTGTAGTGGTAAAAATGATGGAGACTCTTCTAAAAAAGAAGATAATTGACCACCTAACAACAAACAACTTGATGGACCGAAACCAGCATGGCTTTACCGAGGGCCGATCATGTCAGACTAATCTCATTGATTTCTTTGACTATGTAACTAAAGTGCTGGATGAAGGTGGTGCTGTGGATATCGTCGACGTGGATTTCAGTAAAGCTTTCGATACGGTTCCCCATAAAGAGCTGATAGATAAATTATCAAGAATTGGACTTAACCCCTGGATAGTTCAGTGGATCTGCAGTTGGCTGAAGGACAGATACCAGAGGGTTGTTGTTAATGGAGTGTATTCTGAGCAGAGGCTGGTTACAAGTGGGGTGCCACAAGGATCTGTTCTGGGTCCTGTTCTGTTTTACATGTTTATAAGTGACATAAGGGACGGCTTGGTAGGGAAGGTTTGCTTGTTTGCTGATGACACAAAAGTATGTAATAGGGTTGATGTTCCAGGAGGTGTCTATAATATGGAGAATGATTTATCTTTATTAGATAAGTGGTCAAAACAATGGAAACTGCAGTTCAATGTTTCCAAATGTAAAATAATGCACTTGGGGAGAAGAAATCCTCTATCTGAGTATCGTATTGGCAGTTCTGTGTTAACAAAGACTTCAGAAGAGAAGGATTTGGGGGTAATCATCTCTGACAGCCTCAAAATGAGTAACCAATGCAACCAGGCGGTAGGGAAAGCAAATCGTATGCTTGGCTGCATAGCTAGAGGTATAACAAGCAGAAAGAGGGAGATTGTGATCCCTCTGTATAGAGGACATCTGGAATACTGTGTTCAATTCTGGAGACCTCACCTGCAAAAGGATATTGCTAAAATAGAACGGGTCCAAAGAAGAGCTACAAAAATGGTGGAAGGTCTAAAGCATAGAACTTATCAAGAAAGACTCAGAGTTCTTAATATGTATAGTCTGGAGGAAAGAAGAGAAAGGGGGGACATGATTGAAACCATTAAATATGTTAAAGGACTGAATAAAGTTCAGGAGGGAAGGGTTATTAATAAGAAACTGAACACAAGAACAAGGGGGCACAATCTGAGGTTAGTTGGGGGAAAAATCAAGAACAACATTAGAAAATATTATTTCACTGAAAGAGTAGTAGAAGCTTGGAACAAACTTCCAGCAGAGGTGTTTGATAAATCCACAGTAACTGAATTTAAACATGCCTGGGATAAACATGTATCTATCTTAAGATAACAATACATGAATAATAAAAGGGCAGACTAGATGGACCAGGTGGTCTTTTTCTGCCGCCAATCTTCTATGTTTCTATGGAAAAAAACACCTCAGACACTAGATAATATCCACACAAAATGCAGATTTCCCAACAAGAAGAACATGTTTTCTGTTCTTTCAGTAGTTTTCCATTTGAGAGAACAGAACCATTTACAAAGCAATTTTACATTTGTATATTTATTCTCAGTTCATTTTTGAAAGTTGTTCATTGTATTGTTTCAGTACATTCCAACAGCCAAAATTTTATATTCTATTCAATATCCAATGATGGCTTATTTTTTGGGGGGTAAGTTGTCTATTAAGGGCACCTAAATTCCGTTTATCATGTCTGTTCATTGGAAAATGGGGATGCGCAAAAAATTCTTTACATCACATCATTCATGCTCTGCACTAAAAATGACATAACATCCTTATATCTGCAGGTCAGTAAAAATACAATTTTTAACCATTTTTTGAAAAAATAAAAACCTTTGAAAATTATCTAAATTTCTTTGATCATCATTTCCGGCAGCCTAACTTTTTTTATTATTCGTCTACAGAGCTATATGGGACTTGTTTTTGCGGGACAAATTTAGATTTATGGTACCATTTTGTGGTACGCACGCTTTTTGATACTGTTATTCAATTTTTGGGGAGGACAGGGCGACAAAAAAATGTTGAATCGCATGTTTTTATTTTTTATTTTCTTTTACGGCAATCAACATACAGAGAAATTTTATTAATATTCCAATAGTTCCGAGATTTTGAGATGTGGCGATAACTAATATATTTTATTTTTTTACTTTTACAGCCCCCTTAGGGGGCTATAACCTGGGATCTTTTCATCCCTTGTCCTATTCACCCTATTAGAGATCTGTTAGGCCTCTTGCAGACGAGCGTGTGACACGTACGTCTTCCCCATCGCAGCCCCTGGCCTGAACTCCTGGCACTGATGGGGTCACATAGCATTATACTGATTTATGATGCTATTTAACCCTTACGGTTATGGAATGTATTGGATAACACTAACAGCATTATGTTAGTTATCCAAAACATTCCACAACTGTAAGGGTTATATAGCATCATAAATCAGTATAATGCTATGCGACCCCGGCAGTGTCTGGAGTTCAGGCCAGGGGCTGCAATGCGGAAGACGTGCGTCTCACACACTCATCTGCAAGAGGCCTTAGGGTGAATACGTTTTGATGCGCTCCTTGCTGAGCTGTGCCTCATGCAAGTGAAATTTCACTGAGGGGAGTCTGATGGAAAGGCAGAGGGAGCCACATTCATCTGCCTTACCTCACAGATGCCGCAATGTTGATTGCAGCATCTGAGGGGTAAATGATCGTCACTCTCCATCATTGCGGTCGGGTGTCTGCTGTATAATACAGCAGGCACCTGCCATGTATGGAGCGGTCTCACTTGCAGCAGCCCACTCCATTCTTCTTTAACCCCAGTGTGGAATGTTTGGTCAAATTTTGCTACATTTGGTGAGAACTGCCACTTTTCAAAGTGGTCTATGTTTAACCCCTTCTGGACACTGCCATTTTTCACCTTCCTGACACGGCCAACTTTTGCAAATCGGACATGTGTCATTTTATGTGGTAATAACTTAGGTATGCTTTTACTGATAAAACCGATTCTGAGATTATTTTCTCTTGACACATTGTTCTTCATGTTTGTGGGAAATTTGAGCCAATATAGTTTAATTTTATTTATAAAAAATCCCAAATTTATGGAAAATGTAAAAATATAGCTATTTTTTTAATTTTAATTTCTCTGCTTTTTAGGCAGATAGTGATACTTCATAAAATAGTTTTCAGTGAATATTCACCATATGTCTACTTTATGTTGGCATCATTTTCTAAATGCCATTTAACTTTTTTAGGACATTAGAAGGCTTAGAATTTTAGAAGCAATTTTAAAATTTTTAGGAAAATTTCCAAAACCCATTTTATTAAGGACCAATTCAGTTATGTCATATGTCATAAGTCATTTTGAGGGGCTTGCATAATATAAATTAACCCATTTCACATAGTACCCCGGTCAAATTATTCAAAAGCCATTAGGTGTTCCACAAAAATGATAGGAAAATGGAGGAGAAATTTCAAGTTCACTTTTTTTGCAGATTTTCCATTTTAATGCAGCTGACTTCAATATTGATTTCCCTGATTCTTCAGTTTACAGAAACCCCACATGTGTGCTTGTAAAGTGCAGAAGGGGCTCACAGTAGGGCTCAGAAGTAAAGGAGTGTCATATGGTTTTTGGAGGACATGTTTTGGTGGGAATCCTCAAAAAGTGAAACCATTTTGGAAAGTACACCCCCTCAGTGAATTTATTCAGACATGTAATGAGTGCTTTGACCACAAAGGCGTTTAATAAAATTTCAAAACACTTCATGGAAATGAAAAATTTCCTTTTTTTTTTACAAGAAAATGTCACTTTAGGCCCATTTTTTTCATTTTCCCAAGGGGTAACAGGGGAAAATGCACCCCACAATTTGTTAATAATTTTCTACAGAATATGTGCATTTGAGACCTAGGTGCAAAGTGAAAATTGCAATTTTTACACAGAGATACAATTATGCTGTGCACAGCTGTGCCCAATTATGCTGTGCCCAGCTGTGCCATTTAAGACACACCCTTTAAATTGTTAGACGGGTTCTACTGAGTACTAAACAGCCATAAATATGGACACAAACTGCTCTTTGAGTACACAGCATGGTTAGCTTTTGCAGATTTTGATGGACTAGTTTACAGGCACCTTCCTTTTGAAAAGCATCTCAAGTACCATTACAGCCATTTTCTGAGCACTATGCGGGTCATTTACAAACTGATATATGCCAGTTTTTTGCAAAGGTTATTTGCACCGTAATCTGTGACTTTTTCCTGCTCACGCCAGGTCTAAAAAAAGGGGTGTGGTGTGGGAGGGGAAAGAGATGGACAGAAATACTAATTTTATAATTTTTTTTAACATTTAACCACTTTTATACAAAGCATTTTTTGAATCATGTTTTTAGAAATTTTCTGAAAGCCATTTTTGGAAATTCATATTATTTTTATTTTTCTGGTAATGGTCTTGAGTGAGGGTTTGCTTTTTGCAGGATAAGGTAACAGTTTCATTGGTACCATTTTAGGGTGCATAAGATATTTTGACTGCTCGATATGGTTTTTGTGAGGTGAAGTGACTGGATAGATAATTTGATGTTTTTATAGAGTGGGTATTTTTTTATTTTTGAAAAAGGCATTTTGTGTTACCATTTTCTGAAAGCTATAATTTTTTTTAATTTTTCAATCGATTATGTCTTTATGTGAGGGCTCATTTTTGGCAGGATGAGTTGTTGTTTTCACTGATACTATTGTGGGGTACATAGTACTTTTTAATCGCTCAATGTACTTTTTGTGAGGCAAGGTGACAAAAAAATGGCTGTTTTAGCTTTTCTTTTTTACAGCCACCTGATGTATTAGCTAATTTTATACAGTCAGTCATTACAGACACATGAATACCTAATATGTCTATTTTTTATTTATTTTATTCAAAATGGCTTTTTTGAGGGGAAAGGGACACTTTTTACTTAGTTTTTTATTTTTATAATAACACATAATAAAACTTTTTAGTTTTGTACCACAGTGACTTCAACTTTTGGAGGCTGGATGCCTGTTTCAGTGCAGTACAATACATGCTATATTGTACTGCACTATACTGTAAATTTTACATTCATAGTTTGCCTATGAGACCTACTCTGGGGGCAACTGCCAGGCCGTAATACCATTGCAAGGCCTGGGGCTGCTATGGCACCCACTGGCCCCCTAATAGTGCAGGGTAAAGATGGAGAAACAGAGGAAGCCCCTACCTCTGTGAACCTCCTATATGCATGGGTTGCAGCATATAAAGGGTTAATCTGCCAGCGTCTGTGTTTTCAGCGATGCTGGCAGATACAGTGGGGGCCCGGCTGTCACTAACAGATCAGCATTCCATACTATTATGGCAGTTTGTGGGGAGTCATTTCCCGCTGCACTGTAACAGTATGTCAGATCTTGGGAAGGGGTTAAAGGATAAAAGCTAGATTTGACCTGGATGATGACACATTTACTATGTGTGACTGGCAAAAGTCGCAACTCCAGACCAGGCAACACCAGGTGTATTTTTACACATATAAGTGTAAACCACATTGCACTCAAGCCGATATAATTATATGCATCCGAAGTTGCTTCGATCAAAATATTGGAATAGTACTGTACGGAGATCCGTTTTCGTACAGTATTAGAATGTATGGGCTCCGATAAGCCAAAGTAAGTTATTCGCGAAGTAGCGCGTGACTTCGTTGAATAACTTCAGTAGTTGATTTTTAAAGTGGAAAACCAATTTAAAACTTGAAACCGAACTCAGCGTCGGTTCCAAGGTACTAGTATTAGGGCTTGTTGGTTGCAGAACAAGTTGAACTTTCCAATGGCATCATTTAATAATGCATACAATGTAGTGAGAAGCTGGAAAGACATTCAAAATGAGGTAGAAATGGAAAAAAATGCAATTCCACCACAGTTTTATGGTCTTCATTTCTACAGTGTTCCCTATGTGGCAAAACTGTCCTGTTACCTTCATTTTCCAGATCAGTACAATTATGGGGATACTACATTTATATAGTTTTTCCTGTGTTTTTATACCGAAAAAAAACTTTATAAAAAATACATTTTTTCATTGCATCGTCATATTTTGACCCAATAACTTTTTTATAGTTATGTCTACAGTTTTTGCAGAGAAATCTGTCATTTTCGCTGATACCATTTTGAAGTGTGTATGATTTTGTGATGACTTTTTATTAAATTATTTTGGAAGCGAAGCAACGCAAAAAATGCAAATCAGCCATTTTGATTTTTTTTCTGTTACGGTATAAAATATGTGGGATAAATACATTTATATTTTACTAGTATAGCTGCAGCAATGCTTATGATCAATATTTTGGGGGTGATCTGAATGTTTATATATTTTTTATATTTTTAAAAACAATTTTTTTCCACCCTCTAGGGGACTTTAACATGCCATCATTAGACTGATTTTCCCATAGACTGCATTTATTTAAGATTGTAGCCTATGGGAGAGTCAATATATTCCTATGACGCACTGTCACCTTCAAGCCTCCTTAGGAATATGCCTGCGTTCATCATGGTGAACTCGACCAGGCTCCAGGCTACAACCACTAATGAACAGCATCCACGATCTTAGCATGGGGGTCGCAGACATTAACCCTGAGTCTCTGCTATTTAAAACAGCTGGACTTCAATTGTACATGTACGGTGGAGGTCCAGAAAGGGTTAACATAGTAACATAGTTTGTAAGGCCGAAAAAAGACATCTGTCCATCCAGTTCAGCCTGTTTTCCTACAAGTTGATCCAGAGGAAGGCAAAAAAACCATGTGAGGTAGAAGCCAATTTTCCTCACTTTAGGGGGAAAAATTCCTTCCCGACTCCAATCAGGCAATCAGAATAACTCCCTGGATCAACGACCCCTCTCTAGTAACTATAACCTGTAATACCCTCCAGAAATACATCCAGGCCCCTCTTGAACTCTTTTAGTGAACTTACCATCACCACCTCCTCAGGCAGAGAGTTCCATAGTCTCACTGCTCTTACCGTAAAGAATCCTCTTCTATGTTTATGTACAAACCTTCTTTCCTCCAGACGCAGAGGATGTCCCCTCGTCACAGTCCTCGGGATAAATAGATGATGGGAGAGATCTCTGTACTGACCCCTGATATATTTATACATAGTTATTAGATCTCCCCTCAGTTGTCTTTTTTCTAAAGTGAATAACCCTAATTTTGATAATCTTTCTGGGTACTGTAGTCCACCCATTCCAGTTATTACTTTAGTTGCCCTCCTCTGAACCCTCTCCAGCTCTGCTATGTCTGCCTTGTTCACAGGAGCCCAGAACTGTACACAGTACTCCATGTGTGGTCTGACTAGTGATTTGTAAAGTGGCAGGACTATGTTCTCATCACGGGCATCTATGCCCCTTTTGATGCAACCCATTATCTTATTGGCCTTGGCAGCAGCTGTCTGGCACTGGCTTCTACAGCTTAGTTTGCTGTTCACTAAAATTCCTAGGTCCTTTTCCATGTCAGAGTTTCCCAGTGCTTTACCATTTAGTATGTACTGGTGACTTGCATTATTCCTGCCCATATGCATAACCTTACATTTGTCAGTGTTAAACCTCATCTGCCACTTTTCTGACCAAGCCTCCAGTCTATCCAGATCCTGCTGTAGCAGTGCACTGTCCTCCTCTGTGTTAAAGGGGTTGGCCACCCTAAGTATCAAAAATCCAAAATTCCCCCAGACAATAGCCAACACTATGAAGTATTTCTCAGGTGACATGTACTGGCTGTACGTCATTTATCTAACCTGTTCACCATGACACACTTCCCTGGAGGAGCTCCCTCAGACAGGCTGTGTGGGAGGAGCAGCTGCAAAGTGAAAGTAACAATCCCAGCATGCACTGCAGCAAGCATGTCTAGAGGAGAAGTCACATGACCTCCCTGCCCACCTGTGTTCCCATAGAGACAAGAGCCCCTTAGATAATATCAATAACCCAGTTATCAGTGAATAACTGTTGTACAGACATAGCAATATAAATATATATAATAAAGAACGGCCCAGTCCCAACAGTAAAGGAGGGGGGGTGTTACCCTTTTCATAAATTTGCTGTGGGGCCCAGTCATTTCTAGTTGTGCCACTGGATGTAAGCCAAAAACAGAATGGGGGGGGGAAGGTTATCATTTCCCTTGTTCCTAAAAAGTGGTGTTAAAAAGTTGCAAACTATGGGACAGATTTATCAAAACTGGTGTAAAGGAAAACTGGCTTGGTTGCCCATAGCAACCAATCAGATTCCACCTTTCATTTTTCAAAGCACCTTTGGGAAATGAGGTGGAATCTGATTGGTTGCTATGGGCAACTAAGCCAGTTTTCCTTTACAGGAGTTTTAATAAATCTCCCTCTATGTGTTTGCAAATTTTTAACTGCGCTTTTTTTTTTTAAAGGGCGTGACAATGGGAGAGACCGGGCGTGACCAGTCACCCCAACAAATTTATGTTCATTTTCACCAGTTTTCTGACTCAAATGAAGCCAGAAATCTATGGCAGCTCTGAGCTGTCAGATTTCTGTTTAGGTGCACGGACTGTACAAATTGATCTGCTGACATACAGAGGAGCCTCCTGTCTATCATCATATGATCTGCTCCCAGCTGACAGCCCATCAATCATCTATGAATATATGACTACCCTTCATCTGGGGGAAAAAGGAAAATGAGTGTAGTCAAATAGCTATATATAACATACAGGGGTGTCACAAGTCACTATATATAATGTACAGGGGGTCACACATCACTATATATAATGTACAGGGGGTCACACATCACTATAATGTACAGGGGGTCACACATCACTATATATAATGTACAGGGGGGTCACACATCACTATATATAATGTACAGGGGGGTCACAAGTCACTATATGTAAAGTACAGGGGGGTCACACATCACTATATATAATGTATAGGGGGTCACACATCATTATATATAATGTACAGGGGGGTCACAAATCACTATATATAATGTACAGGGGGGTCACACATCTGTATATACAGTATAAAGGGGTCACTGTAAGGGGTTCACAGATCTCTGTATGCAGTGGTGGGGGGGTCACACATCAGTATATACAGTGTATGGTGGTGGTGTCAACTATTACTGTATACAGGGGGTCACACATCACTATATACAGTATAAAGTGGTGATCACATATCACTGTATTGGCGGCATGATATATCACTATATACAGTGTGCAGGAAGGAGAGGGCACATATTTACAGATGACATCAGGGACTGCTGCTGCTATCACTGACCTCAGCCATACTGACAGCTCAGAAGGGGTTAAAGCTCCTGACCTGTTGGTCTGGCTGGAATAAACATGTCTGTGATAAGATCACATTGCAGAGTGGTCATAGACAGGACAGACACTAGGATTGCTCACACTTTGTTGTCCACAGCACCTTTCTGGCTCTGCTACATCACTGCAGTCAGTGAGTTACATCACAGATTCTCCTCATTCTCTCTTCCTCTTGCAAAGTTTCTTTATTTCAGCTTCTAACAAGTTTCTCTGCTAAGCCCCTTTCAGCCCTGTATAGTCAGGACTGAAGTCACAGCAGAAGGAAACTTCTCTGACACAAGCAGGGTGCCTTTAGGACCCAGGAGCAGCACACTCCTTCCATGGATTAGAGCACACGCTGGCATGGACGAGGCAGGGAGCTATGAGAGAAGCACAGAGAGGGCGTGGCTGCCAATAGCAAAGGAACCAGGCAGATCTGCTGCAGAAGATATATGAGGAAGTTTATTGTCTGCCTGCTTTCTTTACAGTTTTAATAAGTGCTAACAAAGTGGCCAACCCCTTTAATTACTTTACACAGTTTAGTGTCATCTGCAAAAATTGATATTTTACTATGCAAACCTTCTACATTATCATTAATAAATATATTGAAGAGAATAGGACCCAATACAGACCCCTGTGGTACCCCACTAGTGACAGTGACCCAATCTGAGTATCTACCGTTAATAACCACCCTCTGTTTTCTATCACTGAGCCAGTTACTTACCCACATACAGACATTTTCTCCCAGGCCAAGCATTCTCATTTTGTATACTAACCTTTTATGTGGTACCGTGTCAAACGCTTTGGAGAAGTTCAAATATACGACATCCATTGAGTCGCCGTGGTCAAGTCTAGAACTTACCTCCTCATAGAAACTGGTTAAAAAAAAAGGCTTGCTTTGCGGTGTAGCTCCCTGCACTGGTCAACCTGCAGGGTTTGGCTCAGTAGGGTGCTTGGAAGGTGCTCCTGATTTTTACTGCCCTTTTTCTCCTTTTTGCTCCTCTGGGCATTTGAACAGGGGTACACGCATAGCAATCATCATGGTACAAGCAGTATCCCTGCTCAAACACTGGGTGTTTGAGGTCCCAATTAATCTTCCAAGATGTGTTTAGGGAGGGTGGACAGCTTGGGCGGTGTCTCAACACTCATAAATACAAAATGTGCAAGTGTAGCCTAAATCTATTACAAATTTTTATGCCATAGCTGATGCTTTTGTTTCACAAATACTGACAAAATTTCACCTTCCCCTTGAAATGCCTCAGTAACACATCAATGGCAATATGTTGTTGAAAGGTATAAACTGCAGAAAACTTCTGGGCCAAAAAAGGTCTAATTTTAAAAAAGGTGGTCAAACACTGAGGTCATCGTGGGGGGGATAATTGGTAATTAATATAATTAATAATTTTTTAATGGCCTTAAAATGAGCGCTGTGCTGATGGATGATGTTAGTTGACCAACAGGAAAGACTCTTTTTTTGTTAGGCTACTTTCACACTAGCGTTTTAAAATTCCGGTATTGAGTTCCGTCATAGGGGCTCAATACCGGAATAAAACGCTTCAGTTTTGTTCCCATTCATTGTCAATGGGGACAAAACTGAACTGAAGACAACGGAATGCTCCTGAAAGCATTCCGTTCCGTCTTCAGACCGGAGAACAAACCGCAGCATGCTGCGGTTTGCTCTCCGGTCCAGGCATCCGCACCAAGACGGATCCGGAATGACCCCCAATGCAAGTCAATGGGGGTGGATCCGTCTGGTGTGACCATAATGGTAACCGGATCCGCCCTCCATTGACTTTCAATGGAGTCCATTACGGATCCGGGTACACATAGACACATACAGACATAAACATACACACACATAAAGACATACAAACACACATACATACTTACATGCTCCCCGGCAGGTCTTCGGAGCGTCAGGACGGCTCACACAGGTCACGATTGCCCACAGCGCCCTCTGCTGGGCGCCTGGTGGAATCATCAGATGATGATTCCACCAGGCGCCCAGCAGAGGGCGCTGTGGGGAATCGTGACCTGTGTGAGCCGTCCTGACGCTCCGAAGACCTGCCAGGGAGCATGTAAGTATGTATGTGTGTTTGTATGTCTATATGTGTGTGTATGTTTATGTATATGTATGTACTGTGTGACATGTGTGGGGCCGGAGCGCGGTTCCGGCTCCACACATGTCACTGCGGCAGGCCTGATCCGGCAGCACCCTTCACCTGCCGGATCAGGCCTGCCGCCAGTGTGAAAGTAGCCTAAATCCCATGTTCAAAACCAACTGCATTTGTTATCTCCAACCCTTCGTTGAACAAACAACCTTCTGTTACAATCAAATACATGCTTCCCTTTAAAATCGAAAAGATTTCCAGCAGTGCTATCAGCTCAGAAATTGCAGAAACCAGTGGGAACAAAGTAGACTCATGTAATGTCCAGAGAAGTCTGGCCAGAACTGGTCTTCATGGAAGAACTGCAGCAATAATTTCGAAGTGGAAACAGGGCAAAGTAACTGAACTATCATAAAAACAGGAGCTGGGGTGCAGAAAAATGGCAGCAGGTGGTCTGGACTGATGAGTAGTGATGAATATTAAAATAAGTTTGAAAAAAAAGTCGCTGGAGTGAATTGCATAAAGTTTATTAAAAAGTTCATGCCTTTGTCACCACTAGAGAGAGCTCGGGAGCTTACTGTATATGGGCTATTTTTTAATGCCTAAAGTATGTAGGAAACTCCAAAGCTCTCTCTAGTGGAGACTACAAAAAGCCAGCATGTTATTAAAAAAGGCAGAGATGTTAAAACTTTCATGTTAAAACTTTCAGTTTCCATTGAAAAAACATTGGAACTGACCATATGTACTATGTAAAACAGTACCCAACATAAAGGAATCATTTTTTATTCATAAAGAACATTACTTTTTTTTTCTATCCAGTTGGGGTGAAAATATAGGAAATATACAGAAAGTGTAGCCTTTTTGTTGGTAACCTATGAATTAGCATCTCAGCAGACAATGGGAAAACTGTTGGTTTGTTAATTTCGGATATTAAATAAGCCACCACCTCATCTGCAGACAGCTGTGTCAGGGTGATTGCCCCTCATCAGTGCAGAGAAGAGAGTACTAGCTTAACTGGGTGAGAGGCCAAGTCAGGATTTGTGGGGTACTAACTCTTCTTAGCCAGTACTCTATGCTCTGCACTGATGAGGGGCAATCCCTCTGAAACAGCTGTCTGCAGTTGAGGTGCTGGTTTATTTAATATCCAAGTCATGTGTCAAGGCCTATTTAAAGGGTCGATATTGACTTATAGCAGGGATGCCCAACCTGTGGTCCTCCAGCTTTTGTAAAACTACAACTCCCACCATGCCCTGCTGTAAGCTGATAGCTATAGGCTGTCTGAGCATTCTGGGAGTTGTAGTTTTGCAACAGCTGGTGGTTGGGCATCCCTGACTTATAGGATAACTGCCTTACATCTGGTGGCATTAAAGGCAGAGCTTGTGAAGAGCTCATTTGTATCCCTTTCTTCCCAGAATTCCAGAGAATCATGTACAGCCTATAAGTCTCCTCACGCTGATTAAGGAGCTCTCCCCAAATCCTAGAAATTTATGAATAAATGTGAATAACTGGGTGTTACCTGCTGTACATTCACTAGACCAGGGATGGCCAACCTGTGGCTCTTGAGCCACATGCGGCTCTTTGCCTCTTCAAGTGTGGCTCTTTTGGTGGAGCCAGGAAGCCATCAGGCCGGCGCACTCTCCACCCCATGCTCAGATCTCCTTTCCTGAACAAGCACCATTACTACTCTGTAGCTCCAGCTTACTCTTCACTAGATCCTGATGCACACAGTGTCAGAACGTAGTATGTGGAGACACACGCTATTACCTGGCGTTGTGTACATCAGGTCACATTGGACAGCGTGTCAAACATACAGAGTAGCAGGTGCCCAATCAGGGGAGGTAGGAGATTTTTCTAAATGATAGAACTGAGCATGGGGTCTGATCTAGGCATGGGAGGTTCTGATCTGAGCATGGGGGATCTGATCATGTGTTGGGAGCCTGATCTGAGCATCAGGGGTCTGATCTGAGCAAGGGGGCTCTGATCTGAGCATTGAGGGTCTGATCTGAGCATGGGGGGGGGGATCTAATCTGAGCATGGGAGTCTTATCTGAATATGGGGGAGGTCAGATCTGAACGTGAGGGTCAGATTTGAGCATGGGATGATCTGGTGTGAGCATGGGGGTCAGATGTGAACATGGGGGGTCCTGATCTGAGCATGGGGGGGGGTCTTATCTGAGCGTGGGGGGAAAGATCTGAAGATCTGAGCATGGGAGGAGATCTGAGCAATGGGGGTCTGACACTGGGAGTCCGATTTGTGTTGAGGATAATATTTTAGGTCAGATGAGGATTGGGGGTCTGATTTAGGAGTCTGATCTGTGGTCTGATGAAAAATATTTTTTCTTTTTTTTTCTGCTAATGAAAAATAAGATCAGATCAGATGAAAAACATGTTTTTTTATTTTTCTCCACTAAAACCTAGGTGCATCTCATAGGGCGAAAAATAGGATGACTCGTGTGCAAATGTATAGTTTGTGGCTCCTGGTAGTTTATACGTTTTTTTCCTTGGCTCTTTGTGGCTGTAAGGTTGGCCACCCCTGCACTAGACCGTCCTTGCACAGTGGCGCTAGCAGCAATGACTGGACAGTGTCAAACTGTGCAGGGACATACCCAGCTGGTATATCGGCATATTATGTGGAATACAATTATTCACTGTCAGGAGTGGTAATGGGTCTACTTTAATAAGGTTTTTTCACAATGACTGCGTTTATACACTCCAGCTGTCATATGTGGAAAAAACTCTGTACACCTGCCACGACCACTGGCTGCATGATTTGTGGGTAAAGTCAAGGTTGTACTTCGAACATGATGTGGCCATTGACCTCTGTGGGTTGTGGCCGCATGTGACTCCTGTTTCTCAATCAATAGCTATTAGCAGACAAAGACTCAGTGCACATAGAGAGCCATCAACAATGCTGGTCTCAGCAGCCTGCTGTTAGAGCACACGTGTACCTCTCCTCATGTGCACTAATTGTGGACAGATTTTAAAGTCTTCTCCTGAATTCAGTTCTAAAACAAACGTAGATCTTGATAGAACAGCGTTAATCGATTGTCACATCCCAGAGTCTGCTGTCACTGTGTGAAAGATCATGCCATTTTGCACAAGCCACAGGGAATCAGTTTATATTAAATCGGATTGCTTTTTTGGACAGTTTATTCCGGCATTCTGCTGGTGGGAATGTTCACAGAGGACTGCTCAGATGCACCACAGCTGATCATTATCTTATGGGTGCGGGCTGCCTTACATGTGGTGTCCTTGCCCCCAGTATACTGGATATCAATACCTTCTGGAAAGCTGGAGGCAGATACCTCCTGATGAGACCGCTCACCCTGTAAGTCAATGCAGAGATTTATGACCCACACATAATATAACTGTTGAAAGGAATGACACAACTGATATTACAGGGAGTGTCTCTTTATGTAAAAGTGATATGAAGGGAATACATTACCTACCTGGTAAAGCTTTCAGCCTATGCAGATATGTCTGGGGATGGTGAAGTAGTGATCGTGGGAGCAGAGATATATTCCTCCCACGAGGAATTTTTAGTACCAATCTAACCGTCATCTCATCCGGCAAAAAAGTAGCCCCTACCTGAGACAATCGCCCAAAAAATATAAAAACTACAGCTCTCACACTATGAAGACACTAAAACGTGATTTTTTGTTTCAAAAATGATATTATTGTGTAAACCTTAAATAAATAAAAAAAATTATACGTTAGGTATTGCCACGTCCGTAACAACCTGCTCTACAAAAATCTCACCTGACATAACCCCTCAGATGAACACAGAAAAAATGAATAAATAAAAGCTGTGCCAAAATTACCAATTTTTTGGGTCACCTTGCCCCAAAAAGTATAATAATGAATAATCAAAAAATCATATGTACCAAAAAATGGTACCAATAAAAATTTCAACTCTTCCTGCAAAAAATGAGCCCCTACACAAAACGATCGGAAGAAAAATAAAAAAGATATGGCGTTCAGAAAATGGAGACACAAAAACATATTTTTTCTCAAAAATGCTTTATTATGTAAAACTGAAACAAAGAAAGTAGACATATTTGATACACTCACGTCCATATAAAAATAACACATGATCTAACTTGTCAGATGAACATGATAAAAAACAAAAAATAAATACAGTGCCAAAACATCCATTCTTCCGTTACCTTGCCTCCCAAAAAAAAATAATATAGAGCGATTAAAAATCATATGTACCCCAAAATAGTACCAATAAAACTGTCATCTTATACCGTAGTTTACAAAATGGGGTCACTTTTTGATTGTTTGTACTATAGGGTGCATCTGGGGGACTTCAAATGAGACATGGTGTCTAAAAACCAGTCCAGCAAAATCTGCCTTCCAAAAACCATACGGCGCTCCTTTTCTTCTGTGTCCTGCCATGTGCCCATACAGCAGTTTACCACCACATGTGGGGTGTTTCTGTAAACCGCAGAATCAGGGTAATAAATATTTGAGTTTTGTTTGGCAGTTAACCTTAGATGTGTTAAAGAAAAAATGGACTAAAATGGAAAATCTGCCAAAAAAGTGAAATTTAGAAATTTCATCTCAATTTTCCTTTAATTCTTGTGGAATACCTAAAGGGTTAACAAAGTTTATAAAATCAGTGTTAAGTAACTTGAGGGGTGTAGTTTCCAAAATGGGATCATTTATGGGGGGGGGGTTCTACTATGTAAGCCCCACAAAGTGACTTCAGACCTGAACTGGTCCTTAAAAAGTGGGTTTTGGAAATTTTCTTAAAAATTTTAAGAATTGCTTCTAATGTCCCAAAAAAAAAAAAATTACATTTACAAAATGATGCAAACATAAAGTAGACATATGGGGAATGTTAAATAACAAATATTTTGAGGTATCACTTTCAATTTTAAAAGCAGAGAAATTAAAATTTTGAAAATTGTGAATTTTTCAAAATTTTTGGTAAAGTTGGGATTTATTCATAAATAAAGGTGACATATATTGACTCAAATTTATGACTGTCGTGAAGTACAATGTGTCACGAGAAAACAGTCTCAGAATGGCTTGGATAAGTAAAAGTGTTCCAAAGTTATTACCACATAGAGTGACACGTCAGATTTTCAAAAATAAGCCTGGTCACGAAGGTGCAAAATGGCCCGGTCATTAAGGGGTTAAAGGGGTTCTCCAGGAAACTAAACTAAATTAAAAAAAGAAATATTATGTCATAATAAAACATTCATCAATAGCTTTATTTATCAAAAGAAGCTTGTTTTTCCTGGGGAGTTATTATTGTGGGACCCTAAAATGGCTGCAATTAAGTCACAGCAGCAGAAACACATCCTAGAATGCCCAGTACACGCACCAGGACGGCATCAACATCAGCAGCTCCAGACACTGTTCAGCCTGAGGTAACTGCTACTTCCTGGTTGAGCTGTCTGGTAGTAAGACGGGAAGGAGCATAGGTGAGCATGCGCATTGTGCTTAGACAGTTCTCAGTGAAGAGAAGGGTAAAAATAAAAACTGTTCCATGGAGACTGGGTTTGCGATCTGTCTCAGGCACCCAGCAGGGATCTGAAGCGGGCAGTTTTAAAAGGAATCTGCTCTTATGGCAGTGTGCGCTGTGCCCTGTCAGTCTGACAGGAGTTTGGGAGGCCAACTACATTGTCACAAATCATTTCTCTGTGGCTGAGTTTTTGGCTGTGTGCTATGAACTGTCAGTCTGACAGGAGTGAGGGAGGTCGGCTACATCGTCAGCTGCTGGCTGTGTAAGGCTACTTTCACACTAGCGTTTTTAAATTCCGGTATTGAGTTCCGTCATAGGGGCTCAATACCGGAAAAAAACGTTTCAGTTTTGTCCCCATTCATTGTCAATGGGGACAAAACTGAACTGAAGACAACGGAATGCTCCTGAAAGCATTCTGTTCCGTCTTCAGACCGGAGAACAAACCGCAGCATGCTGCGGTTTTCTCTCCGGTTCAGGCATCCGCACCAAGATGGATCCGGAATGACCCCCAATGGGGATGGATCCGTTTGGTGTGACACACCAGTAATCTGGATCTGTCCTCCACTGACTTGCAATGGGGAGTGTCATTCCGGA
The DNA here is from genome assembly GCA_900303285.1 of Rhinella marina. Classification (NCBI taxonomy): domain Eukaryota; kingdom Metazoa; phylum Chordata; class Amphibia; order Anura; family Bufonidae; genus Rhinella; species Rhinella marina. Next base: position 24,531 of record ONZH01016002.1, read on the forward strand.
TCCGGCTACACATATACAGAGATACATACAGACATACATACATACTCACACATACACACAAACACATACATACTCACATACTCCAGGCAGGGACGCCGGCAGCATGTCTTCACGCGCCTCCTGCGCGCAGCTATGACGTTTCCCCACTGCGCCCAGCAGAGGGCGCTGTGTGGAATCGTCATCACTGCGCGCAGGAGGCGCGTGAAGACGTGCTGCCGGCGTCCCTGGCTGGAGTATGTAAGTATGTATGTGTGTGTATGTATGTTCTCTGTGTCTTGTCCCAATGTCTGTGTCAACATGTGTGGGGCCGGACTGCTGCTCCGGCTCCACACATGTATCAGCGGCAGTACGGATCCGTCGGCACTAGAGATGAGCAAGCACTAAAATGCTCGGGTGCTCGTTATTCGAGTCGAACTTTTCCCGATGCTCGGGTGCTCGTTTCGAGTAACGAACCCCATTGAACTCAATGGGAGACTCGAGCATTTTTTGCAGGGGACCAAGGCTCTGCCTAGGGAAGGCTGGGTGAAAACCTGGAAACCTCAGAAAATGATGGAAACACCACGGAAATGGACAGGAAACAGCAGGGGCAGCATGCATGGATGCCTCTGAGGCTGCTTAATCCCACCATTACCCCAAATTCTCAGGCAACAGCCTGGTGGTTACCCTCATGGCAATTGTGCTCACCCAGACCAAGAAAGGCGATGCAAATACCCATCACATGTTAGGGAAGCACCCAACTAGGTGCAACGAAGGTCCATCACCGCCTGCAGGTGACACCACTGCTCATGCTGGCACTGCAGCTGACATCAAGTTTAATATCTGTTCTTATCAGTTGCTGTGGCTGTTGGTGGTATAGTGGTGAGCATAGCTGCTTCCCAAGCAGTTGACCCGGGTTTGATCGCAGGAGGCAATTAAAAGAAGATCTAAAAAAAAAATCAGTACAATATCTAATACATCCCCTACCCGGGAAAATTGTTTGGAGAGAGGGCCTGTAGGGGGGGGGGGGGAGGAGGTTTAGCTGGAAGAGCCATAGGAGTGCCCCCTGGGCTAGCGTGTGTGGTGGTGACAACAGCCGGAATGGATTTGGAAAAACTGTCGCTTCAACCAGTATGGTATCGATTCTTCTCAGTTTAATACTGTATACATGCCCTATCTTGGGACCTTATATTTCATGGATTTTTCGACCACGGAAAACGGAAAAAGAGCTTGCTCTGGCCAGGGGAGTGTCTTTCCCACTGCAGCTAAGGGGACGTGTCCATGCTCTGCCTATCACAGGTCAGGAGGCAATTAAAAGAAGAAACAAAAAAACATCAGTACAATATCTAATACGTCCCCTATCCGGGTAAATTGTTTGGAGAGAGGGCCTGTAGGTGGGGGGCAGGCTGGGGGGAAGGAGGTTGAGCTGGAAGAGCCAGAGGAGTGCCCCCTGGGCTAGCGTGTGTGGTGGTGACAACAGCCGGATGTAGTTAGAATGACGACGCAGGACCCCAACTTAAAAATTTAGCATCAACCGGTACAATTGTCAATTATGAGCTCAATCAAGTGTGGCATGACTTATAAATGGATATTGCATGTGGTCACGTACTCCCTGGAACCCCATAGTCACCCCTTCCCTGATGTGCTAGCCCAGAACATTCTCTGCCCCAATTCGCAAGACCTTTTGCTGTTTCCGTGTGCTGACAGTGGGGATTTACCAGTGTTGTCTGAGGAGGTGGTGGACAATGGCGAGACATAGGTGTCGGGGGGTGAGGTAGTTGTATGGGAAGCAAGTTACAGTGGGGACTCCTTGGGGGGACTTTCTCATGATGGGACAGATTCAACTTGGGTGGATCAGGCACAGGAACAGATCAATTTTTTTTTGTGTTTATTTAACTTTTATTTAGCAAAAATAACCAGAGATATTTATTCGTTATCTTCTCTGCGCAGTCTGGCGTTGGGGTTCGTCACTTTGATGGCGAGCTGTGCCGCTCTCTCCACAATGGTCTTTAGGTTCTTAGATGGAGACGTTGTCGGCGATTTCAGCACAGAAGGACTTGTTGCTTATCAACAGAACCTGGACCTCCTTGACATTGTGGACCAGGAATTTGCGGAACCCTGTTGGCAGCATGTGTTTGGTCTTCTACTTGCTACCGTATCCAATGTTGGGCAATATAGATACGCAGGTAATATTATTTTTCACACCTATCCCAAAAATAATAATTTACGCAGTTTGCGCAAATAAAACTGGAAACTGGAATTGGAGAGAGGGCCTGTAGGTGGACCTCCGGAAAAATTGTTTGAGAGAGGGTCTGTAGGTGGACCTCCGTAAAAATTGTTTGGAGAGAGGGCCTGTAGGTGGACCTTCGGAAAAATTGTTTGGAGAGAGGGCCTGTAGGTGGACCTCCGGAAAAATTGTTTGAAGAGAGGGCCTGTAGGTGGACCTCCGGAAAAATTGTTGAGAGAGGGCCTGTAGGTGGACCTCCGGAAAAATTTTTTGGAGAGAGGGCCTGTAGGTGGACCTCTGGAAAAATTGTTTGAATAGAGGGCCTGTAGGGGGCCCTCCTGAAAAATTGTGCTAAAAGAGTGTCAGTTGGACCTCTAAAAAATGGTGTTTTTTGGGTCAGCGTTAGGCAAAGCCGAGATGGAGGAGTAGAGAAGAGGAATAAATCTTTAGCTGCTTTCCCCCGGAGGAGATTTGAATTCCGGTGAAATCCAGGCTTTGTTCATTTTAAGAAGCGTCAGCCTGTCAGCGCTGTCAGTTGACAGGCGTGTACGCTTATCGGTGATGACGCCACCAGCTGCACTGAATACCAGCTCTGACAGCACGCTAGCGGCAGGGCAGGCCAGCACCTCCAAGGCGTACAGCGCCAGTTCAGGCCACGTGTCCAGCTTTGAAACCCAGTAGTTGTATGGAGCAGAGTGATCGCTACGGACATTAGTATGGTCAGCTAGGTACTCCCTCACCATCTTTCTGTACAGCTCCCCCCTACTCTGCCTAGACTGGGGACAGGTGACAGTGTCTTGCTGGGGTGACATAAAACTGGCAAAGGCCTTGGAGAGCGTTCCCCTGCCAGTGCTGGACAAGCTGCCTGCTCGGCTCCTCTCCCCCGCTACTTGGCCCACAGAACCATGCCCTCTGCCGCTAGCGGCGTCAGATGGGAAGAATTGTTTCAGCTTGTGCACCAGGGCCTGTTGATATCTATTCACTCTCATACTCCTTTCCTCTGCAGGGATGAGAGTGGAAAGGTTCTGTTTGTACCGTGGGTCCAGGAGAGTGAACACCCAGTAATCGGTGTTTGAAAAAATTCTTCTAACGCGAGGGTCACGGGATAGGCAGCCTAACATGAAGTCTGCCATGTGCGCCAGAGTCCCAACACGCAAGAATTCCCTCTCCTCACTGGCCTGACTCTCCATTTCCTCCTCCTCCTCCTCCTCCTCCAAGTCCTCCTCTTCAGCCCATACACGCTCAAGAGTTAAGGACTGAGCACTGGTACCCTCTACTGTCTCGCCGACATTCTCCTCCTCTTCCTCCTCATCCTCATCCCCCTCCTCCGATTCGCGCTGAGAAACAGACCGGAGGGTGCTCTGGCTATCAAGCGATGTATCTTCCTCCACCGTCTCTTGTGACAAGCGCAAAGCATCCGACTTGATGCTGAGCAGTGAGTTTTTCAACAGGCAAAGCAGCGGGATGGTGAGGCTGATAATGGCGGCATCGCCGCTGACCATCTGTGTTGACTCCTCAAAGTTGCTCAACACCTGGCAGATATCAGACATCCACGTCCACTCCTCATTGTAGACTTGAGGAATCTGACTGACTTGACTACCAGTTCTGGTGGAAGTTGACATCTGGCAGTCTACAATCGCTCTGCGCTGCTGGTAAACTCTGGATAACATGTTTAATGTAGAATTCCATCTCGTGGGCACGTCGCACAACAGTCGGTGAGCGGGCTGTTGTAGGCGGCGCTGCGCTGCCCTGAGAGTGGCAGCATCTGTGGTGGACTTGCGGAAATGCGCACAGATGCGGCGCACCTTGGTGAGCAAATCAGACAGATTGGGGTATGTCTTGAGGAACCGCTGAACTATGAGATTGAACACGTGGGCCAGGCATGGCACATGTGTCAGTCTGCAGAGTTGCAGAGCCGCCACCAGGTTACGCCCGTTGTCACACACAACCATGCCTGGCTTGAGGTTCAGCGGTGCCAGCCACACCGGTCTGCGCCGTGATGCCCTGTAACAGCTCTTGGGCGGTGTGCCTTTTGTCACCTAAGCTCAGCAGTTTGAGCACCGCCTACTGGCGCTTACCCACGGCACTGCTGCTGCGCCTAGAGCTACCGACTGAAGGCGCCGTGCCCACGGATGGTAATTCGGAGGAGGAGGAGGGGTCGGAGGAGGAGGCATAGTACATCTGACCATGACCGAGGTAGGCCCCGCAATCCTTGGTGTGGGCAGTACATGAGCGGCCCCAGGGTCAGACTCGGTCCCAGCCTCCACCAAGTTAACCCAATGTGCCGTCAGTGAGATATAGTGTCCCTGCCCGGCAGCACTTGTCCACGTGTCCGTGGTTAGGTGGACCTTCTCAGAAGCAGCGTTGGTCAGGGCACGGATGATGTTCTGTGACACGTGCTGATGTAGGGATGGGGCGGCACATCGGGAAAAATAGTGGCGGCTGGGGACCGAATACCGAGGGGCAGCCACCGCCATGAGATTGCGAAAAGGCCTCGGTCTCTACCAGCCTATAGGGCAGCATCTCCAGGCTAAGCAATTTGGAGATGTGGACGTTGAGGGCTTGGGCATGTGGGTGGGTGGAACTGTATTTCCTCTTGCGCTCCAGCGTCTGCTGTAAAGACAGCTGAACGCTGCGCTGGGACACGTTGGTGGACACTGTGGAGGATCGTGGAGGTGTGGTGAAGGTGTGGTTTTCCGGCGGGAGGCGCTCGTGCCGGGGTCCTGGGCAGGGGGTTGACTAGCAGAGGCAGCGAGTGATGCAGGGGGTTGACTAGCAGAGGCAGCGAGTGACACAGGGGAAGGAGCAGTGGTGTGATCCGCAGGAGGTGGTGAACGGCCTTGGTTCCATTGAGTGGGGTGTTTAGCACTCATATGCCTGCGCATGCTGGTGGTGGTTAGGCTAGTAGTGGTGGCACCCCTGCTGATCCTGGTGTGGCACAGGTTGCACACCACAGTCCATCGGTCATCCTCACTTTCTTTAAAGAACCTCCAGACTTGCGAACATCTAGGCCTCGCCACGGGAGCTTCACTACGTGAAACAGTTGCTGCTGATGCACCAGCTCTGGCCCTGCTTCTCTCTCTGGCCACACCACTGCCTCTTACAACCTGTTCTGGTGCAGCACTCGCCTCCGCCTCAGAAGCACTGTCTTCACTCGGCATATCAACCCAGCTCGGGTCAGTCACCTCGTCATCCTCCGATTCCTCAGTCTGCTCCCCCCTCGGAATTCCTCCCCTTACAACAACTTCACCACTGTCTGACAACCGTGTCTCCTCATCGTCCGACACCTCTTTACAAACTTCTTCCACTAACTCAACATTGTCATCATCATCACCCACAGACTGCGACAGTTGGAAAACTTGGGCATCGGGAAAGAGGTCAGCAGCAACCTGAGAAGTGGTTTGTGACTCTGGGATCAGAGTATGCCGGATCGCATTCCAAATTTTCCTGGGAGGGGGCAGACTGGGGGGAAGGAGGTTGAGGTGGAGGAGCCAGAGGAGTGCTCCCTTGGGTAACGTGGGTGGACTGCATGGAAGACTGACTGGTGGACAAATTACTTGAAGCATTATCCGCAATCCACGAGATCAGCTGTTCGCACTGTTGTGGTTTCAACAGTCCTCTACCACGTGTCCCTGTAAGTTGAGACATGAAGCTAGGGAGTGTAGCTCTGCGGCGTTCCACAGCTCCCTCATCAGCAGGTACTGTCTCACCCTGCCCAGGACCACGGCCTCTGCCCCCTGCAGTAATTGAATGCCCACACCCTCGTCCTCGACCCTTAGCCCTGGGGTTCAACATTTTCTGTATATAAGTGTATTCTATAAAAAAAATAAAATAAATGGGCCTGGTGTACTGAAACCCACAAACATGTTCAGTCTGGTTTAATTTAGTGACGTACAGAAAGTGTCACCTGGACAGAATATACGGTTTGGAGTGAGTGTGCTGAACTGTGACACACAGGTTACACGCAGCTGTGTGAAATGGATTTGTATCACTCAGCTAAAACAACAAAAAAAATAATTTTTTTTCTATATTTTTTTTTTTATAATTTTTTTTTAGTTTAGTTTTTTTGGGAACGTGACGTTCAGAAACTATCGTACAGCTGACTGACACCCTGTTAACGGTGGCTATTTAGACTGCGACCCAGACAAATGTCGCACAGAGATTTTTAGGATCAAGCTTTACACGTGACAGGTAGCAAATGACTTGGTTGTATTCGGTGACGTACAGAAAGTGTCACCTGGACAGAATATACGGTTTGGAGTGAGTGTGCTGAACTGTGACACACAGAAAGGTTACACGCAGCTGTGTGAAATGGATTTGTATCACTCAGCTAAAACAAAAAAAAAATAATTTTTTTCTATATTTTGTTTTGGATTTTTGTTTTTTTGGGAACGTGACGTGCAGAAACTATCGTAGAGCTAACTGACACCCTACTGACGGTGGCTATTTAGACTGCGACCCAGACAAATGTCGCACAGAGATTTTTGGGATCGAGCCATACACGTGACAGGCAGCAAATGACTTGGTTGTATTCGGTGACATACAGAAAGTGTCACCTGGACAGAAAATAGTGAGTGTACTGAACTGTGACACACAGAATGGTTCCACACTGCTGTGTACAATGGATTTGTATCACTGAGATATAACATAAAAAAATAAAAGGGGGTTATACATGGCGATAGCTGCACTACTAGTGCCAGCCAGCCAAGTGACAAAAAAAAAAAAAAAAAAATGTCTTCTAGCCCATAGAAGGGCTGTTGGGTTCTTTGTGGGTGATCCCTGCCTAACAGAGAACTAAATGCAGGCCCTAACACTGTCCCTGAAACGCAGCAGCTCTATCCCTAGCGACATCCAGACGGCATCTGAGCCGAGCACCGCGGCCAGTCGGTAGTATATTCCAGGGTCACCTGATCAGGCCAGCCAACCCCTGCTATCGACATGTAAGGGCCCCAACGTGATGCTGGGTGTACCGCAGAGTCTCCTGGCTTGTGATTCGCTGTGTTTTTAGGCGCCTAAAAAGCACGATGCGGAAGTTGCCATTTCCTCGAGCATGGCGAGATACTCGTCCGAGCAGCGAGCACTTACGAGTACCCTAATACTCGAACGAGCACCAAGCTCGGACGAGCATGCTCGCTCATCTCTAGTCGGCACCCTTTAGGTGCCGGATCCGTGCTGCCGCTAGTGTGAAAGAGGCCTAAGCAAGTCATTTCTGGTAACTTTCTGAGGTTATCTATCAGAAACGGAACTTTCCTTGTGGCAAAGCTCTCAAAACAAATGGTATGTAAATCATTGCGATCTAATAAAGAAGAATTATATACAGTGATCCCTCAAGATACAATGGCCTCAGGACACAATATTTTCAACATACAATGGTGTTTTCTGACCCATCCTAATTTGAAACCAGACTTCACATACAATGTCTCAGACTCTGATCCAACCAATCAACTTCTCTGGTAAAATAGCTGGATTAGTCTCTAGTTAGCAGCTTTTCCTGACTGTTATATGTAAGGACTTGTTTTATTGGTCTTAGTTATCTGCTTATTCTTCTTAAATCTTCATATTCTATTGTCTTGGATGACATTTTGGGGCTTTGGAACCGATTACTCAGCTTACAATGGTTTCAACATACAATGGTCGTCCTGGAACCAATTAATATTGTATCTTGAGGGACCACTGTATAGATTACTAGACTGTACTGTGTCTGTGCATTTATTCATATAAACTTCTCTATATACGTTACATATGCACTACTCACAAAAAGTTAGGGATATTTGGCTTTTGGGTGAAATTTATGGAAAACGAAAAAGTTCACACTACATTTAAGTAAAAGCAGGCAATGGTGGTTTCCTCATCTCAAACAATTTATTGAGACAAAAGCCAACAATAGTGGTGGGTGTACCCCCACAAAAAATGGCAATGTCTTGATAAATTGTCATGTGGCCTTCAGCATTAATTACTGCTTGACAACAACGTCTCATGCTGTTCACAAGTTGACTTATTGTCTGCTGAGGCATGGCATCCCACTCTTCTTGTGGGTGGCCCTCAGGTCACTGAGGTTCGGGGGTACAGAGTTACGAGCCTTGACACGGTGACTGATCCCATAGCTTTTCAATGGGATTCAGGTCGTGAGAAACTGCAGGCCACTCCATTTGAGGTACCCCAGTCTCTTGCAGCTGTTCCCTAAAGATGCGACCTCGATGAGCTGGCGCATTGTGGTCCATGAAGATGAAATTAGGCCTGTGTTGTTCATGCAGAGGCAAAATGACTAGATTAATGATATTATTCAAGTAGTATGGACTTGTCACTGTATCATTCACAAAGTGTAGGGCAGTTTTGTATTGACTAGACACACCTGCCCACACTGTAACACCAAACGCTCATCTGGTGACAACAGTTAGCGCTCTCTTCTACGTCTTCAACATCGTTGGCAGCCATCATTTCTTCTCAGCGTGAATCGACTTTCATCAGTGAACAGCACTGAGGCTCACTGATCCCTCTTACAACACCAAATTAAACCACACCACAACAATCTTATAAACAAATACAAGCTTTATTATTGTTAATTCAATAAAAATATAAAGTATTCCAAGAAATTTATATTAAAAATGGATCACATATGTGGCAGCATACAGCGAGCCTGCCGCAACTGTGGTCAGTTCATATCCAAACAAGTTGTCATTTGCTACTTAACCAAAAGTATCACTTGGTGTCCCATACCTCGCATCAGCATTGGTACAATGATATACTCATGAACCAAAGGAGATATTAGTGAACAGCTTGTAAGTATGGACATATAAATATACCGCACAATTATAGTCACAATACCACTACAAGTATGGCAGTTGCCCTATACAAACAGCCCGCAAGTATTCTCAATGCAAACTAGTCACTCATTGTTCAATGCATAACCTAATAGAGGTATCAGGGATGTATATACCATGTAATCAAGGTCAAGTTATTATAAGATAAAGGCAAATAAATACAAAGTAATCCTGAAAATCATACAGACCGCAGTGCGTCCAGACCGCCAGCAACTGTCCGACATACAGTACAGACCAAAAGTTTGGACACACCTTCTCATTCAAAGAGTTTTCTGTATTTTCATGACTATGAAAATTGTAGATTCACACTGAAGGCATCAAAACTATGAATTAACACATGTGGAATTATATACTTAACAAAAAAGTGTGAAACAACTGTAAATATGTCTTATATTCTAGGTTCTTCAAAGTAGCCACCTTTTGCTTTGATTACTGCTTTGCACACTCTTGGCATTCTCTTGATGAGCTTCAAGAGGTAGTCACCTGAAATGGTATTCCAACAGTCTTGAAGGAGTTCTCAGAGATGCTTAGCACTTGTTGGCCCTTTTGCCTTCAGTCTGCGGTCCAGCTCACCCCAAAGCATCTCGATTGGGTTCAGGTCTGGTGACTGTGGAGGCCAGGTCATCTGGCGTAGCACCCCATCACTCTCCTTCTTGGTCAAATAGCCCTTACACAGCCTGGAGGTGTGTTTGGGGTCATTGCCCTGTTGATAAATAAATGATGGTCCAACTAAACGCAAACCAGATGGAATAGCATGCCACTGCAAGATGCTGTGGTAGCCATGCTGGTTCAGTATGCCTTCAATTTTGAATAAATCCCCAACAGTGTCACCAGCAAAGCACCCCCACACCAGCTCCTCCATGCTTCATGGTGGGAACCAGGCATGTAGAGTCCATCCGTTCACCTTTTCTGCGTCACACAAAGACACGGTGGTTGGAACCAAAGATCTCAAATTTGGACTCATCAGACCAAAGCACAGATTTCCACTGGTCTAATGTCCATTCCTTGTGTTCTTTAGCCCAAACAAGTCTCTTCTGCTTGTTGCCTCTTCTTAGCAGTGGTTTCCTAGCAGCTATTTTACCAGGAAGGCCTGCTGCACACAGTCTCCTCTTAACAGTTGTTGTAGAGATGTGTCTGCTAGAACTCTGTGTGGCATTGACCTGGTCTCTAATCTGAGCTGCTGTTAACCTGCGATTTCTGAGGCTGGTGACTCGGATGAACTTATCCTCCGCAGCAGAGGTGACTCTTGGTCTTCCTTTCCTGGGGCGGTCCTCATGTGAGATAGTTTCTTTGTAGCGCTTGATGGTTTTTGCGACTGCACTTGGGGACACTTTCAAAGTTTTCCTAATTTTTTGGACTGACTGACCTTCATTTCTTAAAGTAATGATGGCCACTCGTTTTTCTTTACTTAGCTGCTTTTTTTCTTTCCATAATACAAATTCTAACAGTCTATTCAGTAGGACTATCAGCTGTGTATCCACCTGACTTCTGCCCAACACAACTCATGGTCCCAACCCCATTTATAAGGCAAGAAATCCCACTTATTAAACCTGACAGGGCACACCTATGAAGTGAAAACCATTTCAGGTGACTACCTCTTGAAGCTCATCAAGAGAATGCCAAGAGTGTGCAAAGCAGTAATCAAAGCAAAAGGTGGCTACTTTGAAGATCCTAGAATATAAGACATATTTACAGTTGTTTCAAACTTTTTTGTTAAGTATATAATTCCACATGTGTTAATTCATAGTTTTGATGCCTTCAGTGTGAATCTACAATTTTCATAGTCATGAAAATACAGAAAACTCTTTGAATGAGAAGGTGTGTCCAAACTTTTGGTCTGTACTGTATATACTAACAGATACACTCACCGGCCACTTTATTAGGTACACCATGCTAGTAACGGGTTGGACCCCCTTTTGCCTTCAGAACTGCCTCAATTCTTCGTGGCATAGATTCAACAAGGTGCTGGAAGCATTCCTCAGAGATTTTGGTCCATATTGACATGATGGCATCACACAGTTGCCGCAGATTTGTCGGCTGCACATCCATGATGCGAATCTCCCGTTCCACCACATCCCAAAGATGCTCTATTGGATTGAGATCTGGTGACTGTGGAGGCCATTTGAGTACAGTGAACTCATTGTCATGTTCAAGAAACCAGTCTGAGATGATTCCAGCTTTATGACATGGCGCATTATCCTGCTGAAAGTAGCCATCAGATGTTGGGTACATTGTGGTCATAAAGGGATGGACATGGTCAGCAACAATACTCAGGTAGGCTGTGGCGTTGCAACGATGCTCAATTGGTACCAAGGGGCCCAAAGAGTGCCAAGAAAATATTCCCCACACCATGACACCACCACCACCAGCTTGAACCGTTTATACAAGGCAGGATGGATCCATGCTTTCATGTTGTTGATGCCAAATTCTGACCCTACCATCCGAATGTCGCAGCAGAAATCGAGACTCATCAGACCAGGCAACGTTTTTCCAATCTTCTACTGTCCAATTTCGATGAGCTTGTGCAAATTGTAGCCTCAGTTTCCTGTTCTTAGCTGAAAGGAGTGGCACCCGGTGTGGTCTTCTGCTGCTGTAGCCCATCTGCCTCAAAGTTTGACATACTGTGCGTTCAGAGATGCTCTTCTGCCTACCTTGGTTGTAACGGGTGGCAATTTGAGTCACTGTTGCCTTTCTATCAGCTCGAACCAGTCTGCCCATTCTCCTCTGACCTCTGGCATCAACAAGGCATTTCCGCCCACAGAACTGCCGCTCACTGGATGTTTTTTCTTTTTTGGACCATTCTCTGTAAACCCTAGAGACGGTTGTGCGTGAAAATCCCAGTAGATCAGCAGTTTCTGAAATACTCAGACCAGCCCTTCTGGCACCAACAACCATGCCACGTTCAAAGGCACTCAAATCACCTTTCTTCCCCATACTGATGCTCGGTTTGAACTGCAGGAGATTGTCTTGACCATGTCTACATGCCTAAATGCACTGAGTTGCCGCCATGTGATTGGCTGATTAGAAATTAAGTGTTAACGAGCAGTTGGACAGGTGTACCTAATAAAGTGGCCGGTGAGTGTATATACTATATACCGTATTTTTCGCCCCATAAGACACAATAAGAAAGAAAAATAAGAAAAAAATATTTTTCATTAAACCTCTGGTCAGACCACCAGACCTAAGCTGACAGCCCCAATAAGACCCCCAATGTTAATAAGACTCCAATAAGACCTCAGATCAGACCCCCAAGTGAATGACCCCCAATCAGACCTCATATAAGAGCCCCATGCCTATCAGCCCCCAATTACCTCTCATCAGCCTCCAGTGCCTCTCAATAGCCTCCAGCACCAATCATTAGCCCCCATTGCCTCTCATTAGCCCCCAAGCAGCCTTAGATTAGCCCCCAGAAGCATTATATGAGGCCGCCATTGCCTCTCACCAGCCCTGCACAGCCGACAGCCGAGCAGAGGACCAGGAAGAGGTGAGTACAGAGTCTTCACCGCTTCCTGGTCCTCCAGTGCTAACGAGCGCTTCCATAATGGAAGCGCTAATTAGCATTCGCCCCACATGACGCAGGGGCATTTCCCCCCACTTTTTTGGGGGGAAAAATGCGTCTTATAGGGCGAAAAATACAGTATGTGTGTGTGTACATACTTTATGAAAGTGTACTTTTTTTTTGAGAAATAGAATTATGCATTTAAATTAATAAATGTCTTTATTTTATTTTTTATTGGTGCAATACACCTTCTTTGCACCAGTGACACAGAAATACAATACTTAATCGGGCTGTTAAGTCTGTGGGTAACCTGTAGGCCCCTTTTTGGGGTTCCAAATTCCGCATTTGCATCCATCTTACTCTAATAGGAGAGTTAATCAGTCTGTTGATTGTGTCGGTGATGCAAGGCCATTTTTGGGTTCATAACACCGCCTTTGCATCCGTCTTACTGTAATAGGAGAGTTAATCAGTCTGTTGATTGTGTCGGTGACATAAAACCATTTTTAGGGTTCCAAACTCTGCATTTACATCCGTCTTACTATAATAAAACAGTTAATCATTTACTTGTGTCGGTGACAAAGACATTTTTCGGGTTTATAAAACCGCCTTTGCATCCGTCTTACTGTAATAAGAGAGTTAATCAGTCTGTTAATTGTGTCAGTGACATAAAGCCATTTTTGGAGGGGAGATACCTGTCATTTGCATCTGTGACGCGGAAATACAATAGTTAATGTGTCTGTTAATTCTGTTGATGACCTATAGCCATTTTTTTGAGTGCAAAACACCTCATTTGCACTCGTGACACCGAAATACAATTCTTCTGTCAGCCAATATTGTGGGTGACCATAAAAAAAAATGAGGAGAGCATCAAATAAGGGACGTGGCCGTGATCATGGTGCTGCTGGTATTGGTGGAGCTAGGAGAGGACGTTGTCGATCTATGCCAGTCATGTGCCCAAATGAAACACCTTCCTCGGGTGCACGCAGGCGATAGGGCGTTCTGCGTCATTTTGTAGGCCCGAACACCAATCTAAGAATGGTGAGGACAGAACAAGTATAGGCGGTAGTAGATTGGATGGCTGACAATGCCTCCAGTTCCTGCACATTGTCTTCCACCTGGTCCCTTGCTGAAAGAGCAGAGTTGGTTCCGGCGGCTCACTGACATCTGTCTTCCACCTCAAACAAGCAGGCATGCAGCAGTCGCTTGAGAGTGAGATGCACTGATGCAGAGATTGAGTGCACTGATGCCCAACCAATTATGTTTGAAGATGAGGACATGAGAGGACCACCGCAGCACGTCTTTGATGATGATGACGAAACACATGAATATCTTGCACTGGCCCCACAGGGATAACATACCATATGTTGTAGCCTAATGGTATTGTAAGGGATCGCTCTTTCACAGGGGATCAGCAATGACAGTCTTAACAAACAGGGGGTTTTCAAGATCAAACAATGCTTTAGTTTGGCATCACTTGGCACAATGAAGTCGCAGCTTCACATCATAACATGTTACATCAACACAAAACAATAAATCCTTGCCCGGCTAGGCACTCACTATACAGAGGTTTTCCCTAACTCACCTTTAGCTCAGTGTTGACACTGTGGTAATCGGCTTCACTCAGCCATGTGATCAGACAGTTTCCTAGCTGTGACCAATGCAACCCTTTGGAGTCTCAGTCCACCAGTCCTCCTGATGGTGACAATGCAATACCTTGAGGGGTTATGGTCCAACAGTCCTCCCGACTCTGACCACGCGACACCTCTTTTCTTCAGGCATCGCTAGGCCCCCCAAAACTCAGGCTCTCTCAGCCTTGTGGCACCCAGCCCTCCTGTCTGGGATCACACAGAGCCTCTGCAGGCTTCCTCAGCCTTGTGGCCCCCAGTCCTCCTGGCTGGGACCACACAGAGGATTGATTTATCCCTCAGTGATTAATCACAGCTGGCCTCACCTGGGGCCAAGGGAACTTGTAATGGACTGAGATATAAACCCCCTCCATGAACTTCACAACAGTATATAAAAATGTCACATTCGTTTCTACCACGAGTAGCTGCAGTTTTTTTATGTGATATATGTCTGTGCTATTTTCTTTTTTTTTTTTTTTTTTAGAAGGCGAAATGTAAAATGTTTACAATTTTGTTAAAGTAGACACAACTAAAATCTTACAATGAAAACGCAAGAAAACTCTTTGTGGTGCCCAATGCAACCAATCAGAGCTCAGCTTTCATGCCTTAAATTTATCTAGAATGAAAGCTGCACTGTGATTGGTTGCACTAGGTAAGAAGGCCAGTTATTGTGTTAGACGGTTTTTGATAAATACTGTTCTCTAGATTTAGACAGACAAGCCTTTCCCACATTTTGAAGCATATGTCTACAGAATGAATTATCAATTTGAAAGCAGAAATGACAGTGAGTGTTCCTGGAAGCTATACCTGCCCAGACAGTGTTAGTGATGAATGCAAATATTATTTTCTAGAATTAATTTCCTCACCGGTAAAAATTAAATCTGGGAGTTGTCGTCGTCTGGTTGAAGAGGGCACCTCTGTGTATCAGGTATCTGGGAAAGATGGGCGAGAACAAACATGGCCGCCAGTACTACATGTTGCCAGCTTGTCACTTCCCACTTTCTCAGACTACTGAAAGGAAAAGAAGCAGGGGCTGGATGGTGGGAGGACTCTGCAGATGTGCCTGTGAGATGCGTGGTACCGCTGAGTGACGGGCGCTGGAGACCTGGCAATAGATAACTAAAAACATTTATTTTTTTAAGTTTTAGGAGACAATACTGCAGGATATGTTGGCATCATCCATAAAACTACTGCGAATTAATGGGCTATGATTTAAAAAAAAAGTATATAAAAAAAATATGCATTACATCTACCTATGACTGTGGCGTCTTATAGACCCCTCCGAATTAAACATTTTAAAAGCATGTTCATTATAAATTCATTACAATATTCTATCTTGCTGGTGCCATATTTAGTAAGGCTGCGGTGTATTAGGGTCACAGGTCAATAAAAGTTACACCATTTCTGCCCAATGATATCACACCCCAGAAATAAATATTAATAAAGGGGCTGTACAGCACAGTTCATTATTCAGCACCATCACACCAGCTTTTTTGTGTCTCATCCTGCCATCTGCCAGGGCCATGTGATGAGGTGGAGCCACTTACCTTTCTGCCCCTCCAGTTCCCCAGTGCCTGTCCAGATCTACACTTCTGACGATTGACAAAATAGATAAATCGGGGGCTTGTTTAGTGCCAATTGGCAGTGAGTTTGCAAGCAGTTAATTTGCATAATGACCAATCATGTGACGTTGGGTTTAGAAGTGGGCGGAGTAGTCGGCATTATAGTTTGAATGTTGGAGCTAGAGACACTGAGCGAGAAGGACAACTTGCAGGAAAACGGCTCTGTGTGACCAACGCTTCTTCCCATCACTGCTTGACCTCTGGCACAGCGGAATGTAGAAAGTCTTCTGACAGGTAATCCAGTTCAGTCGCACTGTGTCGTGATAGAACAGCTCTGCTATTGGTTTTCTCGCTGGCGCCCAAAATGGCGCTTTCAATTTGAGGAAAATGGTGTGCAGCACCCCATCTCATTCACAGGAGGAGCTTCACCTCAGCTCGCTCCTGCTCTGCCTGCGCCGCTGCTGTGCGCAGGGCTCGTTAGCTTGCAGTGGAGAAGCGCTCAGAGCGTCATTCCTGCAGCTTTATATTGTAGCAATTGCCTTACTTTCTAGTGGGCAGGAGTAAGGCGGTGAATGGTTCACTGCTTCTCACCAGAAACTGTTGCTTCTCTATGCAGAAAGTGAACGTTCCCTCAGGTGCAGCTCTACAACGGCTCCCTCATGGAAATCACGACTTTTTTTTTACCACTTTTTTTTTTTTTTTTTTAGAACTAGACTAGTTGTTAATATATTTTTAGAGATAATTTCTACGGATCTATTTTGGCCAAATTGAATTCTCTCTCCATTTTTTTAGCCCGTTTATTGCCTGCAGCTTATATAGTGCAAATTCTACTGCTGTATGGAGACGGCCAGCACTCATGTGTCAAAAGTCCTGTCCGGAAACAAATAAATTCATAATACATGCAAATTAGTATTGATCAGGTGCATCAGTTTACAAAATGTAAATAGATTTTTGCCCAAATAAGCAAACCATGGTAATAAATGAGTTGTCCAGGCCATTACTAGATTGGTCGGGGATCGGCACCCCACATATCAGATGGACACAGCACCAGCAGCGCTGAGGATAACAGCTATGCCAGGTTAATGAAGCTGCTACGTGTCTCGACTACAGACATATACTAGCATCATTCATGGCTCGGGGGGCGCTCCAGATGTTCCCCCCCATTGAATAACAGCATCAGGGACTTTGTGCATTGAATTGTATGACAAATGGGCAATGACTGTACAGTGGTGCAGACTGCACATGGGAAGATCTGCATTTTGGCTGTGGTTCTCTATAGATTTATACCTCCCCTGTATGTTCCAGTTCTCCATACTTTCAATATACTCCAGTTGTTCCAGTTCTCCATACTTTTTGTTTCAGAACCAGTTGTGCCTGCTAAGAGAATAGTAGTGCTCCTATAGAACCTGTATGGAGGATCTTACACTAAAGGAGTTTTCCAGGCTTATGATATTGGTGACTATCCTCGGGATAGGTCATCAATATGTGATCGACACCCATCAGTTGTTCCCCACCAATGCCAGAGGCACAGCTCAAATCAGGGCTGTGGAGTCGGAGTCGGTGTCGGTGTCATTATAAAATGGACTGACTCCGACTCCAAAAATATATAATACATTGGTACAGTTAGTTCAATGCAGTATGTGCTGAATATATTTTCATAAGAATTTGGGAAAATGATGAAATGTCCCATAAATGTCTGTTCTATTCCTTATCTAAGAATCTAGGCTTTTAGTTACGATGAATGTGTGCTGCCCTTTATGTAGATGCTCAGTAGCGAAGCTCCTCCTCTAGAGATCAGAGGAAAAAGGCACTCATCTCAGATCTGCTAAAGAAAACAGGATTAAAGAGGTTTTCACACTAGTTACAAAGATTAGCTTTCAATATAAAGGGACAGTTAAAAGAAGACATTTTCTAAATAAATTGGTCAGTCATGAACTATAGACAGTTCATCAGGTCTCTCACTGCACACATGTTTCTATGGTAACCTGCAGACCAGAAAGACTGTTATCTGATTGGCTGAGAGCAGGAGTGACCTCACCCCCATGAAATGATGGGACTAAGCTCTGAGTGATTACATGCAGTAAGCAAAAGGTACAAGTGTTGTGAGGACTGAGAAGCATAGCTTTACTTGTAATTGTGTTAGAGATATGTTAATATATGTCAATAACTGCTGGAGACCCACCCACAGTCTGAGGAGACAGAGTGGCCGCTTTCGGACGAGCATGTTGAAATCCGTCAGTATTCTGGCTCAGGATCCTGGTGATATACCATCAGTATTGTCATCAGGATTGCATCAGGATTTACATGCGTATTTCTTCCTTCCTTCATTATTTATGCACTGCACAGACTGTAATGTGCGTATTTTGAAACAAATCCGCACAGTACTCGGACATGCTGCGGATTTGAAATACTGACGGAAATTATGTCAGTACATGTGAATAGCTCCATTCATTAACAACGGATTCCAATACATTAAAACCGGACTATATGCATTGCAAATACGCTCGTCTGAAAGTGGCCAGTGAGTGCAAACTGCCTGTCAGCCAGTGAATCAACATGCTGAGAAAACCCCTTTAAGGCAAGTACTTCTTAGTATATCTAAACTTTCAATAAACTGTGCATAAATCAATTGTCCAGTGCATGTTCTCTCTGTATGCTTTATGTTTTAGTTTGTTTTTCCTCTGAGCTCATGTTTGGAGACGTTAGCTGCTCTGTTGGTTTCTATATACTATACATATAAGGAAAACTGTTTTCTAACATCTCAAATACAGAAACACACATGTGAAAAAAAGTACTATAGGTGTAGAAGCCATTGCCAAGCCTTTGTTATCTAGCACTGCTAGTAGTTTCACTTTCTAGACTGTGAAACAGTATGATGTAAAACACCTAGGGCCTTATGTATGAAAACTGTCTAGGTGTAGAAGTTTCTTTGTTGCCCATAGAAACCCATCAGAGCACCCCTTTCATTTCATATAATGCTCTTGAGAAATTAAAGGGGTATTCCCATCTCACAAATGTAGTTTGTATAGTTAGATATAGCCATACATTCCATTAGTAATAATATTGGTATTTATATAAAATGTACCATTTAGAAAATGTGCCTATTTGTATAGGTATTGTCCGACACACATCAGTCAGGCCGTTGCCCCTAGTTACGACCACCGTGGCCATGTAGTAGTGGTGGTTGGTTTGCTCCTGTTCAAACCCTGAGGTTACTCTGAGGTAACTGCTGTATTGTGAACGCACATTGCATGAGCATGCGGAGACACATCTTATGGTACTTTCACATCTGCGTTTTGGACGCTACCAGTCCAAAACCCAATGGTCAGGATCCGTCGAAAAAGCAGACTTTATAAACGGATCCTGCTCCATAGAGATTAATTGATCTTGGAACAGGATCCGTTTCTCTGCGTTGTGGAAGCGCAGACAAAAATGCTACAACCCTAAGATGTGTCTCCGCATGCTCATGCAATTTGCATTCACAATACAGCAGTTACCTCAGAGCGGGTTTTAACAACAGCAAGCCAGCCACCACTACTACATGGCTATGGTGGGCATAACTAGGGGCAACGGCCTGACTGATGTGTGTGGGACAATGGATATACAAATAGGCAAATATTCTAAACGGTACATTTTATATAAATACATTCTATTAGTAATAATATTGGTATGGCTATATCTAACTATACAAACTACATTTGTGAGATGGGAATACCCCTTTAAAGGGGAGCTCTGATTGGTTGCTATGGGCAACAAAGAAAGTCTTAGCCCTAGACAGTTTTCATATATCAGGTCCTTAGTGAGCTGTACCCAGAGAAAAGCCTGATACTGAAAGTTCACAGTAAAGATATCTAGTAAAACATAGATTACAAACTCTTTTTGTCATGACATATCTGTACTATGTACAGATACATGTGCCATGTATGAGGGAGTGGGAGTCGGAGTTAGGGAAAATTGAGGAGTTGGAGATTAGGCTTGCCGACTCCACAGCTCGGCTTCATATAAAAACGGTGTACCACGGAGGATAGGAAAGATAGGGCTGTGGGAAACCTTTGCTGTCTGCTGAATTCACTAAATAGCTGTCATCCTATACCTTGTGACAAGAAGGTGCAATCAAATCTTTTGAGTGCACTAAATCAGCATGCCATCTGTACTAGTCAGTCAAGAATCGTGTGAACAACCAGGGAGGTGCAGTCCTGTGAGCAAAGGACTGCTGAGAGGGACAACCAGGGACTGGTAAGTGTTGTTTGGGCTACAGACCATGCTCCAGTACAGCTATGGTATGGAAAGACGCCAGCATGAAACTTCCTGGGTGCACTGAAAAACTGAACACAATCCAGTACTTTCAGAGTTTGCTGTATCTGTACGTAGAATTGTGTGTATCTTTATGAAGTCTGTTAACACTGGAATATTGTTTTCTAACTACCTACAGTACATACCCACAGCGCATACATGACGGATTTGTCCAACATATATGTAGGCTGATTCACACGTAATCCGGCCCGACCATAGGATCCCTTCATGTCATTAGACCCGCAGTTGAGGCAGGACAGGGGTGCACAAATGTATCTGAAACTGGCCCCCCGTCACTTACTGGCTGGTCTACACTTACACCAGTAGTCAATGCCAAATAATGGTGTTAATAAATTTAGCACAATTTAGGCCATGCCCCTTGTTTCTGGACTTTTCAGATCTGTTCTTGTACCATATTTTTTGCTATGCATTTGATCACTGCCGCAACAGCCACTTCTGATCTTCAGGAGCACTGTGCTACTCACTCGTGACCTTGCTGATTTGTGCTCTGCTGCAGCCTTGCCTCCTTCTGCTGCAGGAGCAGCACTGCAAGGGTGTTTGGGATCCTGTTCTGTGCAAAAACCCAGGCAGAGCTCCTACTAATGAAAAACCATAGGGGGAAGGGAGGCTGGAATGCAGGAGGTGGAGCTGTAATTTTCCAGTGAGTCACCTCACAAGACACAAAAGGGCTGCTGTTAGGAAGTGCCAGATCCTCAGTCATAACCAGTAGAACTCCGCTGCAGTAGATCAGGTCAGAGACTTCACTGCCTTCTGTTGCACATTACATGACGTTTGATTGTTTATCTGCAAGGCTCACCCCCTTTTTTTCTTCAGGATTCTGAAATTACCAATCCTGGAAATTGCTATAAATGTTTACTGTAATAATGGAATTCCATAATTGCAGATGAAGCATCTCATGTATGCTGGCCTGGAATATAAAGATTCTGAACCTATTTGCCCGTAAGGATAGCCGCTTACAGTAATCTTCAGATCTGTATAGTTATACTGCTGCATTGGATAAAGTGTGTTTCTGGTTTTTATATATGACACATTTATATAACCTGTTTTACCGTAAAAACCGCAACCACACTAAAAAAAAAACTTTCACACAGGCGTGTCTGGGGGATGTTGACACATGGGAGACTTCAGAAATACGTCTGAATTGGTTTTTCTGCAGCATGCCCATGGATTTCTGACGGCACCATCCAGATGAATGAAACCGTTAGGGTGCTGCCACGCGGTACAGTCACGATACAGTCTGTGTTCACACTACAGAGTTTAGCCAGCTACAATTCAAGAAATTATTGAGATTATTTCTGCTATGCAGACATCGGGGTTCGATTGGGCTGCTAAATTCCGTAACTGCTCTGTGGATGCCGCCATGCATTGTGGCTGTGCTGGGCATTTGGTGCAGCAAAAAGACACCAAAAAACATGGTTTTTGCAACAATGTATCTGCGTTTATGGTGCGTTTTCTTCCAGCAACAGGAAAGAAAGCAAGACTCGCACAGCAAAACTGAATTCCATTTATTACACAAGTTATATTAAGGTCATTTAAAAGGGTTTTCCATGTTTTTTTACTGATGACCTATCCTTTTGGATAGATCATCAATACGTGATCTGTGAGGGTCCCACACCCGGAGCCCCCGCCAATCATCTGTTTGAGCTCATCAAGTACATTGTATAGCGGCTGTGCTTGGTATCGCAGTTCAGCCCCATTCACTTCTATGAGGCTGAACTGCTCCTAGGCCAGGGATCCGCAACCTCCAGCACTCCAGCTGTTCTGAAACTACAACTCCCAGAATCCTCCTTTCACTTCTACGGGAGTTACAAGAACAGCCAAGTAAATGTGCATGCTGGGAGTTGTAGTTTTAAGGCAGCTGGAGTGCAGAAGGTTGCTGATCCCTGTCCCAGGCCATGTCTCTGATGAAAGCTGTAGCACAGTGCCTTCTCTAACAGCTGATCAGTGGGGGTCCCAGGTGTCGGACCCCCCAACAATCAGAAACTGATGACCCATCCAGAGGATAGATCATTATTAAAAAAAAAATCTCGGAAAAACCCCTTTAAGGCCCCTTTCACACGAGCATCACGGATTCAGTCCGGGTGCGTTCTGGAAAACTCGCACCAATCCGCATGCAATCGTTCGTTCAGTTTTCTCCGCGCGGGTGCAATGTGTTTTGATGCATTTTTCACGCGCGTGATAAAAAACTGAATGTTTACAAAAACATCTCTTAGCAACCATCAGTGAATCACACATTACATCCGCACTTGTGTGTGGATGCAATGCGTGGTTCAAGCAGACCCATTCAATGGGGCCAGGGCTGCGTGAAAAACGCAGAATATAGAACATGCTGCGATTTTCATGCAACGGTGAAATGATGCATGAAAAACATCGCTCATGTGAAAAGACCCATTAAAATGAATGGGTCAGGATTCAGTGCGGGTGCAATGCATTCGCATTACACCCGTGCGGAAATCTCGCCTGCGTGAGCGGGCCATATGTCCCTGAGCGGCATCAATCGTGCGCACGGGAGCACACAGCATCATTGATTACAATGATGCTGTGCACACAGGGCTGTCCGCGGGACTATTGTCGTGCACTCATAAAATCTTATGAGTGCAGGACAATAGTTGCGGGCTGCCCGACGTGCACAGCATCATTGTAATCAATGGACAGATAGGATTTCTCTATTTTTGAATTCACTCCTGATTTCCGCACCCTGAATGTTTTATCTTTATTATCCATATTGTATTAAGGAGGCCTTCTACAAATTGTACATGACAGCTAATGATTTTTCTTTCCTTTGTGCTTCAGTGTACTTCCTTGAAACAGAAAACTGCTTTTCTGCTGTGGTCACAATCCTCACAAAATCAAGATTTAACAAAGTTGAGAATTTCTACTATTCAGGGAAGTTTTGGAATGGGTTTCTGATTTGAGTCTTTTGAGTAGCATATAGCCAAAGGTCATATTTCTCAAGCGTCAAGTTTTCATTGGCTAGCACATAAGGAACAGTGCTTACTCCTGCCTTGATCATGTCCTGTTTGTCTTTTTTCTGTGAGCGATTAGTTTAGTCTGCTGGTGCTGCTGTGTGTGGTGTGGGAGGGCCCTCGCTGCACACATTTGCTGCAGTACTCTTAGTTGGCAGGCACAGAAAAGCAGCACAAAGAGGCCAGACCATAGTAACTACACGATCAGCCTGTCTCCACAGCTTTTACTTTGCCTTGATTTTTCCTTTTGTCATTGATTTTGCACTTTATGCAGGTAGTTTCTACATGCTAGTGTGGATATAACATGATTGTATTTGTGCCTTGATGTATGTTTTATTTTTTTTTCTATATTAATGTATAGTGTGTGTAATAGCAAATACATGTTGGGGTACACCTGGCGGTGTGTGCAAAGAGGGGAAGATTGTGTCGTGGGCATTGTTTTGCCAGGTAAGACAGTTTATTTTAGTATTTTATTGTGCAGTTCTGTTAGAACGCTTCTTTATGATTATACTGCTAAAATGAATTTCACTTAAACTGCAAGTTTGGTGTCCAGAGACTGAAGGTGATTAATGTATTTGGGGGAGTGGCAAGCTTTTTGAATGAGAATTAATTGTGCCAAAGCGCCACCCACAGGGGACTTAATGCCACTGTCTGTAGGTAGGTAAATGTGCATGAATTTGTAAACCTGTTAAAATTAATTTGGCATCAGGTGGTTTTAGATCTTTGGTTTGACGTGTATCTGTGTGTGCATGTTTATACTTATTAAAGATGCAGTTCTCTGTGATGCAAATACTTATCCTGCTCCTTAAAGAACGTGTCTTGGGCTCAGCATTTTCTAATGTAGTGATTTAAGTATAGTGTTAGTGATATTTGCAGCAGCCACTATAATAACTTTCATTTGTTTATTCCTAATGTCTTTTAGTTATTGTCAGTTGCTGTTGCAGCACACTCTAGTGTTTATATTATGTATTGTTTCCTTTTCAGTTTTTGGTGTCACTATGTTACGTTAGTCATTTTTTTTCTTTAGCGAGTCTAAGGTTATGCTTTTATTTTTTTTTTGTAAAGCTCAAGTTTCTTTTTATCATGCAGTTTGCAGCCGCGCAATCTATTTAGGAATGATTACAATTCCATTAAAGGCATACACCAATTTTAAATTATTTTAGTAATAATAAAGTAAAAAGAATAGCATTCATGTTGAATTTTGTAATCATCAAGCCCTCAACAACTTTTTTTGACACCTGTGAGTATTGGTAGGATTAGTAAACTGTGCAATAATTTGGTCCCTAAGAACACATCATGGGGACTGTAATGCATTCAGAAAAGTTCTGACATACCCACATTTTGTAAATCTATTTGAGAATTGGGCTGTGTATATGACAAGATCTGCAAGATTCTTTGGAAGGCTCAAGTAAGGTTATGTTCACATTGGCAGCAGAGGCTCTGTTAGGGGATTCCGCGTTAAAAGTCCAAGATGCTGAGTTTTCTAACGGAAATCTTACTGATCCCATTATAATGAGTTTTGGCTTTCTAGCAACATTCGTTACTTGTCATTTGAAAACTCTAGCGCTTCCATATAACAGCAAGGGAAATCGAAGCTGTGGTGTAAACCTGGCCTGTGCCTTAGGTGGGCACTAGATTTTTATCTATCTGATCTGAGAACAGCCAAATTCTAAATAAGCGTAATTATCAGCTAGATGAGGATGATGGTTGTCGGCAGAACAATCGGTATCTAATGTCTGTGGCTATCTTCCCCTTTAACGCCTCGTCCACATTTCCGTTTTTCATGGACAGCACACGTACCCATTGATTTAAATGTATCGGTTCACATTTTAGTATTTGTTTACTGACCGCGGGTCAGTACAAAAATTACTGAGACATGCACTATTTTTATCTGTGATGCGGACCAAGCACGCCCATTGAAGTCTATGGGTCCATGAAAATCACTGACACACATCCGTGTTGTGTCCGTGATGCGTCTGTTTTTCACTGATGACTAATAGGAGATTCTTTGGAAATCAATTTTCAGCTGAGCAACGTCAATGAATTACGGATGCCACATGGATGGTAAAAACGGACACACGGACCAACCACGGATCCTTTAGGGCCAGCTTCACGGATGAAACACATACGCTTTTTTTCACGGATGTGTCACTGAACAAGGCCTAATATGCATGCTTGGCTCTGTTTGTAACAGTGGGGGGGGGGGGGGGGGGTCCCTGACAGAAGCAGATCCTTGCTACCCCAGATAATTGATTTGGGGGCAGACAGGGGGCCCAGAACGATGGAGAATTCTGCTGACAATCTATGGCCAGACATTCACCCTTTCGATTCCAATGGTTTCCGCATTATTTATGCTGTTTAGGGCTCATGCACACAAACGTGTGCATTCAGTGCCCGTGCTGTGGACCACAATTTGCGGTCCACAACGCACGGGCACTGACATTGGGGCCGCCGCATGCGGATCGCGGACCCATTCATTTGAATAGGGTCCACGATCAACCGCAAAAAAGGCATGGCACGACCGTAGTGCTTCCGTAGTGTTCCGATCCGAGCCTCCGTCCCGCATCTCCATGATTGCGGACCCATTGAAGTGAATGGGTCTGCGATCAGTGATGCGGGCTGCACACGGCCGGTGCCCGTGTATTGCGGACCCACCGTATGCGGGCCGCAATACGGACACAGGCCGGCACCGGTCGTGTGCATGAGCCCTTAGAAGGAGTTTGTCACCAGGACAGATCCCATAAACCTAGTGAATCTATTAGGCCCCTTTCACACGGACGAGATTTCCACGCGGGTGCAATGCGTGATGCGAACGCATTGCACCCGCACTGAATCCTGACCCATTCATTTCAATGGTGCTTTTCACATGAACGATGTTTTTCACGCATCAGTTCGCCGTTGCGTGAAAATTGCAGCATGTTCTATATTCTGCGTTTTTCACACAGCTCTGGCCCCATTGAAGTGAATGGCTCTACGTGAATCACGCATTGCTGCGTGATTTGCTGATGGTTGCTTAGAGATTTTGTTTGTAAACATTCAGTTTTTTATCACGCGCATGAAAAACGCATCAAAACGCTTTGCACCCACGCGGAAAAAACTGAACGAACATGCAATCGCAGTCAAAACTGACTGCGATTGCATGCGGATTGGTGCGGATTTTCTGGAACGCATCCGGACTGAATCCGTGACACCCGTGTGAAAGAGGCCTTAGACAACTGAAAATAAGGGAGCAGGTTCACTAGCAGCCCCCTTGAGCCCACATTCAGGGGCCTGTCCAAAAACACATTCAGTGGTACTTATGAAGGTATTTGCAGCTCTGTTGTTCGGTTAAATTCACACAATATAGCGTACACGAATTTTGCGTGATAATTTGAGACTTCTCAACAATTTTGTAAATTGGCTAAAAAGGGGTGAGGGCTGGTGGGATATCATACGCCAGAAACTAGCCTAAGTTGAAGGTTTTGTTTTTCTGGGATTTTAATATTGAACACCCATCCTCAGGAAAGTCAATCAATATCTGATCAACATCATGCATCGCTCTGCTGATCAGCAGTCAGTCGATCCAGTGCTGGAACTACACAGCATATGTTGTGGAAAGGATGGAGCCAGTTACAGCAGCGCTTCTCACAATGAATTAAGGATAGGCCATCAATATTAGATTCCCGGGAACCCCTTTAGTATAATTTCAGATTCACCATGGTTATCCCTCTGCTGTTTTCCGCCACATTTGTTTTTGCCTCTGCATGACTTGTTCTCAGTAGGGACAGCACATCCTAAGGCCCCTTTCACACGAGCGAGTTTTCCACGCGGGTGCAATGCGTGACGTGAACGCATAGCATCCGCACTGAATCCTGACCTATTCATTTCAATGGGTCTGTGTACATGAGCGTTGCTTGAAAAACGCATCATATTTTATATTCTGCGTTTTTCACGCAGTCCTGGCTCCATAGAAGTGAATGGGGCTTCAGTGAAAAACGCATTGCATCCTGAAGCAAGTGCGGATACAATGCGTTTTTCACTGATGGTTGCTAAGAGATGTTGTTTGTAAACCTTCAGTTTTTTTATCACGTGCGTCAAAAACGCATCAAAACGCATTGCACCCACGCGGAAACTACTGAACGCAATTGCAGACAAAACTGACTGAACTTGCTTGCAAAATGGTGCGACTTTCCCTGAACGCATCCTGAGCCAATCCGTCACGCTCGTGTAAAAGAGCCCTAATACAGTTAGCCACTGCCCACTGTAATGACCTCACTATGCGGCAGAAACATTTTTCACAACCTAAGGGCTCATGCACATGACAAATGGCATGAAAAATGGCCATGTGACGGCCGTCTAAGTAGCGGCCGTCACACGGCCATTTTTTGTGCCAATGTCAGCCTACGGGGCTATTCACATGGCCGTTTTTTTTAACGGCCAGTGAATAGCGTCCATCCAGAAATAGGACATGTCCTATTTCTGGCACGTTTTCACGGCCCGACTGCCCCATTGAAATAAATGGGGCCGTTTTTAATGGCCGATTGACAGGAGTGCTCCCGTCTACCGGCTGTTAAAAACGGGTACCATATGGCCACTCACCCTACCCACTTGCTCGCGCAGTGCAGTCTCCATTGAGCAGGCCCTGCCGATGGACCTGTGTTATGCGCGGTGACGTCATCACGTTGGCGCGTTCAGTGACGTCATCTCTCACATCGCAGGTCCTTCGGCAGGTCCTGTGCGTGAGAGAAGAGACTGCTGCAGCACGAGCAAGTGCAGAAGGTGAGGTTTTTTTTTTTTTTAGTAAAATCATCAATAAGCAGCTGTGGGCCACTATGGGGGCATTTATTTAAACCATGGAGAAATTATTTAAGATGGGGTCCTACATGAAGGACATTATTAAACCTGGGGACATTAAAAAAATAAATACTATACTATGGGGGACATTATTTTACCAGGGTCCCTACATGGGGGACATCGTTAAAGCTGGAAAATTAAAAAAAAATTACCACACTATGGGGGGACATTATTTTAGCTCGGACACTATAAAAAATGATTTACACCGTGGGGGACATTATTTTAGTTAGGGGCACTATGGAGGACATTATGGGCATCATGGGGGTCATGATTATAGTTGGGGGCAAAAAAGGAGGACATTATTACTGCTAGAGGCCATAACGAATTCATCCATTTTTCATGTCCGCTTTTAACGGACATGAAAAACGGATGCAAAACGGACATTAAAAATGGACACATGGCCAGAAAATGGATGCACACACTGATGCAAAATGGCCATGAAAAACTGACAGTGTGTCCGTTTTTAACGGACATTTTTTTTCACTGTCGTGTGCATGTAGCCTAACTGCCTATTCATAAAATTTAACATGTCCTATTGAGGACCTGGACCCTTACCCATCTCTGAAAGGATGAGGCACAAATTTTCAACCAAACGCTGTGCCCTTCTGTTCATCTCTTCTCGTTAGCAGAATAATGGCTCATATGGGGAGATTTATCAAAACTAGTGCAAAAGAAAACTAATACTTTCTAAAAGCGCATTTACATGCCCTGAGCAAGCACTCATCAGGATTTAAGGCTTCCTTTCCAATAACTACCTGCTCGCCATCGCCCATCCTAATAGAAATTCGTAGTTTCTGGGCAGCAGAGTGCAGTTTCCGCAGCCTGATCTGCTACCCAGAAGCAATGATTGATCTGCATGAAAGGTCATTTCATGTAAATTTGGTGCAGCTTTAGGCTACATGCACACGACTGTATGTGTTTTGCGGTCCGCAAAAAAAAACCGGATGATGTTCCGTATGGCATCCGTGTTTCCGTTTTTTTTTTTTTTTTTTTGCGGATCCACTGTAACAATGCCTATACTTGTCCGCAAAACGGACAAGAATAGGACATGTTCTATTTTTTTTTGCGGGGCTACGGAACGGACATACTGATGCGGACAACACACAGTGTATATTTCTTCGCCACACCCCATGTTGCAGGAGGTGAAGAAAGTGTCTAAAACACTTAAAGGGGTTCTGCAGTTCTGTAAAACTGATGATCTATCCTCTGGATAGATCATCAGCCTCTGATCGGCGGCGGTCTGACACCCGCGACCCCCGCCGATCAGCTGTTTGAGAAGGCAGCAGCGCTGCGGCCTTCTCTGTGTTTACCGCAGGCCAGTGATGTCACGACAGAGCACAGTGAACAGAGCTTATCCCCGCCCAGGCCAGTGATACTAGTCGTGACGTCACTGGGCCTGCGGTAAAAACAGAGAAGGCCGCAGCGCTCCTGCCTTCTCAAACAGCTGATCGGCGGGGGTCCTGGGTGTCGGACTGCCGCCGATCAGATGCTGATGATCTATCCAGAGGATAGATCATCAGTTTTAAATAACTACAGAACCCCTTTAATAAATATGGTACAAGGAGTGTATTCCAGATTTTTGGGGGGCAAATTGTGTCAGAGTTTTGGTAGCTTTTTAATTAGTAAATTGAAATCCTACTGACAAACTTGGAAAGATTTACAGCTAGAATGAAAGAAAACTGCACCACTGTTCTTGTGCTAAATGTCTGTTATACCTTTGTAATATTTTAAAAGTCATCTTTAACCCCTTTACACATTCTGATGCACATTACAGGTGAGCGAGGACAGGGCTCAAAAGATGAGACCCTTCCATACTTGATGGGTGCCGGCTTTGTTGTACAGCTGACTTACTTGCACACCATTATCCGCATGTCTGTTCCGTAGTCACGCAAAAGTAAAAAAAAAATAGAACATGCCATACAGACGTCTTCCTTCCTTTTTATTTTTTTGCGGACCGCAAAACACATACGTTTGTGTGAATGTAGCCTTATCCTGCAAAAAAAAAAATAAAAAAAAACTGCTGCTGGCAATTAATTGATAAACGTCTAGAAGGAATAATAGAAGAGTGACAAAACATAGTCTTAAATGAGTTGTGAAGTCATTGTATATTGGAAGCAAACGCTACTTCCTCTTCATTACACTGCCTGTCGTATCAGAAATTTCGGCAGTGCGAAACTTGGAGCGAGTACTTGTAATTAAACTACGCCACCCAGGAGCGGATTGGCCATAGACCTAACAGGGAAATTTCCCGGTGGGCCACTGCCCAGGGGACCACCTGGGCCCTCTTCACGGCGGCTAGTGGAGGTTTTTGGGGATGTATTTTGTGATGGACTGTGGTATTTGGCTCTGTTGGGGCGGTATAATGTGCCACAATTTGGTATTGTTGGCCCTGCCTTCCATCAATTTGGACCCAACTACAAAACGGGGCCACTTTTAGTTTTTTTTTTCCAGGGCCACTTTAAAGGGGTTGTCTCATCTTGCCTAATGGGGGCATATCGCTAGGATATGCCCCCATTGTCTTATAGGTGCGGGTCCCACCGCTGGGACCCGCACCTATATCGAGAACGGGGGCCCCGAAAGCGAACGGGGGCGCACTGCGCATGCGCAGCCGCCTCCATTCATTTTCAATGTGGCCGGCGAAGATAGCCGAGCGGTGGCTCGGCTATTTCCGTCGGCTCCATAGAAATGAATAGGAGCGGTGGCCGCGCAAGCGCGGTGCGCTCCCATTCATTTCTATGGGGAGCCGGCTTGGTGGTGGCCGGACCGGAGTCCTCCAGCCACCACCTTGCGGGGCCCCGTTCTCGATATAGGTGCGGGTCCCAACGGTGGGACCCGCACCTATAAGACAATGGGGGCATATCCTAGCGATATGCCCCCATTAGTCAAGATGAGACAACCCCTTTAATTTCCCAGTCTGTCCCTGACGCCACCACTGCAAAGCAGACGACGCGTAGTGTATTGAAGAGGAAGCAGCACTAACACTGAGCGCCACCTCCTCTTCAAACAGCTGATTAGCAGGGGTACTGGGTGTCAGTCCCCTGCCAATCGGATATTGAGGCCTATCCTGAGCAAAGGTGAGCAGAACCCCTGCCCAACCCCTTCAAAAGTAGATGCTCCAGAATGATTGTTTTATGGGGAATGTAGTTATTAAAACAGACATTTCAGTAGAGATGACAGGTCCTCTTTAGGAACCCAGGCCAGAGACTACCATCTTATCTTCCTGTAATTTTAACCCGTTCTATGCCAGCAGTTTTCACTCTTTTGACATGCACAAGAAAACCTGTGATAAAATGACATAAGCAGCGCCTCCCCAAAGTGACATCCATAGTGCCCTATGTACTATCCAAATTGCCTCCAATAACATCCACAGTGCCCCCATGGGACATCCACAGCATAGCGCTAACATCGCGCTGTACAGTCAGTATAGGTTTTACATACAAGCCTGCACGCTAAGAAAACGGCCGGCGGTTCCGGCGCATGCGCGGTAGTGTGCAAGCTAGGCAGACAGGAGGCGGTGACGTCAGTGATGACGTCCCGTCCCCTGCCTCAGGGAGGAAAAGAAGAAGACGACGCTGGACCGGAAGCCTGAGAACCGCGTTTGGAGCGGTCACGTGACCGTGAAGAGGATCGAAGGAAGGCCTAGGCTGCAGAGGGTAAGTATGGGTAAAGTAACCTTCCCTCCACACGTTTTCAGGGACAGTTTTCCAGTAGGGGCCGGAGAACCCCTTTAACAGACTGAGACCGAAAGTCAGATGAAGCCAGAGCCATGGAGCGGGAACAGAGTGGAGGGAAGCAGGTAAGTATCAGTCTCTTTTGGGCTACTTCTTGAGGCTATACAAGTAGAAGGCTCAGTACCACAGACATATCTGTTGATCTTGGTCAACCTAGTCATGCCAGGCACCATCTCCTAGGCTCCAGTATTCATTTGGTGCGGGAGGGTTGCTTTACTGCTGCTCATTATTACAATTTGAACTTTGCAGCAGATGCTTCCACAAAGCGCTGCAGTGCTCTTCTGGGTGGGAGACATGCAGTGCTTTATAATGTCCTTACAACCTCTGAGTGTCTAATGGGCATACAGTAGTCGACCTAGGGATCTGTGGGTGTCTCTGTGCCCATAGATGCATCAACAATATTGTCTGACACTGAATTATGTACAATAAAGGATATTTACCTAAAGGCATTTTTCTGTGAAGCTGTCACCACTTTTACCCTTTATGTGGATAAAAACTATTAATCCACATGAAAATGTGCAGCATTGATTGTATCTGATTTACTAGGTTATGCCACGATTTGGTCGGATCTCAGGACATGAGATATTTTTCCCAGTCTTGCTGTTACTAGGCAGACTTCTCCATCCCCTCCTTCTCTGTGCAGTCAGCTGCTCCTGCGTCTCCGGATTGGCCTGCATAATGTGAGGCATGAACACCAATGGTCGCTCCTATGCAAATTCTACACTCATTCAGTTGACATCAGACAGAGCTGGTGTGGTTATTTGCCGGGAGAGCTGATCTTTCACGGCACCATGGCTGCAGGGGGCTCCCTTTGTGGTATGCTTTTTTATATACTTTTGAAGCCACATTTTAATCCTGTTATTTTTTTATTTTTTTTCTTCTTTTTATTTTCCTTCAGGGAACGGAAATGTTGAAGGAATAGGGCAGTCTCCTGTCTACAGGTTTTATTCATTGCAAATAATAAGGCCTTAAAGGTACACTTACACATGTGCAAATATATACATGTGGGAGTACATCAGTGCTTGTAGTGAATCAAACCTAAAGCCGTGAGCCATATGCAGTACTTACTTGTATGCATGTTGGTGTTTTCTGTCGGATTATGACAGGCCCTTCGCACAAGTTTTTAAAAACTCAAGCGCAGAATAAACCTCTCTTAAGAGATAGTTACAGCACATTTCCCATAATACCACGAGTTTTAGGAAATGGCCAGAAAAGTTAGAGGATAGCCCATAAATTGTTTTATTGCTGGAATCTGAGCAAATACACATCATTTAACCCCTTGAGGACAGAGCCCATTTTGGCCTTAATGTCTGGGCCAAATTTTTGAATTCTGACATGTCACTTTATGTGGTTATAACTTTGGAACGCTTTTACTTATCCAGGCCATTCTGAGATTGTTTTCTCGTGACACATTGTACTTCATGACAGTCATAAATTTGAGTCAATATATTTCACCCTTATTTATGAAAAAATCCCAAATTTACCAAAAATTCTGAAAAATTAGCAAATTTCCAAATTTCAATTTCTCTACTTTCAAAATACACCGTAATACCTCCAAAAATAGTTATTATTTTACATTCCCCATATGTCTACTTTATGTTGGCATCATTTTGTAAACGTCATTTTACTTTTTTAGGACGTTAGGAGGCTTAGAAGTTTAGAAGCCATTTTTCAA
Organism: Rhinella marina; assembly: GCA_900303285.1. Lineage (NCBI taxonomy): Eukaryota > Metazoa > Chordata > Amphibia > Anura > Bufonidae > Rhinella > Rhinella marina. The sequence continues at coordinate 57,760 of ONZH01016002.1, forward strand.
ATTTTCACCAAATTTTCCAAAACCATTTTTTTTTTTAACACCAATGCAGATATAAAGTGATTTTGAGGGTCTTACATAATGAAACCCACCATAAATGACCCCATTTTAGAAACTACACCCCTCAAATTATAAAAAACTGCTGTTACAAACTTTGTTAACCCTTGAGGTGTTCCACAAGAATTAATGGAAAATGGAGGTGAAATTTCAAAATTTCACTTTTTTCGTAGATTATTCATGTTAATATTTTTTTTCTTGCAACACAGCAAGGGTTAACAGCAAACTAAACCTCAATTTACATTGCTCTGATTCTGCAGTTTACAGAAATACCCCATATGTGGTGGTAAACGTCTCTATGGGTTTGTGGCAGTGGTCAGAAGGAAAGGAGCGCCATACGGATTTTGGAGGCAAAATTTGCTAGAATAGTTTTTAGGCACCATTTTGTAATTGAGAGACCCTGACGTACCCCTACAGTGGAAACCCTCAAAAAGTGACCCCATTTTTGAAACTACACCCTTCAAAGAATATATTAAGGGGGTACTGACCACTTTGACCCCCTAAGCATTTTACGGAATTTGGAAACACTTGGCTGTGAAAATGAACATTTTTTTTCTTCCAATAAAATGTTGCTTTAGCCCCAATTTTTTTTATTTGCATAAGGGGTAACAGGAGAAAAGCCCCCCATAATTTGTTACCCATTTTCTCCTGAATACGGCAACACCCCATATGTGGTGGTAAACTGCTGTGGGGGCACATGGCAGGACTCAAAACAGAAGGAGCGCCATATGGATTTTACAACACAGATTTTGATGGAGTGGTTTGCGGGAGCCATTGATTTTTATTTTTTTGAGCTATTGTCTTATGTGGGGGCTCATTTTTTGCAGGATGAGGTGGGGTTTTCATTGGTACCATTTTGGGGTAAATACGCCTTTTTGATCGCCTGCTATTACACTTTTTGTGAGGGAAGAGGGAAAAAAATGGCTATTTTGGCATAGTTTTTTTAAATTTTTTTTACAGCATTCGCCTGGGGGGCCACCTCATGTAATATTTTTATAGAGCAGATTGTTACGGATGTGGCGATACCTAACATGTTTATGTATTGTGTGTTTTTTTATTTTTAATCAATTTTTTTAACTTTTTTTTAACTTTTTTTTTTTTTTTTTTTCCACTTTCTTGACTCAGATCCACTTGGTTCTTCAAGAACCAGTGGGTCTGGTATTTTACAATACACTGCAGTACACTGTATAGTGTACTGCAGTGTATTTTCTTATAGCCTGTTCAAGCTCCTGCCTTTAGCAGGAGCTTGAACAGGCTTCCATGGCAAGCCAGACGAAAGCGTCTGGTTGCCATGGTAACCATCGGGACGCTGCCACAGCAGAGCAGCGTCCCGATGGAAGGGAGAGGGAGCTTCCTCCCTCTCATCTGCCCACACCATCGGCGCTGCCAGCGCACCGCAGCGCCGATGGGAGAGGGAGGGAGCGCTCCCTCCCTGTTAACCCCTTCCATACAGCGGTCCCTACGGACCGCGGCATGGAAGGGGTTAAACTGCTGACATCGGTGCCAGCACCGATGTCAGCAGTTTCAAGCAGAGTATCAGCTGTATGCTGATACTCTGCTTGAATAACTATCAGCCATACTGAAAGATCGTTGCGGGCGGCACTCGCGGCAGCCGCCCGCACGTTGCAGGTCTCCCCCCCGCCTGCCCATCTGCCCACCCATCTGCCCACAGCTAATCAGGGGGGCGGGGGGGACACCCTGACCTCCCCCTAATTACTGACACTCGGCGGGGATTCGCTAGAATAGCGCTATCCCCGCCGAGTACCCCTTGCCTGCTGTGAATGGCTGGTCTGAATAGACCAGCCATTCACAGCGATCGCCTTTATGGGGGGTGCACGGCACCCCCCGAGGCCTTAACTATGGGTGGCTGGGTGCCCTAAACAGCACCCATTACAGCATTTAACCCCCCCCTGCACTGAGCAGGGGGGGTTTCAATGCAAGACGTACCGGTACGCCCTGTAGCACGAACTACCTCGTGCTCAGGACGTACCGGTACGTCCAATGTCGCCAAAGGGTTAAGGAAACAAAGGTGTAGGAGGGGCTATTATTAGACTCCTCAAGAAATTTCCCCCTCAAAACGGATTTGTAAAAAACTTAGCATGTACAGTATTCTATTTTCTTTTTTTTTCTTGACTGTTGAACATTAGGCCCGAGACTGTGTGTGAAGGACCTGGTTCTCGAGCATCTAGAATGCCATGCCCCACAAGTACTTAATTATGCTGACCCCTCCTACACATTTAGACGTCATAGTCCAGATTTTAGTTTTCTTATGCTAACTGGCACACAAGTTCATCTGTCGAATGACAAGTCTAACCATTGGGTGGTTCTGGAGGAACTTTCAAGCCTTTTGCTTTTTAGGCTGTTTGTAAACCATACGTGATCTTCATTTGTTTATGCTGTGGGAAAATAACGTCTCCACTTTCAGCAGGTTGTAGCTATTAGGTTTCTGGAGGTGATTTGTTTCAGGGATTTATTTTGATGTCCAGATTTGAAGTCTGTTAAGAATTTTATTCCCTAAAATAAGGAACATTTGCTTCTACCTTGTGAGGGCGACTTGCCTTTCTCTGGATCAGCTTTGCAGGATAATAGGCATAATTGAATAGATGTATTTTTTTTTTTTGTGAAATGTAGTGATCGCTGTGAACTAGATCTGAATAATCATAACCGCTTAGGCCCCTTTCACCTCATACCAGATATGTTTGGCCCAAAAGCAGGATTAGAGCACATCCCAAAGGAGCTGGAAGATTTTCCTCTCCTAATATTAGAGAATGTTTTCCCCATCCCATTTCTACCTCTACACTATCCACCTTTTGATATAAATAAAGACCTATAGAAGGTCACCTATATGTGATATGAAACGGGGCTTCATCAAAACATTTGGAGGGCATGGCATGTGTATTAGGGGTGTTTTTTTATATATATATATATAGACTTGAAGGAAACCCTTATCAAGTAATTACAGTTTAAAAATACTTGGGAATGTTTCTGTGGATCCTGGATTGGTAGGGAGCGTCTGTTAACTTGAAATTGTTTGTATCGGAATCATACAGAAAATCTTTAAAGCTGATAGTCCAGTAGAAATCTTGCAGAGGACACGGGCAGATTTACTAATCCTGTCTGAAATGTATACAGCGTACATGGATGACAGTCTAAAGATGCGCCAAATTTATCACAGTGGCTTGACACTCTTGCTTGAACGTACACAACCTGGTGGTTGGCTTATTTTCTGCCAACTGTCCACCTTTCTCGATTAATTCTACATCCATCATTGTTAGATTTGTTTTACCTGCCATTTGTTATAAAATCATCAGCCCTTTTTTTTATTTTGTTATTGCTGTAGTATCTACTTTTATTGCCTCTTGGGGTAGGGCATTCAATAATGACTTGCTTTCCTTTCCTCTACACATAATAATAAGTGTTTCCTGTAAAGGTCTTGGAAAGAAGAAACCATCTTCCATTTTTTCATATTAAGCACACATATATTTCTAGATGTAAATGAGATCTCTAAGGCCACATTCACATCTGCGTTCACTGCATCCAGATAACACCATGCACCAAAAAATGCTGCCAACATCTGGTGTGTATGCCAGGTACAGTGACCGTATCAGATTGCCGGGGTTCACAATGCAGATTTGAACCCAGCCTAAGTTGTCATGCCACATTTTTCCAGCCTCTCATAAAATAATCCCATTTAACAATCTAGTCTAGCCCTGCTTTGAACTCTCTCCAGCTCTCTCATAGGATTGAGCGGTAGACAGTTGTGAACGATATACCGCGGTATTAAGAAACAGCGATATCGCTGTTTCGAAATAACCGCGGTATTTAGTGATGTCATAGGAGCGGTCATATACATGCTGACCGCTCCTAGATGTGTGACAGCCCGCCCCTGGTATATGCCTACCTTACATATTACTTTGTTCAGCTGCCATGCCTGGCACCTCCTCGCTCCCATTATAAGTAATAAACCAATTATAAAAACAAATACAAATAAAAAAAGTGAAAAATTAACAGTGTCAGAAATATATATAAAATGTGTAGCAGAAATATATTAAAAATTAAGTTAAAAAAGATAATAAAGAAAAAACACCCACACCAACCAAAACCATCCCCATTCCAGTGAAACTATAGATATTATATAACAAAACGACCGACACAAAATAGGGAACTAATTATAATAATTTATTTTGGTGTCCGTTTGCATATTTAAAGAATAAGGGCTATAGTTAAAAAAATAAATTATAAGGCCCTATGTTTCAAGTGAAAAATTGTTGCAAAAATTATTTTGGTAGTCCTAACAACCGTTAAAGAGGACCTTTCATGACTTTAAAAAAATGAATCTGCACTATCTACCTGATAGTGCGTCCCCCACTGATGCCAGCAGCGTTGTTTTCTTAGCAAATTGTCCCCCGGTGGCTTCACACGGGCCCCCCGTTCTTCGGTCCGGCTTTATGCTAATTAGAAGGCATCGGAACAGGGAGGAGGAGACTCCCTGTTCCTCAATGGGCGTTGCTTCTGCCCTGCTGTGAGCGCTGTCCAATCAGAGCGGACCGCTCACAGCAGGGCCGAAGGAGTTCAACCCTGCTGTGAGCGGTCCGCTCTGATTGGACAGCGCTCACAGCAGGGCAGAAGCAACGCCCATTGAGGAACAGGGAGTCTCCTCCTCCCTGTTCCGATGCCTTCTAATTAGCATAAAGCCGGACCGAAGAACGGGGGGCCCGTGTGAAGCCACCGGGGGACAATTTGCTAAGAAAACAACGCTGCTGGCATCAGTGGGGGACGCACTATCAGGTAGGTAGTGCAGATTCATTTTTTAAAAGTCGTGAAAGGTCCTCTTTAAAACCATTTGAACCACTGTGTGCGCTAAATTCCAGAAAAAGTGTCTTCAGGCCTGGTTATTAAAGTGTTAACCAATAAGTGCTTTCCTCACTAGTAAGGGAAAATGCTTATTGGTTATTGCATGGCAAGTGTTCATAAAAGTGCTCATTTATGATAACTCGCCAGTATAATAGCGCCACACATCTCTGTGTAATCACGGATGTGCTACTGATAATCAATATAACTAAATTAAGGAGGAATGACTGTGATAGCGATCATTCCTCCCCAGTCAATAGAGCAATGTGTCAATGCGGCCCTCAGACAAGAAAAGGTTGTGCACTGCTTGTCTGTCTTCTGCGGCCCTGGCCTTGCCTGCAAGCTGCGCTGCACATGGTGTGCACTGGATCTCTTATAGCATGCATTAGCAGGGCTCCAGATGGCGACCAAAATGGTCGCAAATGCGACTTAGATTTTACAAATGGCGACAAGACTTTTTAGTCTTGTCGCCATTTGTGCCTGGACCCGACCGCATTTATTGATGCAGTAGCGCAGCCTAGTATCAGACAACATGGAGCAGATAAAATAAAAAAATCTCTTACCTGACCTGCCCCGTGGCTCCGCTCCGGGTTCGGTGCTCCTCTGTCTTTCCGGACAGCTCTGCACTGTCCTGACGGCGTACAGCGTCAGGACGTAGTGCGCACACTCTGACCTGACGCTGCACGCAGTCAGGTGATGGTGCAGCGCCGGGAGGACAGAGGAGCGCTGGACCCAGAGCAGAGCCACGGTGCAGGACAGGTAAGAGATTTTTTTATTTTATTCTGATGGGCGCAGAGTGGGCTGATCTGAGGTCTGATGGGGGCACAGTGGGCTGATCTGAGGTCTGATGGGGGCACAGTGGGCTGATCTGAGGTCTGATGGGGGCACAGTGGGCTGATCTGAGGTCTGATGGGGGCACAGTGGGCTGATCTGAGGTCTGATGGGGGCACAGTGGGCTGATCTGAGGTCCGATGGGGCCACAGTGGGCTGATCTGAGGTCCGATGGGGGCCACAATGGGCTGATCTGAGGTCCGATGGGGCCCACAGTGGGCTGATCTGAGGTCCGATGGGGGCCACAGTGGGCTGATCTGAGGTCCGATGGGGGCCACAATGGGCTGATCTGAGGTCCGATGGGGGCCACAATGGGCTGATCTGAGGTCCGATGGGGGCCACAATGGGCTGATCTGAGGTCCGATGGGGGCCACAATGGGCTGATCTGAGGTCCGATGGGGGCCACAATGGGCTGATCTGAGGTCCGATGGGGGCCACAATGGGCTGATCTGAGGTCCGATGGGGGCCACAATGGGCTGATCTGAGGTCCGATGGGGGCCACAATGGGCTGATCTGAGGTCCGATGGGGGCCACAGTGGGCTGATCTGAGGTCCGATGGGGGCCACAGTGGGCTGATCTGAGGTCCGATGGGGGCCACAGTGGGCTGATCTGAGGTCTGATGGGGACACACACATTATACTGGTTGGGGTTTTTATTACTGGGGAGGGCGCACTGCGCCACCAATGATGATAACTACGTTTAATACAACTACAGAAGGCTGGTGCGGCACCTGAGGGGTTAACTACCACTGATTGCAGCTCCCTATAATACAGGTCAGGTGCCGGCACCCGCCTCCTGTAGTTGTATTAAACTTAATTATCATCATTAGTGGCTCAGTGCACCCCCCCCCCCCCAGTATTATTCATTGGTGACGCAGTGCCCACCCCCCCAACTATAATAATCATTGGTGGCAGTGGCCATAGGGTCCCCCCCCCCCCCCCAACCTCTTCATTGGTGGTTCAGTGGCAGTTCTGATCGGAGCCCAGCCATGTAATCGCGGAGCTCCGATCGGTTACCATGGCACCCAGGACGCTACTGAAGTCCTGGCTGCCATGGTAAGCTCCCTGCTGCCCTGTGCACAAAGCAGGGAGAGTGTAAAGTCCTAGTCATCCTGATAGAGATCTATTAGGGTGAATAGGAAAAGAGTTCTAGCCCCTAAGGAGGCCAATAATTAGTAAATAAAAGGTAAAAAAAATCAATATAATAATATATATATATATACGACCGTGTGAATGTGCCCGCATCTATTCCGCAATTTTGCAGAATAGATACAGCTGCATTCACTTCAATGGGGGGCTTGCGAACTTGCCTAGCCGCGGCTCCGCAAGAAATTATAGAACATGTCCTATTCTTGTCTGCAACAGCGGACAAAAATGGGCATTTTGAACAGGACGCCCGGCCGTGTGTTCTGCAAATTGCGGAACACACGCCGGGCGGCATCCGTGGTATTGCAGATTCGTATTTTTGCGGATCCACAATACTTTGGCCGTCTGGCCCCTTAATCACCCCCTTTCCCAATTTTACATATAAAATATATTAATAAATATCTGAAAAGTCCAAACTATTAAAATATTTTTAAAAATCTCCTATACGGTAAACACGTAAAAGGGAAAAAAAAAAACTTCACAATTCGCTATTTTTTTGTCACCTTGTCCCGCCAAAAAAATAGGATAGGACAATTCTATTAATGGCCGGACATTCCATCTCCTCCAAGTCCTTTTTTTTTTTTTTTAAATTATAATTGTATGTATTTAAAGTTGGCGCCTAAAAATTTTATTTGGCTCCTAAATTTTTCAGTTCAGGAGCCAATGGCTCCTAGGTATTTTTTTTAGTCTGGAGCACTGATTAGGGAATAATATACAGGTCTTCATGAGTCCCATCAGGATAATAGCCTCATACATTATGATTAGAGATGAGCAAACGTGCTCGTAACGAGCACTGTAGCGCTCTGCTCCCCTGCGCTCGCAAGGGCGCAGGCATCCGGATCCATCGGGTGAGGAGGACGCATCCAGATGCCTGCGCCCATGTGAGCGCAGGGGAGCCGAGCGCTACAGTGCTTGTTACGAGCACATTCGCTCATCTCTAATTTTTATGTCTCTCAGTTGCCCCCATACAGGAGCAACAAGAAGACATTACTGTATGGGAGCCACAAGACATTATACTGATGGGGGTGGGGGGGGTTTACAAATTGTTGTCCCATACAGTTTAATATCACCTTGTGGCCCCATGCAGTATACTGACTCTTGTGGCCCACTGCCTGCCCATACAGTATAACATCTCCTTGTGGCTGCCCCCATACAATATAATAATAATCTTTACTTATATAGCCCCAACATATTCGGCAGCGCTTTACAATTTAGTATAACGTCTCCTTGTGGCCCTAAGTGTTTTTTTGTTTTAAACAAGTATTTATTGCAATATATTTCTTAATATCGTTATTGTGGGAGTATTTTTGATATCGCCCAACCCTACTCTCTCACATACACTACCGTTCAAAAGTTTGAGGTCACCCGGACAATTTTGTGTTTTCCATGAAAACTCACACTTTTATTTATCAAATGAGTTGCAAAATGAATAGAAAATATAGTCAAGACATTGACAAGGTTAGAAATAATGATTTTTATTTGAAATAATAATTTTCTACTTCCAACTTTGCTTTCGTCAAAGAATGCTCCATTTGCAGCAATTACAGCATTGCAGACCTTTGACATTCTACCTGTTAATTTGCTGAGGTAATCTGGAGAAATTTCACCCCATGCTTCCAGAAGCCCCTCCCACAAGTTGGATTGGCTTGATGGGCACTTTTTGCATACCATATTAGGGTTGCACGATATATCGAAAACTCGGTACGGTTTCGGTACCTAGTGCGGTACCGAAGCTCGATGCCGAGTTTTCTTGCAATCCGATACTTAGAACATGGCGCGCGCATCACTTTAATGCGTTGCCCCATGTTCTAATATCTGCCTGCCGCGCTGCCAGGGCCCCCGCACCCCCCTCAGATCAGCCCACCCAGGTCCCAGCCACTTAAAAAAAATCATACTTACCTGTTCTGGCCGCCGCTGTCCTCACTGGTTCCGCGCTCCACCGTCTTCCCTGGCGCGCACTATGACCTGACGCAGCGTCAGGTCATAGTGAGCGCCGGCAGGCAAGAGAGTGGAGCGGGGAACCTGAGGACAGCGGCGGCGGCCGGAACAGGTAAGTATGATTTTTTTTAAAGTGGCTGGGTGGGCTGATCTGAGGTCTGAGGGGGGCACAAGACACTGACCTGAGGTCTGAGGGGGGCACAACTCGCTGACCTGAGGTCTGATGGGGGCACATGGGGGCACAAGAGGCTGGTCTGATGGGGGCACAGGAGGCTGGTCTGATGGGGGCACAAGAGGCTGGTCTGATGGGGGCACAAGAGGCTGGTCTGATGGGGGCACAAGAGGCTGGTCTGATGGGGGCACAAGAGGCTGGTCTGATGGGGGCACAAGAGGCTGGTCTGATGGGGGCACAAGAGGCTGGTCTGATGGGGGCACAAGAGGCTGGTCTGATGGGGGCACAAGAGGCTGGTCTGATGGGGGCACAAGAGGCTGGTCTGATGGGGGCACAAGAGGCTGACCTGATGGGGGCACAAGAGGCTGACCTGATGGGGGCACAAGAGGCTGACCTGATGGGGGCACAAGAGGCTGACCTGATGGGGGCACAAGAGGCTGACCTGAGGTCTGATGGGGGCACAATGTGTTGATCTGAGATTTATTATCCCTGTACGGTGACATCACTGTGTTTATTATCCCTGTACGGTGACATCGCTGTGTTTATTATCCCTGTACGGTGACATCGCTGTGTTTATTATCCCTGTACGGTGACATCGCTGTGTGTATTATCCCAGTGCAGGAAGAGGTAAGTGGTCTGTGTTTGTGTGTTTGTTTTCTATTTTTCAGGGTCGTGAATGCAGAGGACTACGTCTGATTCGGTGGACTACGTCGGACCAGCTTTTTTTTTTTTTTTTTTTTTTTTTTTTTTTAAATAAAATGGTCAAACAGGGGTCTGGGGGAGTGTTTATTTCAATAAAATGTTTTATACTTGTGTGTGTGTATTTTTTTTTTTTTTTACAATACTACAGTTTTAGTAATCACGGCTATCTACAGACGGCCCTGATTACTAATACTGGGCTTAGTGCTTGCCGGTATGGCAGGCCAGCACTAACCCCAACATCTATTACCTCGGCACCCACCGCCATCAGGGGTGCCGGGAAGAGCCGGGTACCCGCAGGACCGGACCTTCTAAATTGAGGGTCTGGCTCTGGGGCGGCTGCAGGCTGGTACCATTAGGCTGGGAAGGGCCAATAACCGTGTCCCTTCCCACCCTGGTAGTGCCAGGCTGCCGCTGCTGGTTGTATCTGGCTGGTGAAGGAAAAAAGGGGGGACCCCACGCCATTTTTTTTTTTTTCAAAAATGTCATTATTTTAAAAAAAAAAAGGCGTGGGGTCCCCCCCTTTTTTCCTTCACCAGCCAGATACAACCAGCAGCGGCAGCCTGGCACTACCAGGGTGGGAAGGGACACGGTTATTGGCCCTTCCCAGCCTAATGGTACCAGCCTGCAGCCGCCCCAGAGCCAGACCCTCAATTTAGAAGGTCCGGTCCTGCGGGTACCCGGCTCTTCCTGGCACCCCTGGTGGCGGTGGGTGCCGAGGTAATAGATGTTGGGGTTAGTGCTGGCCTGCCATACCGGCAAGCACTAAGCCCAGTATTAGTAATCAGGGCCGTCTGTAGATAGCCGTGATTACTGTTAAACTGTAGTATTGTAAAAAAAAAATACACACACACAAGTATAAAACATTTTATTGAAATAAACACTCCCCCAGACCCCTGTTTGACCATTTTATTTAAAAAAAAAAAAAAGCTGGTCCGACGTAGTCCACCGAATCCGACATAGTCCTCTGCATTCACGACCCTGAAAAATAGAAAACAAACACACAAACACGGACCACTTACCTCTTCCTGCACTGGGATAATGCACACAGCGATGTCACTGTACAGGGATAATAAACACAGTGATGTCACTGTACAGGGATAATAAACACAGTGATGTCACAGTACAGGGATAATAAGCACAGTGATGTCACAGTACAGAGATAATAAACACAGTGTTGTCACAGTCCAGGGATAATAAGCACAGTGATGTCACAGTACACCTGTGCAAACAAGGCCTGGGGGGACCAAGATAAGGCTAGGGGCTACACTGAAAAGGGCCAGTGGCGCACAGATCAGGGGTAAGGGGCAGGGTCACAAGCAAGGTCCTGGGGGGAAGGGGGGGGGTGAGGGGTGCACAGATAAGGGCCAGGGTGGCGCACACGGGGCAGCAGAGACGACAACCAGAGAGGCACAGACAAAGAGGGAGTGGGGCACAGATAAGGGCCCAGGGGCGCAGACCAGGAAGAGGCGTACAAAGACAAGGGCCAGATCCCAGGGGTGCAGACAGGGGCCAGGTAGGCACAGCCAAAGGGGCGCAGATAAGAGCCAGGGACTGCATTGAAAGGGCCAGGGTGGTGCACAGAGCAGGGTCAAAAGCAAGGTCGGGGGGGGGGGTGAGGGGCGCACAGATAAGGGCCAGGGTGGCATTAATAGGTTCTTCTTTATTTTGGCGAGGTATCGTATCAGTATCGAGTATCGTGATACTTTTGTACGTATCGGTATCGAACTTAAAATTCTGGTATCGTGACAACCCTATACCATATGGTCAAGCTGCTCCCACAACAGCTCAATGGGGTTGAGATCTGGTGACTGCGCTGGCCACTCCATTACAGATAGAATACCAGCTGCCTGCTTCTTCCCTAAATAGTTCTTGCATAATTTGGAGGTGTGCTTTGGGTCATTGTCCTGTTGCAAGAGGAAATTGGCTCCAATCAAGCGCTGTCCACAGGGTATGGCATGGCTTTGCAAAATGGAGTGATAGCCTTCCTTATTTAAAATCCTTTTACCTTGTACAAATCTCCCACTTTACCAGCACCAAAGCAACCCCAGACCATCACATTACCTCCACCATGCTTGACAGATGGCGTCAGGCACTGTTCTTCTGTGTGATCCAAACACCTCAAACTTCGATTCGTCTGTCCATAACACTTTTTTCCATCTTCCTCTTCCAATGTCTGTATTCTTTTGCCCATATTAATCTTTTCCTTTTATTAGCCAGTCTCAGATATGGCTTTTTCTTTGCCACTCTGCCCTGAAGTCCAGCATCCCGGAGTCACCTCTTCACTGTAGACGTTGACACTGGCGTTTTGCAGGTACTGTTTAATGAAGCTGCCAGTTGAGGACCTGTGAGGCGTCTATTTGTCAAACTAGAGACTCTAATGTACTTGTGTAACGTTGTTGGTAACTTAGTTGAAGTCCAATTGGTGGAGCAAATTACAGTGTACCAGGCAAGCAATAGCAATATATTCAATAGAGTAGTACCTGCAGAGTAGTGGGTAGCCGTGGTCAGTCGTTTGCAGAGGTTGGTACACAGAGGTAGATCAGCCGTGGTCAGACGTTTGCAGAGGTTGGTACACAAGGACAATAGATTAGCCGTAGTCAGACGTTTGCAGAGGTTGGTACACAAGGACAATAGATTAGCCGTAGTCAGACGTTTGCAGAGGTTGGTACACAAGGACAATAGATTAGCCGTAGTCAGACGTTTGCAGAGGTTGGTACACAAGGACAATAGATTAGCCGTAGTCAGAAATATGCCGAGGTCAGTACACAGGAGCAGTAACGTAGGAGAGGATAAACGCAGCAGGAGAGGAAACGGCCAGAATAATCAGGCATAGAATGGAGTGTCCTGTGAGTTTAAATAGAGCAGCACCACCCATGATTGGCCACAGAGCAGGTGCAATCAATCACATCGTTACTCCATGCAGGAAAGGCACAACTCAGCAAGGCAAGACTAAACAAGTTTCTCAGTGGCATAATGGGCAAGGCTACAGAACATGATCACAAGGTCAGGGGTTCAAGTCCCGTTCAGTTCCTGACAGTATTCCCCCTCCTCCAGGAGTGTCCTCTGGACGGTACTTGACATGGCTTGCCAGGGTAGCGACGATGAAAGTCTCTTACCAGTTGTGGAGCATGGACATTATTTACATGCTCCCAAGAGTTGTCTTCTGGACCATATCCTTGCCATTTAATCAAATACTGTAGGCGATTTCGAAAAATTCTGGAATCCAAAATTTTTTTCTACTATATATTCATCTTTCCCTTCAACTGTAACTGGGTCGGGTGGAGGCAGGTTACGTCCCGGAAAAGGATTTTCCGCATAAGGTTTAAGAAGTGAAGAATGAAAAACAGGGTGAATCCGCATCGTGTCTGGCAATTTTAAACGAAAGGCTACAGAATTAATTTGAGACTCAATTTCAAAAGGTCCAATAAATTTCTGACCTAGTTTAGCTGACGGTATCTTGAGTTTTAAATTTCTTGTAGAGAGCCATACCTTTTCTCCCACACCATAGGAAGGGAAAGGTTTGCGGTGTCTGTCTGCAGCTTTCTTATAGCGATTTTGAGCTTCACACAAAGTAGTCTTCAACTTTTCTTGAACTTGCTGCAGGGTAGATAATCTGTCAGTAACAGCAGGAACTGAAGAAGAAATGGTGAGGTTAGGAATGAATGCAGGATGGAAACCCATGTTGGCAAAAAATAGACTCTGCGAAGTAGAAGCATGTTGAGAGTTGTTATATGCAAATTCTGCAGTTGGAAGAAAGTCGACCCAATCATCCTGGAGATAGCTTGTATAACATCGCAAATACTGTTCAAGGGTTTGGTTTGTACGCTCAGTTTGGCCATTAGACTGGGGATGAAAAGCAGAAGATAAGTTTACTTCAATTCCTAAGTTGGCACAAAAACTCTTCCAGAACTTAGAAGTAAACTGTACCCCACGGTCAGAGACTACATTGTCAGGTATGCCATGTAAACGGAAAACTTCTCGGGTAAACAGTTCAGCAGTATCTTCAGCAGATGGTAGCCCCTTTGTGGGTATAAAATGAGCCATCTTAGTAAGACGGTCAACCACTACTAGGATTGCGCTCCTGTCCTTTGAGGGTGGTAAATCAACAATAAAATCCATAGAAATGGAACCCCAAGGATGAGATGGAATTGGAAGAGGCTGAAGTAATCCCAGTGGTGAGGAACGAGAGATCTTATTCCTAGCACATGTCTGGCAGGAAGAAACATATTTCTTGACATCCATCTGGTACTTTGGCCACCAAAATGAGCGTGACAAAAGTTCTTTGGTCTTTTTGACTCCCATGTGACCTGCGGGTCTAGAGTCATGAATTAGGCATAAAATTTCAAGACGTGTGGCTTGAGGAACATATATACATTGATCAAAAGTCCAAACCCCAAGTTAAATCTACATCTGTAGGTGGATGATCAAGGAAAGGATCTCCAGTGTAGCCTTCTTTAATTTTCTGAAGTATACCTTTAGAAATGGTTGCCCCTACAAAGTTTTTAGCAGGTAAGATGGTGGTCTCAGTTGTGTGTTCTGGAGTTGTATCTGAAAACATCCTGGATAAGGCGTCTGCTTTTCCATTTCGGGATCCAGGTCTGTAGGAAATCAGAAAATCAAATCTTGAAAAAAATAAAGACCATCTAGCCTGCCTTCCAGAAAGTCTCTTGGCTGATCTAATAAATTCAAGGTTTCGATGATCGGTGAGGACCTGCACAGTATAAGATGCTCCTTCAAGAAGGTGCCTCCATTCAGTGAATGCTTTTTTAATTGCCAGTAATTCTTTGTTTGCAATGTCATAGTTCTTTTCAGGAGACGACTTCTGGCAGGAGAAAAAAGCACAAGGATGAAGCAACTGTTTTTCACCAATTCTCTGGGACAGTATTGCTCCCACTGCAGAATCTGAAGCATCTACTTCAATGATAAATGGAAGATCAGGATTAGGATGAACCAGGATAGGAGCAGAAGTAAAAAGAGTCTTTAATTTAACAAATGCATCTTCTGCATTTGAAGACCATTTAAAAGAAATTCCTTTCTGAGTGAGTTGGGTTATTGGGCTGATAACCTTTGAGAAATTCCTAATAAACTTGCGGTAAAAATTTGCAAAGCCTACAAATCTTTGAACCTCCTTCACATTCTTGGGAGTAGGCCAGTTCAAAATAGCTTGGATCTTGCTGGGGTCCATGCGCAACCCTTCAGGTGAAATGATGTACCCCAAGAACTGAATTTCTGACCTTTCGAATTCACACTTTTCCAGTTTAATATAGAGTTGGTTTTCTCTCAGACGGTTCAAAACCACGGTAACCTGCTTGCGATGTTCTTCCAGATTTTCCGAATATATTAGTATATCATCTAAATATGCCACCATAAATTGATCCAAGAGATCTCGGAAGACATCATTTATGAAGTGTTGGAATGTTGCTGGGGCATTGCAAAGTCCAAACGGCATGACAAGTGATTCAAAATGCCCATACCTTGTTCGGAAGGCCGTCTTCCACTCGTCCCCTGGTCGTATTCGGACAAGGTTGTATGCCCCTCGTAAATCCAGCTTAGTAAAGATCTTTGCTGACCGTAATCTTTCAAACAGTTCTGGAATAAGGGGAAGAGGGTAACGATTTTTAAGTTATTTGGTTTAGTTCTCTATAGTCAATACAAGGACGTAATGTGCCATCCTTCTTTGGTACAAAGAATATCGGTGCTCCTGCAGGTGAAGTTGAATGCCGTATAAATCCTTTGGCTAAATTTTCCTTGATGTACTCATCTAGGACCTTCAGTTCCATCTCTGAAAGAGGATAAATGCATCCGTAAGGTATGGATGCACCTGGTAAAAGTTCAATAGGGCAGTCATAACTGCGATGAGGAGGGAGCTGGTCAGCATTCCTTTTGTCACAAACGTCTATAAATTGTTTATAGGGATCAGGTATTTGTACAGAGCTGATGGGTATTTCAGTTGCTCCAACCTGAGCGGGAATAGACTGCTTCAATTGACAATTCTGTTGACAAAATTCAGAAGTGAAAGTTAAACTTCTTGACTTCCAGTCCACTAAAGGGTTATGGATGCTGAGCCATGGGATGCCCAAAATCACTGAAAACTTTGAAGAGATTAATTGGAAATAAATCTTCTCACGATGATCAAGGTCAATTAATACTTCCAGTTCAATTGTGTCATGAGTAACAGGACCAGAGTTTAAAGGTGACCCATCAACAGTAACTAATTCAACTGGTGACGATCTTGGACTGTGCTCAATGTGATTATCCAATGCAAACTTAATGTCCATAAAGTTCCCAGCTGCACCAGAATCCAACATTGCTGTGGTAGACAACGTGCATGATCCATAACAAATCTGAATAGGTAGGATGAAATGAGGACGATGAGAAATCATATTGTTAGAACATGGTGCAGCAGACAACAGGGGTTGTGTCACCAGGCCAAGTGAGTCACAGTGGGAACAGGGCGCAGAATTCTGACTCCTTTCAATTGCAGCTACTGCCCGTTGAGGTTTGTTAGTACAGTCTAGAACATAATGGCCACGTTGTTCACAATAAAGGCAAAGTTTTTGAGCAAGGCAACGTCTCTTTTCAGTAGCAGAAATTGGCCCACGTATCACATCTACTTGCATTGGTTCTGAATCAGATTTTGTTTGAGAAGGTGTCTGCGTCTTTGGAAAAACACGGCTCTCTGAGAAATTGGAGAAAGTGCCTGGATTATAATAACCCCGCTTCTCCCGTTTCCTTTCCACCAAATTTTTCAGGCAGTGGAATCCGATAGGTTTTAGAAGTAGCACTAGCAACCGCAGGGTTTACCCGCAATTCACGTACTTGTCCTTCTAGTTCTGCAACTTGAGCCTTTACTTCTGTCAATTGTCCTCGAAGGTTAAATACAATGTTATGCAATTCAGAGATCTGAAAAGCATGCTGTGACAAAGCCGTTTCTGCCCCTCCGGACTCCATGTTGGGCCTGATTATTATGTAACGTTGTTGGTAACTTAGTTGAAGTCCAATTGGTGGAGCAAATTACAGTGTACCAGGCAAGCAATAGCAATATATTCAATAGAGTAGTAACTGCAGAGTAGTGGGTAGCCGTGGTCAGTCGTTTGCAGAGGTTGGTACACAAGGACAATAGATTAGCCGTAGTCAGACGTTTGCAGAGGTTGGTACACAAGGGCAATAGATTAGCCGTAGTCAGAAATATGCCGAGGTCAGTACACAGGAGCAGTAACGTAGGAGTAACAGAATGGAGTGTCCTGTGAGTTTAAATAGAGCAGCACCACCCATGATTGGCCACAGAGCAGGTGCAATCAATCACATCGTTACTCCATGCAGGAAAGACACAACTCAGCAAGGCAAGACTAAACAAGTTTCTCAGTGGCATAATGGGCAAGGCTACAGAACATGATCACAAGGTCAGGGGTTCAAGTCCCGTTCAGTTCCTGACAACTTGTCTTGTTCAGTTGTGCAGTGGGGCCTCCCACTTCTCTTTCCACTCTGGTTAGAGCCTATTTGTGTCCTCTGAAGGGAGTAGTACACACTGTTGTAGGAAAGCTTCAGTTTCTTGGCAATTTCTCGCATGGAATAGCCTTCATTTCTAAGAACAAGAATAGACTGTCGAGTTTCACATGAAAGTTCTCTTTTTCTGGCCATTTTGAGAGTTTAATCGAACCCACAAATGTAATGCTCCAGATTCTCGACTAGCTCAAAGGAAGGTCAGTTTTATAGCTTCTCTAACCAGAAAAACTGTTTTCAGCTGTGCTAACATACTTGCACAAGGGTTTTCAAGGGTTTTCTAAACATCCATTAGCCTTCTTACACATTAGAACACTGGAGTGATGGTTGCTGGAAATGGGTCTCTATACACCTATGTAGATTTTGCATTAAAAACTAGATGTTTGCAGCTAGAATAGTCATTTACCACATTAGCAATGTATCGAGTGTATTTCTGATTAATTTAATGTTATCTTCATTGAAAAAAACTGATTTTCTTTCAAAAATAAGGAAGTGACCCTAAACTTTTGAACGGTAGTGTACGTATAAAAAATTTGGAACACAAAACTGAATCCCATATTCATGATCTAACCAACACAAGGGAAGGAATTATAATTCCTAATTCGAAGGAATTATATTCTTACAAGGGAAGGAATTATATAAGATTAATATTACATCGGGATGACTTTTTTGTTTTTTTAACCCTTTCATGACCAGGCCTGAAAAGGCCTTAAAGGGTTTCTGTCTCCTTGTTTGACCATATTAAACCAGATGAAGTTTGCAATGCGCAAATGTCACCTGATGTCTAATATGGTCGTCTTTTTAAGCTTTGTGTTCCCGTTTGTTCCCGTCCGTCATTTGGCGCAGGCGCAGTGAGTGCTCCCGGCTTCCTCACTGCACTTTTGGTGATTTAGCACATGTGGTGGTTTAATGAGCCTAACTTTGTTTCTTGGACTACCAAAATAATTTAGCAACTGACACCAAGTTTTTTCTTAGTTTTCCTTTTTAGGTTGCCCATTTCCCTTGGGGACATTGCACACAGTCAGAGCTGATCAGGATCTGCTAAGACCCTACAGCTATCCTATGCCTGAGACATCCAGAGATCACATCCAGAGTTGTGTATGACCAGCTTTAGACCCTACATCTGTAGCTTCAGTACAAGACTGATGTGCGGTACATTATCGCCAGTCATGTTGGTTGTCATGACCTGTTGTCCATGAAGCCATGTGGTAATTGGTTGTAAAACGGACAGCTATATACTCATGTAAAGTAGTTGAAGGTATTCTAATAAACTACATAACACATGTCATATGTACTGGACAGTGGCTGCACGGTTCCACCTTTGTACCCTAAGTAAATATTGGTACAACCTCCGCCATCCTCCAATCCTGTGGCACCGAGCCTGCTGCAAGAGAGTCTAAGGGTCTTGCTCTGGTTGACACTGAGCCATAACAATATACAAGGTGATTAGTGCTTTTCAGAGAGTCCAGTACATATCAAATGATTACGTCCCCCATTTACTGTACATATTTTTGGCAGCACATGACCTGCTCACACAGTGCAATGTACTGATGACAGATTTTTTTGTGCTGCATCAAAGATGCAAATTTTTTGGCTGGGTGGGGGATCAATGGCATCTTTACAATGTTTGAAAATGAGTGTTTGTTAGAGATAATTGTCCCAATCTTCTGCCTGGGTAAAAGGGTCCTTACTTGTATGTAGGGAATCTTTTATAGATCAAAAATAATGGTTTTCCATTTAGAGCTAAGTTTTTATAGGAGCATGAGAATGTGCATGTATTTCTGCAAACCAGTGAGGCCACTTTAACACAGTCAGTATTTGGTCAGTATTTTGCATCAGTATTTGTGAGCCAAAATCAAGAGTGGAATCTACAGAGAAGAAGTATAATGGAAATATATGTGCCTCTTATGGTTTTGGCTTACAAATACTGATGAAAAATACTGACCAAATACTGACCGTGTGAAAGTGGCCTGAATGTACCCTTATGGTTGACGAAGGGTGCTAAACGTTTTATTAGGTAGTAGTAGTAGTAGTAGTAGTAGTAGTAGTAGTAGTAACCTTTCTGTAATGCTTAGGAAATATTGTTTCTAGAAAGACTGCAATTTTTTTTTTTTTTTTTTTGCATTCTGGATATAGCGGTATGCAGTGTCACTGAATGTTTACACTGGTTCAGCAGATTGAAGAGAACCCCCTACCACAAAATACAGTGCAATCTGCAAGCAGCATATTAGAACAGGAGAAACTGAGCAGATTGATATATAGCGTTTTGGGAAAAGATTCCGTAGATCTTGTCATTTATACTTCTAAACCTCTGATCTTTCTGACTACAGTTGTACATGGGGGAGGTGTTATCAGTGATTGATAGCAGTATATAGAAGTGTATATACAGAGATAGCTGTCAGTCACTGATAGAGGCAGTCTTAAGTTCAGAAATATCAAATTATAAATTACAAGTTTTACTGAATCTTTTCCCCTATAACATGCTACCTGCGGATTGCTTTGAAGGAGGATAATTCTGCTTTTCTGACATAGTAAATACTTGTATTCCCCATGTAATGCTGTAGCATCCTTTCCTTGTTATGCCGTTCCTCTGCTATTCCACCTGAAAATGTATGACTATACTTATTGGACAGTGGGACTTTGTAAAGTGTTTGTGTTTTTGCGGGCTATGTAATGTAAACTGTCTAATTCTTGTTTTAAAGGTTTGAGATGGAAACAGCAGAAGAACCACAGAAGAAAGTCTTTAAAGCTCGCAAAACAATGAAAGCAAGTGACCGCCAACAATTAGAAGCTGTACACAAAGCTAAAGAGGACCTGCTTAAACCTACAGAAATAAAACTGGTTAATGGAATCCATGAAAATGGTGATTTAGATATGAATTCTACAAACAATGATAAAGAACCCATGGAGGACACACAGAATCTAAATAGCATTCGAGTTATTAACAATGATCCTCATGAGGTTCCAGTTGTGAAACTGTGTGACCTAGAAGAAGGTTTTAAACACATTGACCAAACCAGTGACTTAAAGATGACACTTGATCTTGAACTTAATGAAAGTACTGAATGTCAAGAGGATAGTAGTAAAATTGAGCCTACTGAGGCTGGTGTTCAAACCTGCTCAAATAAACAAGAAGATGATGAAGTGGTTTCCCATGGAAGTATAGAACAAAGTGATTCAAATGGACTGTTTCTGGAGGATCTCGCTTGTGAGCCTGAATTTTCACAGGAACAAACCCAGTCAAACATTCCCAATGAGGTGGAAGGTTGCAGCGTTTTAGAGGAGGCAAGTAAGTTGGAAGATGAAAATCCTGTGGAGGATTCCATTGTCCAAGGAAATGAAGATATGGATGTTATTTCAGAGGATCCTACTGCTAATGCAGATAGTGAAATGGAAGACAGTAATATTATTAAAGAGCGTGTTGATCCTGAGACTGTAGATTCTGTTGATGTTGGAGAAAAAGATGATCTCTGTGAGGATCAGGAAATTGAAGCCAGCAATGGGGACCTACACAGTGAAATGCAGAATGTAGAGGAAACTGAAAACCATACTGAAGAGCAAGAGATAACTGAGCCTGTAAATGAGTTGCATGATACTAATGATTTACCAGATATCAGTGTGTCTGAAAATGGATCCTCTTCGCAGGCTAATAAGGAAATTTCAGAGACTGAGGGAGAGCAACAAGATATTGGAGATGAGGCTATATCAAGCAGCATGGAGGTTGACCATAACTTGAAAAATCTAGAGCAAAACATTTCTTTACCTGCAGAAGCTCCAATAGATAAATCTCTGTCAGAAATAGAGACTGACTCTGTTTTAGAAAAAACTGATGGAATGGAAACTGATGAAATTATTCCCATTCTTGAAAAGCTTGCACCAGTGGAAGATGAACTTCAGTGTGTTTCAGAGGAAAAAGCAGATTTTGCATTTGTTCCTGATAAAGAAGATGAAAAAAGTGAAAACATTGCAGTTTCTCCAACTAAGAATGATACAAGTGAGACTCTGCCAAGTGAAGCGTTTTTAGTGCTTTCAGATGAAGAAGAACCCTGTGGTGAGAGCATGCCACTGAAAGGAAACACGTTAACTGATCAAGGTGACTTTCTGAATTGTAGCCTTAAAGGTGTTGTCTCGCTTCAGTAAGTGGCATTTATCATGTAGACAAAGATAATACCAGGCACTTCCTAATGTATTGTGATTGTCCATATTGCCTCCTTTGCTGACTTCATTCTATCACAATACATTAGTAGGTGCTTTGTATTAAAGGGAGTCTTTCACCTGTTTTTCACCTATATAACTAACAGCAGTGCCCACAGAAGATTGCAGACACATCGCAGACATACCTGTGTGCACTTTGTGTCTGTATTACCTGTCCAGAAAACACTTTTATTCTGCAGGAAAACAGCTCCCAAGTGCCCAAAGCAAACCAGACTGAAGAGGGGAGGGCTGCTTTAGCTGCTCATATCTTGGGATTGGTAGCAGATAGAAAAATGGTTCCAAAATCACAGCATTTAATCCAGTATATCAGAAGATATAGCTGTTAGAAATCGAGAGCTGTTTTTAGTTACTTTCAGCTGGGCACTTGGGAGCTGTTTTACTGCAGAATAAAAGTGCTTTTCCTGGACATGTAATACAGACACCGAGTACACACAGGTATGTCTGGAATTTGTCTGCAATCTTCTGTGGGGCACTACTGTTAGTTATATAGGTGAAAATGACGTGACAGACTCCCTTTAACTTTGTCTATGTGATAAACGCCATTTGCTGAAGTGAGACAACTCCTTTAATTCACTATTTCATTTGGTGCGTAAATAGTAGCAGTGGACCAGCACTCACTTTTTGATGATAAATCTTCACTTTATTCCCATAAGCAGAATACAGTCAAATGTGACCCATTTTGGGTGAACAGCCTTTTTCAAATATCTTAACATTTTATCATTTTGTGAGTGCTGTACCCGAGCCTTTTAATTCTAGGATAGTAAACTACTATAGGGAGCCTTGTAACATAGTCACATCGTTTATAGGGCTGAAAAAAGACATCTCTCCAGTTCAGCCTGCATGTTGATCCAGAGGAAAGCAAAAAAAGACAAAAAAGCCTGTGAGGCAGAAGCCAATTTTCCCAACTTTAGGGGGAAAAAAATTCCTTCCCGACTCCAATCAGGCAATTACTCCCTGGATCAACGACCCCTTTCTAGTAACTATAACCTGTAATATTATTACACTCCAGAAATACATCCATTCCCCTCTTGAACTCTTTTACAGTCACAGTCCTGGGGATAAATAGATGATGGGAGAGATCTCTGTACTGACCCCGATATATTTATACATAGTTATTAGATCTCCCCTCAGCGATCTTTCTTTTTCTAAACTGAATAACCTTGATCTTTTTGGGTACTATAGTCCACCCATTCCAGTTATTACTTTAGTTGCCCTCTTCTGAACCCTCTCCAGCTCTGCTATGTCTGCCTTGTTCACAGATACCAATAAATTCCATAGCAACCTATTACATTATAACCTCAATTGTTATGGGTAACGCCACCACATTACTTTCACAAAACCATTTGTGTCGTCTGATCTTAATGTATATAATAGATTTGGGTCTGGGTTTTTGGTTTGCTTTTCCTGACTGGAATAGTGGTGTGTGCTACATTATTCACAACAGCAAACAGCTGATGGAAGAGCAGTGGCAGTGTAAGAAGGGATACGCTTATACTGGACTGCACAAAACGATCCTCCTCTGTATGAATGTTAAAAAGCGAGCAATTTCATTGGGTTAAACAACATTTGAAGGCACCTCTTCTTGCTGCAGATGATGTGAAAGAAGTTATTGAAGAGACAGAGGAAAGACCTAAAAATGAACACAAAGAGCCAGAGAATAAAGACGAACCACAAGCAGAGAAAAGTAAGAAAAAAATCATTATTATAAAATACATCTAGAAACAAAGGGAAGGTTTTCAAATTGAATTGGTTGTGTATGCTAAAAACTAGGGCTGTGGAGTTGGAGTCGTTATAAAATGACCGACTCAGACTCCAAAAATATATAATAAATTGGTACAGTTGGTTCAATGCAGTATGTGCTGAATATATTTTCATAAGAATTTGGGAAAATTATTTAATGTCCTATAAATGTCTCTTCTATTCCTGAACTACGGATCTAGGCTTTAGTTGAGATGAATGTGTGCTGCGCTTTATGTAGATGCTCAGAAGTCAAAAACGCCTCTGCTACAGATCAGAGGAAAAAGACACTGGGAAGGAATGGCTGCACTCATCTCAGATCTGCTAGAGAAAACAGGGTTAAAGAGGTTTTCTCGCTAGTTACAAAGATTTAAAATAAGACATTTTCATACAGTGGTCAGTAGATTTTACCTTAGTCATGAACTATAGACAGTTCAGCAGGTCTCTCACTGCATACAGGTTTCTATTGTAACCTGCAGACCAGAAAGACTGTTATCTGATTGGCTGAGAGCAGTGAAGAATGATGGGACTGAGCTCTGAGTGATTACCTACAGTAAGCAAAAGGTACAAGTGTTGTGAGGACTGAGAAGAATGGCTTTACCTGTAATTGTGGTAGAGATCACAATCTCCTGCTCTGTCAGAGTAAGTTAATATATGCTAATAAGTGCTGGAGACCCGCCCACAGCCTGAGGAGACAGGGTGAGTGCAAACTGCTTGTCAGACAGTGAATCAATGCACTGAGAAAACCCCTTTAAGGCAAGTACTTCTTAGTATATCTAAACTTTCAATAAACTGTGGATAAATCAATTGTCCAGTGCATGTTCTCTCTGTATGCTTTGTTTTAGTTTGCGTTTCCTCTGATGTAAAACACCTAGGGCCTTATGTATGAAAACTATCTAGGTGTAGAAGTTTCTTTGTTGCCTATAGAAACCAATTAGAGCTTCCCTTTCATTTCATATGGTGTTCTGGAGAAATGAAAGGGGAACTCTGGTTGCTATGGACAACAAAGAAAGTCTTAGACCTAGACAGTTTTCATACATCAGGCCCTTAGTGAGCTGTACCCAAAGAAAAGCCTGATACTGAAAGTTCAGAGTAAAGATATCTAGTAAAACATATTACAAACTTTTTTTTTTTTTGTCATGACATATCTGTATTATTAATTTATGCAAAGTTTGTTTAAAGTTATCACTTAAACATGCGCCGTAAATGAGGGAGTCAGAGTTAGGGGAGATTGAGGAGTCGGAGCTTTTGCTTACCGATTCCACAGCCCTGCTAAAAACCTTATCACTGCCTCAGGTGAAGATCCTGTAGGACAACTAGAAACTTGAATACTAGAAAGTCCAAAAAGTAAATTTCCTCTGGTACTGACATAATTCTTACAACAACTTCTTACAGTGCCATAAACTAATAAAAGGAGTGATACCCGCCTTACCAGTCCCTTGCTACACCCATTCCAAAGCATCCTGGTCTTCTGCCAGTCTGTTTACCAGACTCCAGCGACTCGACTTGTTATAAGTGCTGCCACTGATCCGCCTGGTTTGGGTGCAATGGTCCCACTGATCCGCCTGGTTTGGGTGCAATGGTCCCATGTCATGTTGGCACATCGTCACTGGAGCTGGGTGAACAGATATAGGTGGTGGACCTGGAAGCACAGACGAGGGGATTGGTAAGGTGTGTATTATTCCTAATATTGTAAGCTGCTGTTAAGGAATTTCATGGGGCTGACAATGTTTTCAGGACTCCTGCCCTCTAACATTTCTTGACTATTTCAGGCATTTGAGACTTAAAGAGGACCTTTCACCTCTCCTGACATCTTTTTTTTAATTTCTTCATGCATTCCCCATGTGATAAAAATTCTGGAGCATCTATTGTTATGATTCTATGATGTGCCATTCCTTTATTATTTCTACTAGAAGTTATAATTGAATTGCTTTTGGCCTTCAGTAAGGGTACAGAGGGTGGTAACCAGTTGGGGGGGGGGGTGTACCTGCACGTACGAACATGGCAGCACTGATTGGATAGAGTGAGTCTGTGCAGGGACACACCCCCACTGGTCACCTCCCCTCTGTACCCTTACTGAAGGCTAATAGCAATTCAGTTATAACTTCTAGCGGGAGTAATAAAGGAACGGCACAACATAGTCATAAGAATAGAAGCTCCAAAATTGTTATTACATGGGGAGTGCATGAAGGTATTAAAACAGGCATGTCAGGAGTGGTGACAGCTCCTCTTTGAAGCATTGCAGCAATGTTGTCCAGATAGCGCTTTCAGAATTATGGACTGAGATACTGAATTAATGGCAATTTTACAAACATCTTTCCCTAATAAAGTATATTATGAAAATGTTTAACATCCCTGCCCCTGCACTACATTACAACAAATCTGAAATGCCAGTTACACTATAGATTGGTTAGCCTGTTTTTTTTGTACTTTAATTCTGTAGTGTTGACTTTTTAGAAATTGCATTGGCTACGGAATTTCTGATGTCATCTCTCACTTCTATATAAATAGGAATTGATAGATGAATCAGTTCTATAGCGCAATATGTATGATGAATGAAGACAGCCTGTTCTGCTATCATGTTTGTGTAACTCAAGTTCGCTACAGTGACTTATGGAAACTGTGGAGCACTGACCACATTTGTCTGTTTCCGTAATCCCAGCCTTTTGGGGCCGGCTTTTAGCCTCTTCTTGCCATGGAAATCCTTTCAACTAAGAAAGGAAAAACATAGCATACTGACCAAGGAGGTGGGGGAGAGACTTGCTGAAAGACATTGCTGTATTGATGAATTTTTACACAGATTGGGATCTGAATAATTTAGTGCTTACACCTCTGCATGTCACTGGTCACATCCCAAGCCCTATGTAACATAACCTTGTTGCTGAGTGAATGGGGTCACATGATGTCTGTATGTTGTATGTATTCATTATATTTTTGTCTGAACAGGTGAATTTTGCCGTCGGAAGCGATCTAAGTCTGAAGATTTGGACAGCCAGAGCTCAAAGAGGAGGCGGTTTGAGGGTGAAGAGTATGAGGCAGAACTAAAGGTTAAAATCACAGCTGGTGATAATCTGAATGAGAAACTGCAGAAGGTACAGTGTTAAACTTAATATCAGATTATGTGTAATGCCGCATTCAGGCACCTAAAGGATCAGTCCAGTCAAAAATGAAATTTCAACATCACACAATGTTCCTATGTTGTAAATTCTATGTGCATTTTTAATATATGCCCAGACAGCACAGTGCTTCTGTCTGAGAGTGAGCTGTTTAAAAGGACATCCCTGTGTCCATCCATGCCCTTTGCCGGATGGAGGACAGGTAGCCTGAAAGCCGGACTGTCCGGCCTAAAAACGGACCTCTGACCACCCTAGGTGCAGGCTGCTGTGGAGGTCACAGTTAAAGGGGAGGATGCTGTGGATGTTACTGTTAAGGGGGCCGGCTGCTAAGGAGGTCACTGTTAAGGGAGGAGTGGACTGTGGAGGCAACTATTAAAGGGGCAGCGGGGTACTGTGAGGTCATTGTTAAGGGAGCAGGGCACTGTGACAGTCACTGTTAAAGGGGCAGTCGCTGTGGAGGACTCTGTCAAGGGGGCCAGGAATGGTGGAGGTCAGTTAAGGGGACTGTAACCTTTGGTCAGTGTTAAGGGGCGGGGTTCCTGTGGAGGTCACTGTCAAGGGGGCAGGCTGCTGTGGAGGTTCTATTTTAAGGACAAGGGGCACTGTGGGGGGGTGTGGTCAGTATTAAGGGGTGGGGGCTATGGAGGTCACTGTTAAGGGGGTAGGGCACTGTAGATGTCAATGTACATTTATTTGTGAACTTCTAGCAGGAATAATACAGGAATGGCACAACATAGTCATAAGAATAGATGCTCAAGAACTGGTATTACATGGGGAATGCAAATAGTTATTAAAACAGACAAGGCAGGAAAGGTGAAATTACATGATTACTCGTAATTAAGGGTTGTTTCAACATTTAATGTTATATTAGTAAAATTTAGCATGAAAAAATTACTTCTGTGAAAATAAAATGTTCCAGTTGTGAGGTTCCCTCTACTTATATGCCACCCTCTGGTATTCAGTCTGTATAGTAATGTGCATGTCCTACTAGCTGAGCAGGTTGCACATGCCTGGCCTTCTTTTAGACAGGCTGATTAATGTTGACAGCCAATAGAAAATGCCTTCTCTGTTCTTCTCTATGGAGAGAATCACTTGTACTGTGTAAGGAGGCTCACAAGAAAGCCAGTAATTTGCACAGATGAAGGGGAAGCCTAACAATACAGCTCTGAGCTTTCTCCTTGCTGTGTTGGAAGCTCTAGGCTTTCTCAAATTACAGATTGTGAAGCTTCTAGAGAGGATGCAAAATCAGTGATGCACAACTATCTGCCTCTGAAAGCTGTGACAGGAAGAGAGCTGCTGCAGAAAGGACACCCCCCCCCTCCCTCCAAGTGATAAATGTGCACATAGAAATGATGCATCAAAGAGTCTCACAGACATAAGAAGAAGGTATTTAGACCTCTTTTATCCAAACCCCATGACTGGTCGTCATTGTAACATTATCCAATGCTTTTTGATTTCCAGGGGGATCAGCTATCCCTGCTACCTTTTATGGCAGCTCAAGTTTCCCCTGTGATTTAGGCCTGATTCACACATCAGTGTTTGTCTGTGATTTCCAGCAGTAATTTTTAGCCAACACCAGGTGCAGGTCAAAATCACAGAACAGGAGGAAATCTTTCAACTACACCTTATCCATGTAGGCTCCACTCCTGGTGAATTTTTAGGTTTTACCTGGGTTGCTATAGATAAAATTCACCACAAGAGATGGTGGAATGGTTGCTTTCACAGAAAGTTTAATACTATATACTCTTAATCGTCCATTAATATTCATTCATAGGTGATCCAGAGAATGTTTGAAGAAAAGCTTAGTGTATTGCAGTGTTTGGACTTTGACAAGGCATTGGCTGACCTGAAATCAAGAGTGGAGAAAATTGAATGTAAGAAACATGAGACTGCTCTGCAAACCATGCAGGTAATGTTTTCTGTCAGCTTTGCTCATTAGGAATTATTGCCCTCCGTGCACCAAATGCATACTAGTGTTACTTATTTTTTATTTTTTGCTCTTTTAGGCTAAAATTATTCGTTTAACAAAACGCTTTGGGGCAGCGAAGGACGACCTAAAGAAGAGACCTGAGGTAAAACACATTTCCATTCCAGTACTATATATTTATAGTATTTATATATTTTTTTTCTTTTATATATAAATGTGAAATCTTTCTCCTCCTCTAGAACAGAAGCATGATCAGTCTTGAACATTTTACACCTCATTTAAATCTATAAACATAATGAATCTTCTTTTGAGATATTTAATGCAAGATTATCAAGACTGAATGGTATAGGTAAAAATTCTTTGAAGACAATATGTAAATGATGTGTGAGATTCTTTACATATTAACTACTTTTTGTTTTTCTTGAGCTGTATGTATCAGGCGGGGTTATCTTGAAGGCATAATGTGGTAGATGAGGAGCCCCGGTTAAGATACATAACTATAAATACAGAAGTGTGCACCAGAAGTTGGTATTTAATTAAGGGGAATCTGTCACCAGTTTTATGCTGTCCTAACTGCCAAGTTCTGACAGCTCCAGTGCCTGCCAATGAGTCCTCATATTCATCAGCTCCCGGCTTACCCCACCCACCTGCCACTGACAGATTTTCACTGCCGCAATCAGCAGTGGGTGGGCGGGGAGAGCCAGGTCCTCACAGATATCAGGACTGTTCAGTACAGGATTTTAGCAAAACAGCTTAGTCAGTTAAAGTAAGTGACACAGCATTTTGCTAAGGGTACGGCCACACAGTTAAGTTTCCTGTTGCAGTTTTGGAATATAAAATCAGGAGTGGTTTGTAAAATGGCAGATTCAGCTTCTTTTAAATTCACTCCTGGTTTTGGCTTCCAAAAGTGCGCCAGGAAACTTGAAAGATTGGCTTTACCCAAAGGGCATCAGTCACTAGTTTACGCTGCCCTTAGTACACCATAACACTAGTGACTGATTTCTCTCTAAGAATATTGGAAATAGATGGCCGGCCCCCAGAAGGTTACAACAAATTATTCTGTCAGCCTCATATAAAAAGGGATTAGATTTAAAGAGAACCTGTCTTTACTAGATGCAGTGCAATCTTCAGGCTGCATGATATAGAGCAGGAGAAGCATGGAGGATGAAAAGATTAAATAAAAGTTGTCATTTTTACATTTAAATCTCTGCTGTTTCTGAATTTAAGACCAGCCACCATGCCCAACTATCAGTGACTGACAGCCATCTCTGTATATACGCTATTGTAATATCAATATTGAAGGTGTCTGTGTACAACTGGTGTTCAGAAAGAGTACAGACTTATGGCTCGTTCACATCAGTGCCAGTATTTTCCATTCCTCTGCTCTTTTGTAGGAGCAGAAGAACCGGAATAACGGAAGTGCTGAAAATAGCACGTAACTGCCACGAACAGGCCCTAACAGATCCCATTGACTAACTGGATTTGTTCGTTTTTTGCTTTAGAGTAATTTGTTTAGAGGAGAAAAGTTCTATGTACAGGAATTTTCTCTCCAATATTTTTGGAGCCTCCAACGCAGATGTGAACATACCCTTAGCTCCTCCTGCTCTATAACATGCAGGCTGCAGATCGCTCTGTATTTTGTGTTGACAGCAGGGCTGTGGAGTCTGAGTCGTGGAGTTGGAATCGAATAAAGTAGACATATAGAGAATCTTAAGTAAAAAATATTTAATGAGGTATCACTATCTGCCTGTAAGGCGTAGAAATTCAAATTTAGAAAATTAATTTTTTTTTCCAAACTTTCTGTAAATTTGGGATTTTTTATAATATAAAGGTAAAAGTTATCGAGATTGTTATGTGATTGGTTGAGAGCAGGAGTGACCTCACCCCCACGGAATGATGGGACTGAGCTCTGAGTGATTACCTGCAGTAAGCAAAAGGTCCAAGTGTTGTGAGGACTGAGAAACATTGCTTACCTGTAATTGTGTTAGAGATCACAATCTCCTGCTCTGTCAGAGTAAGTTAATATATGCTAATAACTGGAGGAGACAGTGAGTACAAACTGCCTGTCAGCCAGTGAATCAACCTGCTGAGAAAACCCCTTTAAAGGGGTATTCTCATCTTAGACAATGGGGGCATATCGCTAGGATATGCCCCCATTGTCTTACAGGTGCGGGTCCCACCGATGGGACCCGCACCTATATCCAGAACGGAGCGGGGAGCGCTGCGCCTGAAGGACCCCGGGGGTCCGGCCACCACCAGGCGCAGCTCCCCGCTGCGCTCATAGAAATGAATGGGAGCGCAGCGAGCAAGCGCGGCCACCGCTCCCATTCATTTCTATGGAGCCAACGGAAGTAGCCAGCGCTCTGCTATTTTCGGCGGCCCCATAGAAATGAATGGAGGGCGGCTGCGCATGCGCAGTGCACCCTCATTCAGTTCGGGGGCTCCATTCTGGATATAGGTGCGAGTCCCAGCGGTGGGACCCGCACCTATAAGACAATGGGGGGCATATCCTAGCGATATGCCCCCATTGTCTAAAATGAGAATAACCCTTTAAGGCAAGTACTTCTTAGTATATCTAAACTTTCAATAAACTGTGCATAAATCAATTGTCCAGTGCATCTTCTCTCTGTATGCTTTCCTCTGAGCTCATGTTTGGAGAGGTTAGCTGCTCTCATGGCTTCTATATGCTATACATAGAATAGAAGGGGGAAAACTGTTTTCTAACATCTCAAATTCAGAAATACAGAAACACACATGTGATAAGTCCTCTAGTTGTAGAAGCCATTGCCAAGCCTCTGTTATCAGCACTGATTGTAGTTTCACTTTCTAGACTGTGAAGCAGTATGATGTAAAGCACCTCGGGCCTTATGTATGAAAACTGTACCATAGAAACCAATCAGAGCTCCCCTTTCATTTCATATAATGCTCTGGAGAAATGAAAGGGGAGCTCTGATTGGTTGCTATGGGCAACAAAAAAAGTCTTAGGCCCCATTCACACGACCGTATGTTCATTTCCGTATCTTATCCGCATTTTTGCGGATAAGATGCGGAACCATACGGACCCATTCATTTTTCCATAGGAGAAAAAAATGCGAAATGCACACCGTGTGCATTCCGTATATTACGGAAGTTCTCCCGCAAAAAAAGGAAACATGTCCTATACTTGGCCGGAAAACATGTCCGTAGCCCCATTAAAGTCAGTGGGTCCGCAAAATTACGGAAGACTTTCCGTATGTCTTCCGTTCTGTTTTTATATGGACACGGAATACATACGGTCGTGTGAATGGAGCCTTAGACCTAGACAGTTGCCCTTAGTGAGCTGTACCCAGAGAAAAGCCTGATACTGAAAGGTCAGATTAGATATCTAGTAAAACATATATTAAAAACTTTTTTTGTCATGACATATCTGTACATCTGTTGATTTATGCAAAGTTTGTTTAAAGTTAGCCCTTAAACATGCGCCATGTATGAGGGAGTCTGAGTTAGGGCAGATTGAGGAGTCTCAGTCGGGGCTTTGGCTTACTGACTCCACAGCCCTGGTTGACAGGTCCTCTTTAAAACCCACCCACCAGACAAACTGTGCACAGAAATATTCAGCCTTTTGTCAGCAATGCCTCCAGCGAATTCAGTTTGCAACAGTCAGTCTCCAGTCTTTGGTAAGGAAAATGGGATAAAATGTGCAGTAGAAATTTTTTAGGTAGGTGTCATGGGAGAATTTTAAGTAACAATTCCAATTCATCAAATTATGATCAAAGTGATCAAATCTATTTTTTTTTTCTCTAAAAAGCAGACCACAGCCAACCAGCCTATATCTCCAGTGAAATCTGCAGTAAATGATTCTGCTCAAAACGCTAATACAGTGAATATCAGGTAAGCTTTGCTACAACAAAAATTATGCCGTGATGTCATGTAGAATTACTTATCATAACAGACAGTAGTACAGAAGTATATGGTTTCAAATTTAAAGGTTGGGTGAATAATTTGTGGACAGTCCTGATGGTAAGCAGGAATGTGTGAGATACTCGAGTTAAGAAGGTATTCCAGTGTTTCCAAATGCCCTGGCACCATCACAGCCAACCTCTCCATTGATTTGTGGTTGTCCTCTCCATTCATGATGGCACGCCTGTTCTTGAGATGGACATACCATAAATGTCCAGATGACAACTCCTTTAAGATGATGATTAAAGGGGGTTTCCCACCAACAGTATTTATTCCCTATCCGTGGGGGTCTAACGGCTGGGAACTCCAGCAATCAAAAGAACGGATGTCCCAAAGTGCCCCATGAATACGGACGGTTGGCGGACATTCTGCAAGAATTGGGTATTAAAGAGGACCTTTCACCACTTTCAAAAAATCAAACTACACTATGTACCTCATAGTGTATCCCCCTCTGATGGCAGCGGCGCTTTTTTTTTCTTCAAAAGGTCCCCCGGTGGCTTCACACGGCCCCCCGTTCTTCTGTCGGGCTTTATGTAAATTAAGAAGCATCGGAACAGGGAGGAGGAGACTCCCTGTTCCTCAGTGGGCGTTGCTTCTTTCCTGCTGTGAGCGCTGTCCAATCAGAGCGGACCGCTCACAGCAGGGCCGAAGGAGTTCAACCCTGCTGTGAGCGGTCCGCT
The DNA here is from genome assembly GCA_900303285.1 of Rhinella marina. NCBI lineage: Eukaryota > Metazoa > Chordata > Amphibia > Anura > Bufonidae > Rhinella > Rhinella marina. The sequence continues at coordinate 90,570 of ONZH01016002.1, forward strand.
CTGATTGGACAGCGCTCACAGCAGGGCAGAAGCAACGCCCATTGAGGAACAGGGAGTCTCCTCCTCCCTGTTCCGATGCTTCTTAATTTACATAAAGCCCGACAGAAGAACGGGGGGCCGTGTGAAGCCACAGGGGGACCTTTTGAAAAAAAAAAAAGCGCCGCTGCCATCAGAGGGAGATACACTATGAGGTACATAGTGTAGTTTGATTTTTTGAAAGTGGTGAAAAGGTCCTCTTTAAGTGACAAGAGAGCAGAGGCTTCTGTATAACTGCTGTACAATACCATTCAATCTCCTCTCTATCAACCCACTTGTGCTCGTCACGTAGCCAAAAATCAAACCTGCTCATCTTTATTACATTCCCACTCCCATCTGTAGAACTTCTCCCATACTGCACCCATTCTTTGGAACCTGGTGTCCCAGAATTCTTAGATTTATGAAAACAATTTTCTTCTCTGAAGCTTATGTCTCTGGTCCTGGTCACCAATATCATTTCTCCTGGCCTCCAGTAGCAACACTTGTCACATTCCTCTACACTTTTTCTGCGTGTTCTCACATACAGGCTGGGCTCATTCAGCTGTATTTATATTCCCTTTGCCAGCATATAGGGGTGGTCCCCTGGGTAAAATTTGTACTTTTTACTGGTAGTCACTCCTGCCGTTTCATTAAGATTGCAATCTCCTCCGCCTTCATTTTTCTTATTTTTTTCATACCCCCCCCTTAAAGTGCTATTATTATTTTTATTATCCTGTTCATGAACAATGATTTGAAATTGGCAGGCGAATAATTGCATCATTTTTCTGTTTTAGACTTTCGTTAGGGTAAATCCACACAACCGTGAAATTTTTTTTACTAAACATGGATACACTGTCAGTTTTTCATGGCTATTTTACATCCGTGTGAGCATCCATTTTTGACGGCTGTTTTGTACCCAAATGTATAATGCCCCCACCTCCGGTAGTACCAACAGATCCTTTTAATAAATAAATAAATTAATTAATAAAAGTACCTCACCACTTGCAGTAACGCTCACTCTGCACTGGAAGCAGCAGGACCTGATAATCCCAGTGTGATCATTTGACATCACAATGCTGGGTGCGTAAGGTCCTGTCTCTTCCAGTACAGAACAGAGCATGTGCAAGTGGAGAGGTACCCATGTTTTTTTGTTTATTTTAACCCCCTTTTTTTAACATAATGCACCTGCTTTTAACGGCCGTTAGATCTGTGCAGTCCTGTCAAAACAGCAGTTAAAAACGGGTCCAATGACACCTGGGACCCCCACTGACCAGCTGTTTGAAGAAGAGGCAGTGCTCATTGAGATTAGACTGCGCCGCGGTGCACTGTAATTACAACTGCTCGTCACATTCAAGTGATAATACACAGCTGATTGGCGGCAGTCCCGGCTGTTGGACCCCTGCTGATCTGATATTGATGAACTAACTACACAACCCTTGTCGTGTGACTATTACATAAAACTTGCATGTTGTCTGTTCTATTGACTAAAAGTCTCAGGAGGTTATTGAGAAAAATTGTCTCTCCTTTTAAATACGTTGTGCCATTCACCTGTTATTCAAATGGGAAACAAGTTTTACCACCTGATGTTTGTTTACACATAAAGAGGTCTGTCTTGGAGCTTTTATTATTATCGACAGAGTGAATATTAACTTATTTTGTTAGTTTCTGCCCTTGCAAGTGCACTAAAGGCGTGTTCTTCACTGTGAAGCAGGGGTGGGATTCAAATTTTTAACAACAGGTTCCCTACTCAACGGCGGACCTATGGCATCATGACATGTTTACATATACATCACATATATGCAACACACATACACATAAATACACCATCTACATGGTACACATACATAATTACACCACATATACACTACACACACATACCACCCAACTTTAAAAAGCCTAAGGAGCTATAAACTATGGAATAGAAGGGCTCATCTTCAGCTGCCAGCCAGATCTGTAATTTTAACAACCGAATCTGGAGAACCTGAGGGAACTGGCTGAATCCCATGCCTGCTGTGAAGTGCTCTCTGCATTGAGTTGAGTGACAGCTGTAGCATCCAACCAGGAGACCATGACAGCTGTCACTCAGAACTGAGAGAAGGGGCTGTGAAGCAGCTTGGTCCAGTGGACAACTGCCGAAGCAGAATAAAAGTTCATATTCCCACTACTTCTGATAATTAAAATGCCACAAAATGTTTGTTTGTACTGCTCACCCTAGCCCCTACCTAGTACAATCGGCAGTTTTGGATGGTCAAAACTGCTGACAGTCCTTTTTAAACAAGTGGAGAAACGTATAAACCTTGTGCAATATTTTTAGGTTTTTTTAACCCTAGGATGCATACCTGGGGCCTCGCAGGCCCGCTCTGTTAATTGTTTTCTTTTTACTGCAAGATTACTTTAGTTAGAATTCTGAAACTCTAGGTATTCCTCAGGTATATAGTTGTTGGTCATTTCCAGTTGTTCATATATTTTTATGTTACAGGCATTTCGGTATAATAACTCTTTTTTGTGAATACCCCATATTCACATACCTGGGGCCTTTTAGGCCCGTACTAGGTTTACATGTGATCCTAAGTCTTTTTGTCTTTACTGTTGCTGGGGAAAACTTTGACTCAGTCTTTATGACTCTGCTGTTGCTGTGCAGAGTGTGGATTCTGCCTGACTACATGGTCATGTGATCTTGGGAAGGAGGCTCCCTCACAAGGTCATGCGTCTCTGACATCATCATAGTTCCTGAACACTGTTCATTGTTTGCTACTTTCTGATGAGACTTTGGAGGAAGGAGTCAGCTTTCTTGTTTCTTGGAAAAGAAACCGGTTGGAAACAGATAAATTAGCCCCTATTAGCTACATCGGGAATCTTTTTATCAAGAACTGTACTAAGCATTACCATTCTAGTGAAAATGTGACAGTGGATGAGCAACTTCTTGCATTTAGGGGACGTTGCAAATTCATTCAGTATATGCCCAGCAAACCTGCTAAATATGGTATTAAAATTTTCTGGATGTGTGATGCTGCAAGCTATTATGGAATGAATGGTCTGATTTACTATGGCAAAGATGTTGACGCTCCAGTCGAGAAGGACCTATGTTCTGATGTAGTAAAAACACTTGCTAAACCAATTTTCAATTCTGGAAAAAAATATAACAATGGACAACTACTTCACCAATCTAGAACTGGCCAATTTTTTGCTTCAGAAACAAATTACAATTCTTGATACAATGAAGCAAAACCGCAGAGAAATTCCTCCAATCACGAAGCACAATCAACATCGACAACTTTATGATAGTGTATTTGGCTTCTGCAATCAAGCAACAATGGTGTCTTATAAAGCTAAGAAAGAAAAATCGGTGATATTACTGAGTACAATGCACCATGATGGAAGTATAGACACCAATAACAGGAAACGGAAACCCGAAATAATCTTGCATTATAATAAAAACAAAGGAGGAGTTGACAAGATGGACAAAATGATTGGAGAGTATACGTGCAAGAGGCAGACAAAACGTTGGCCTATAGTTCTTTTTTATAATATGCTAGATGTGTCAGCCCTCAATACCTATATTGTTTATAGTGAGACTCATCCAGAATTCCATGCCAACAGAAAGGACGAGACATCTATACTTGACGGAACTTTGCTATGAACTTTTAATGCCTACCATGATGGAGAGAAGCAGCAGAAAATGCTTGCCAAGGCAAACAACAGAAGCTATGATCAGATGTGGTATACGTTTTCAGGAACATCCAGAGCCAAGAGATAAAAAAAAGAAAGCGATGTTACATTTGTCCAGCGAAGAAGGACAGGAAATCGGAGCGTGTCTGTACTACTTGTGGACAAAATGTCTGCAAGGGTCATTCTTCCGAACAGATAACATGTGAAAGATGTTGCGGTCATTAGTAATTTCGAAAAGGAAACTTTGAAAAGAGATATTCCTGCAGCATGTTTACTGCCACTTTTATATAAAAAAAAAAAACTTTTAGACAAAAAAAGTTATTATAAAGAGTTATATCGAAAGAGTATATTGGGCGTTTTAAGCCCGTTCAGTTACTTTATTGTTGTTTTTTGCACATATTGTTTTCAATTCACATCTTAGGATGCATTCTCACTAGCGCTGGTGTCTGCCAGGAGGTGATCCGTAATGGATCTGATCTCTTGGTAACTCCAGTTAAGGCTGCCGGAATGCCCGGATTCTACCAGCCTTAGCTGGGGTCACCAGGAGGTCAGATCCATTACAGATCCCCTCCTGGCAGACACCAGCGCTAGTGGGAATGCATCCTTACTTTGCATTTTTCAAATAAACTTTAAAAAGTATTTTTATTTGAGTTATTCTATGTTATTTGCACACGGGCCTAAAAGGCCCCAGGTATGTAAAAGTGTAGATTTTTATGGTCATGCATTCTACATTCATTCCCATAGTTGACCATTTCTGTCTCATTTTGTTTAAAACCTAAACCCCATTGTTGTCAATAAATCTTCCAGACATCTTTGGTGTCAAAAGATGGCAAATGACCATGACCTTTGTAGTGCTGACTATCTGGATATCTTGCAACACAGGATAATTTTTTTTCTTCAAATGATCATGCCGTACTCTTTAATGTTCTGCAGAAATGCTGGCACAGTGAGGCAAATGTTGGAAACAAAGCGAAGTGTGGGAGATACCGGCATAGTAAATGTCCCATCTTCACCTACAGGTAAGGCAGTTTATGGGATACACACTTTTTATGTAGTTGAATTCAGTTTCATGTGAAGTAAAATCTGTTATTTCCAGGTGAAAACTTCATGCATTATTTATTGTTTTAGCTGTGTCTTCTGCACCAAGCACATCTAATTTAACCCTTCGCACATCAAGCACCACACAGATGCCCATGAACCAGTCTCCTGCCAGTAACACACTACAAACGCGGCCACCACCTGACTGGAAATTAATTCAGCAGAAAAGTAAGCAAGATTATTGATAAGAAAAACATTAAACGATGTAGACAAAAAAAATTACCTTCAAATGATGTGCTGATATTTCTAATACCCAGTCCAGGCAGTTTTCTGTGTGAATGTTCACAAGTTGCGGTAATGTAATTTTTATTATTTAATTTTTTTTTGTTACAGTTAATGCTTCCACCATTGGAGCATCTCAGAATACTCTGAGCAATCAATCCAAACCTATACCACCAGTTACTATGGCCCCAGTTTTGACTCCAGCCCTTTCTGCTTCTACTACTGCAAATGTTGTTGGAAACAGCCAGGTGTCTACTAGCAACACCCAGCCAGTGTCCGTGTCTCTTCAGTCTTTGCCCGTCATTCTCCATGTTCCAGTTGCAGTACCTTCTCAGACACAGCTCTTACAAGGCACAACAGGAACATTGGTGACCAATCATCAATCTGGCAATGTGGAGTTTATCCAAGTACAAAATCAGTCCACAGTCGGTAATCTTACAAAAACCCCAGTGTCTCTACCTGTAACTAAAGCAATGAACAGCCCTTCAATGTCCAGCTCTGGCATCCAGCGGAATTCTTCAGCTAGTTCAATGAACTCTCCAATGACTGTGCAGGCTATGCCAACACATTCACTTAATTTATCCTCGAGGCAATCCCTGCCAAATGTTGGAACTTCTGGTGCATACAATCAAGCAAGTAACCGAAATACGACACCGTTAAAATCTCCAGTGTCTGCATTTAACACCACCACAAGTGACTCGCCCTCTGGAAGTAGATCAGGTGAGTGCATTTGTTTGGTTCTATAAAGGCAAAAGTCCTTCCAGACAGAGTGGACAGGAAGCTGTTTTTTGACGTTTCAGATAAGCATAGCTTACTATTTTTTTCTGGATCTTGTTTCTTTTCTTAAGCTGTCAATTAATGGTAGACATAACACAAAAGACATAACTTTCTTTTTTAGTTGCTTTGTTAATTTACAATGTTGCCTTTTAATTTGCAGATTTACAGATTAATCGGACACCAACAGCAGAAACTGCTTCAAACAAACGCTGCTTAACAGACGGTACTGCACAGGTATGTTTGCTGAAAATCCATATATTTATAAGATAGATTCCAGTTATAGAGGTTGTCCAGCTGTTAATGATTGGCGGGGGTCTTAATCCCAGCACCCCCACCAATCAGCTGTTTGAAGAGGAGGCAGCGGTCAGTGCCAGCTCCATGGAAGTGCAGTGTAATTCAAGTATTTGTTACATTCACTTGAACTTCTAATTACACTTCTGCTTCACAGGAAAGGAGACATAGTGCAAAGACCAGGAAGCGTGGAGCACCACCTCCTTTCAAACAGCCGGGCAACCCCCTTAAAATCTGACAAGTTCTTAAGCTGCTTTATAAATTCTTCGTGTGTTCCTATTTTTGAACATCATGGCATACAGGAGTAAAGGAAGGGGGCTAGAATGGAGAGCCACTCTGTGCAGCTCCAGTTCTGGTGGACTTTAGCCATTCTTGCATTACATTGATGGCCATTTAATTCAATGTAATGGTACAATTCCCTGCAGTGACCTGGCATTTTGTAAGAGATTGTCCCTTTTTAATCTGTGTATAAAGTATGTTAAACTTTAATACATTGCATTGTATTTGTTATACTGATCTTGTATTAAGGGGAAATGTCCATTTTTAGTTTATAGTTAATACAGGATACTATATGTAATAGTGATTTCCCCATTTACTTACAAGCTGCCATTTAACTTGTTAAATTAAAAGCATTCATAACATTTTGAGAAGCACAAAAATATTTGGTGAATACATATTGCATACTTTTCTCCCAGGGTGGCAAAGGTGCAACTGGTGTTATTGACCTTACACTGGATGATGAAGATGCTGAAATGTCCACTCGTGGTGAGTTTGTCTCTTTTTTTTAATTAAAAAAATGACGACCCAGACATTACATGAACATTTAAAAATCAAAGTTAATGAAGCAAAATATTGATATTTCATATTATTTTACAGTAGATTCAAGAAGGAGCAATACTTCATCTATACCTGCAACTACACAGTCATCGCAGCCGATGGGTCGCCAGCTCCAGCAGGCAAACACTGTGCAGACCTCATCTGCTTCTGCTGGGCTGCCATCTCAAGCCACTATACATGTTTTACCAACAGGTACCAACAAATGTCCATTGTCTTTGTAACATTTCATTTACTTAATAGGTGACCCTGCGAGAAAATGTCCGACTGCTGGTCCTCCAACAATCAGTGATGTTCAGTTTCTCTGCAGCTCTACCATAGGGGTAATAAACATTACACAGTTGCAATGATATCAGCATGCTGTGTAATGCACTGCCTGGCTTCCTCCGACAGTCACATAGAGTTTGAATACAGTGTCTATGCTCGGCCGGCACCCAATTCAAACGGATGTTTTCATGATTGTGGGGATCCCAGCATTCAGACCCTCACCAATCCCACACTTGCCATTTGCCACCTGTCCTATGAATAGGTGATAAGTTGTCATTCAACCACTTTAACACAAATGTCATTAAAGTATGCTGCCATATTTTTATGTAGAGACCGTATACGTATGTACATATTACACAGTATTACGGTACTTTTTGCAGTAGTGTAGCACACTTAAAATGCATAGACAAATATGTGGAAATAAAAAATGATGTATGAGAACTTGTGAATTGGTCTGTGTGCAGATGGAAGTGGAAATGCAGGGTTAGATAATATGATACATGCAAGGACTGACAAAAATAGAAGTATTTATACAAGTCCTATACTTGAGAAACCAATGAATAGCTGATTTCCATTAGACTAGAGAGACTTGGACATGTTTGTAAAGATATTCTTTTAGAGCCTGGAGCATTGTAATTTTACAATGTCTTGTGGTTTATGAAAGGTGGAATCTGGTTGCTATGGGCAACTAAGCCAGTTCTACTTTTACATCAGTTTGATAAATGACCCCAAATATTTTTCTTTACTCTAGGACAGCATGTTTCACTTACATTTGTGCTACAACTTACTATACATGATCATGAAATACTGGTAGAAATCTTCAGGTCAAAATTAAAGGGAATTTTCTGTTTAATGATTTCATTGTTATTGCCACTATATGGAAAAAAAAAAATCTGAAATTTTGATTATATATGTAATATGTGTATATGCAGAATACAATTGGCACTGCATAAAGGGTAATATATAATATAATAGCAGTTTTTAAATATGGTTATTTGGTTAGTGGATAAAGTCTAATCTATTTCTTACTTCCTCTCAAGCCCAGACAACTGTTAATATAACACAACGGCCAGGAACTCAGACGACACCAAGAGCTGCAGCTCCTCGAGCATCAAGCAACCCACATATGGTTTACACTACAACTGCCCTCCCTACAGTACCTTCACAGACTCCTATACGCAACACAGTCATGCAGAGCCAAAACCTACGGCAGATCAGTCCTCAAACTGGAGGTAAGGCTATACTGGACATGCATCCACATTGTCCCCTGCTGTCCGCTTGTACAGATCACTGATAAGTCATGGTAGCAGTCTGCTAGATCATCTGTGTGCACAGAAATGCACTTCTTGTCATTTAGGATCACCACTCATTATGTAAGCTTTGTCCAGAGGTTTTTAGTGACTGGACTCATTATTTCAGCAGCACTTAGTGCCACCTGAGTCCGCTTGTTGATTAAAGAAGAACTCCCACAAAAATGTTTATTCTCTGACCTGTTAGAAAGGTGCATGATATAATCTGTAGTGAATGTCATTTTCTTATCAGACATTGAGGCTGACATTGAGAGTTTCCACTCTATTCTTATTGTAGCTGGGTCATGTGACCAACTCCCTGACCTCCAACTGACCCAGGACAGCAAGCCAGTCACTTCTCTATTCATTCCTATGAGACTGAAAGTGAGGCTCCCATAGGAATGCATAGAAAATTAGACTTCCTGTCCACACATAAGGTGCTGTGTGAGTTGGTGGGTCTTATTCCTAGTCACATGACACAGATAAGAAACTTCAGGATGATATAACTCAAAAATTCAGCTACTGGTAAGAAAATGACATTCACTGCAGATTACATGATGTACATTTCTAGCAGGACATGGAATAAAAATTTTTGCGGGAGTTCTTCTTTGATGTAAAATATGCTTTTGGCACAAGCGACATGAAACTGGACTCGTAATTTGCATGGAGTGAATGAGAAGTGATTAATAAATCCAGTTAACAAATAAATATGGCAACCCCCATATTCACAAGTTAAATCTAAATCTTTTTGGGAAAAATACTCTTCACTTTTGGCTTTTATCATAGAAAGTATAGGAAACCTGTAATCCAGATGCTCAGACAGCAGAGTAGAGGAGATGAAAGCTGAAGGTGCAGAGTGCTCAAAGCAGCCACATTGTCCCTTTATGTTTTTACAGCGGCTAAGGTGCCTTTCAAGGACTTGTACAGAATGGTGTGGTTTCTACAAGAAAGCAGCCATGTTTCTGTAATCATGTACAGCCCCTTTAAACCAGACTATTTTGTTTGATTATACTGCAATAAATTGGAAACAACATACTTCTCTACTCGCTAGTTTGTAACCCACCGCTGTTTTTGACTCTTACTGATCCATTTTGCTCAATGCAGCAACTGGTGTGACACACTTAGTGTCTGAGATAAACTGTACATATTATATCACACAAGATTACCCTATATATGAAATACTTTTATTATTGCTACATATATTCAACATGTTTTTTTTTTCTGTATTTGAAACTTACAATGCTGTTCTATGTCAACCAATTTCCCCTGTGTTTTCAATGTTATTTCTGTTGTACAATATTATTGTTCTATAGCTCGCATAACATGTTGTAGGCCTAAAGCCTATTGCTTGCTACTTTAAAAAAAAAAAGACTAAAATGGAATACATCCATTCAATATGACTTCTTTCTTTTTGGAAATTTTAGGAGTGTCTTTAAGAATGCCACAAACTGCTGCATATGTAGTAAATAATGGGATGCCTATCAGTTCTACTGGACCACAACTCACAGTTCACCATCGACCTCCACAAGTAAGTTCCCATTCACACTTGATTAGCATTTAGAGAAGGCAAACGTTTAGCCACTAATCTGTAATAAAAGGGCTTTTTACACAATCAAACAAATGTGACAGTCATTGTGCAGTGATCAAATGACCATTTGCTTATTTGTTAATCACATCTTTATGGTGACATAAAAGTTGTCTGCATAAATCCTTTTGTGTAACCCGGCATCTGCCGTCATTTAAAGTGAAGTAAGCATGTGGGGTAAGAAAAAAACAAATAATTGATTAAGCAATCAAATTTTTGGGAAAAAATAGTATTATTCACACATGAATACAAGTAAACAAGTGTTGATCCACTTGCTGTATCCACAATCGGCGCTCAGAACAATTTATCTGTCTGTGTAAAAGGACCCTTTACTTTCTATACTGAATGTTGATAATCAAAAATATTGCTGTATATTTTATTATCCAGTTTTACAGATCATATTCGGAGAATATAAAATAAAGTTAATGAGAAACTATTTTGCTTACAATAGTGTTTTATTCCCTTAGGAACCTGCAAGGCCAATCCACCCAGCCCCACTTCCTGAAGCCCCTCAGCCCCAGCGACTTCCACCTGAAGCTGCTTCAACATCTCTTCCTCAGAAACCTCACCTGAAATTAGCCAGAGTACAAAGCCAAAATGGAATTGTCCTATCCTGGAGTGTATTAGAGGTAGACCGTACCTGTGCCATTGTAGATAGCTACCACCTGTATGCTTATCATGAAGACCCAACTGCAACATCTTCATCACAGTGGAAAAAAATTGGTGAAGTGAAAGCGCTACCTCTTCCAATGGCATGTACTCTTACACAGTTTGTTTCGGGCAGCAAATACTATTTTGCTGTTCGGGCAAAGGACATTTATGGCCGCTTTGGACCTTTTTGTGATCCACAGTCAACAGATGTTATTTCTACTCAAAGCAGTTAGGAAGTAGTGGAATTCTTCCTCTGAAGTTTTCTATAACAAAAGATCTCCCGCATGAAATCTATTTTAGATGAACTACTGGGTTTTCATAATGGAAACCATGTACAGCACTTGTCTATTGTCACAAATTAGCTTGCATTTCTGCCACGAACTTTTGAAATGTCTTTTTGTTAAGACCAATCTTCTGCAGAATGTGAATTGATTTGGAATGGTTTATTTGACTTCACTAATCCTGAGTGTTTGCATATCAGTAGGCCAAAACCAAGCCACTTGACTAAAATGAAGTTGACTAGCAGCTATTGTGAAAGCGGTGTACCAGGAACTACTGACAGAGGAGACACAATTGGATATATAATTTTCAATAGAATTGGAATGTCTTGCTTTGATACTTGGGAATTTGTAGCCCTTAAAATAATAAGTATTCCAGAGGAAATCCAGTGTTTGCGGTTTATTCATATACAAAGGCAAAACTTGTATTTAATCCCCACTGGCTGGGGACTTGACACTGATCAGTTGTTTGTGACACATAATATGGATTAACAAGCTAATGTCTTGTGTTTATTTTCTTTTTTTTTTATACCTTTATGTGAACTTTTTCTTTTGTGCCTTAACTTGAAAAAGGATTGTTTTCAGTATTTGGTCTCCATCCCATCCATCCTTTTCTTGGTCTATTACATTCTCCCATATCCCAATGCCAAAGAGCAGTTGTTTTAAAACTCAAAAGTGTTTTTATTTTTTTCCCTTTTTGAGTGTCTTTCTGCTGCTCCCCCCCCCCAATTTTCTATTCTAAATAAAAAAAATATATAGTTCAGGAATTGTGCAGACTGTCCTGTCTTGCACACACATTCTCTTTCTACAGTTTACATTGTTACTGTGTTTGAATATGTTTTTAAAATTTAAATGGAGCATTCAGTTGTATTGGTTATTACACATCTAACAATTCTACAACTTGATTGTGCCTCCTTAAATGAAACTGAAATTTTATTATATCTGGATAAATTGCATGAATTGCTTCATATGTACAGTGTATCCTCGCTGTTTTTGGGAGGACAGGTATTTTTGTATTAGGTTTTTTCCAGCTGCAAAATCTTTACATGGAAATTCAGTATAGGAATTAGTTTTTGTTTTGAAAATTCAGATATCTTTTATGTGTAATGCAAACCACATTACATATTTCTAAATTGTGCTTTTATTAATGTAAATAAAATGATTATTGCAACTGCAGTACACACTCTGTCACCAGGACTGAGCTTGTTCACTGGTAACAAGAAACTTTACATTAGGATTTGTGCAGCTGGTAAATTCTTCCATTAAATCCTAAACCTTACACTCCAACTCTGGATGTAATAATCCTTTTAAGCAGGTAAGCGCTGGTCACCAGGTTGTAATACTCTGCTTGCAAGAGATATTGTTACGTTGTATGTAAATAAATATTTTTACAAATGTCAAGCTTTCTGTATTTTTTTTAATCTATGAATTTCCTAACCCATAGTTGAAAAAATGTCCAGCCTAGCAGTAAAGAAGCATAGCACCTCCAGTGTTGTTGATGATCTTCTGCCGTAAGACTTTGTGAAGATGCATACACAGTTATACAGTACTTTCTGATCTGCTGGCGCTTATGTCTCTTTGATTGATAAAAGGGGCATTTGAGCTCTGAGGGAGTTTAACATCAACAAAAAAAACATGTAAAGCATACCGAAGCTTTGAATAAAAGGACCCACCACTGGGGAGAAAACTCCACAAAGTAAATGTTTTTGTGAGAGTAGGAATTAATAATTTTCTTGCTCTTGCCTCACTGACTTCAAATAGTTTTGGTTTAAAAATATCCTTTTGGTTTTTGTGTATATATCTTATAGGCAAACCTTTGTGCACCAGATCGGCTAGTGTGATTCTGCATTTAGATATACTGATCAGCCATATAATTCAAGATTGGTTCCCCTATCCATTATGCCCTCTGACAGCATCTATGAGAGGCCATTCCTCATCCTTACAGGAAACGGAAACTTCCAAGGTTGTTCATAAGGTCCCTGCTCTTAATCAGATCATTTTTCCTGTCCATATGACAGGAGGAATGGTACGGTCCATGATTGTCTTGGGGCTGTAGGGCTCAAGGATATATGGGCATAAGGAGTACCTTTTGGTGTCCGTCTCCACCAGGAGCCGCTGTTCTTAAAGGGGTTGTCTCACCTCATTAATCCACTTTAAATCACTTACTTGTTTTCCAGTGAAGGTATCTTCCATATACATCAATTTTCAAATATGGCTGTGACTCCTGTAATTAGCATTTTTATACCCCCATATTGCATGCTCGTTTCTAGGAGTTACGGCCACCGCTGTAATGTTCAGAGCGGTGGCCGCGCAGACGCACAAATACTCAATGCTCCAGCTGCTGCAGTGGCCGGGTATCTGGGAGCGAGCGCACACCGAGACTTGCGCAGGCGCATTCACTCCCGGCCCCAGCCACCTCGTCTGAGCTCCCATCCGAACTGAAAACAGAGCAGATTGTGACAAGCAAATCTACATTGGACATCATGTCACGATCTGCTCTGTTATCCCAGAGGCTGAATCTCCTCTGACAGCCTCAGGATCGAGCACGCATGAAGCAAGGGGCGGGGTTACTTCCTCCGTGCCAGGCTTGCCTTGCTTTCTATCTCATATTTGAGCCCCGCCCCCAACAAGCAAGGAAGAGAGGCCCTGAGAGCAGCGAGGCAGCCTGCAAACAGGGAGGTGAGACAACCCCTTTAAGACCAGAGTTTCTCCTCTTCCTGCAGCAGAAGGCTGTGGTACCGGGTGGTGGTCTGGGATGGGCCCTTGTGTGATTACACCACTTGGGTGCGCTCCAGTGTTCTGGCTGGCATGCACCTGCATCGGAAGGGAGTTTATGGTGGGTGGTTGTTAGCTGTGTCCGGCCTTCTTATTTGTGACAGGGCTACACAGAGGAGTGGATGTTCCAGTAGGCATTAGGCTGCTCTGATGTGACGACATGCCGCAAGTGGTGTATGCATTCTGGAAGTAGGATCCCAGCAGAGAGGATTGGTGTGCCTGTTTAAGAGGAGAACTTTGGACAAACACCATGGGTAGACCTTGTAGCTGTTGAATCGTGGTTAATCTACCCAGTGAATTCTCCTTTGTCAGCATGGAAGAGGTAGATGTCACGAGTGGGCTTGCGCCTGGAATCAGACGCTCTGCGCGGCTTTCTAAGTGACATGTTTGACAGGCTTCCCTGTGGTTTGGGTGCTGTTCTCCACACCCCTTCCCCTCAGCTGTTGCCGCTTGGCAATTAGCTTTCTGCTATTTACCTCTTCCTCTCCCAGTATCCCTTGCGGGTTATATCTTCTACATCCCTGATTGAGAGTGGTGTGGATCTCGGCTGAGATCCAGTTGCTGAGTTCTACTTAAAGTTAAGTGTTTTCCCTTCCTTTGGTTATTCCCGTTTTGAGTCTCTTGTTCCTCCTTATGCTTGGAGGAACGGGTTACTCTCTTGTGTCACTAGACTGCAGGGTGATCTAGGGTATATTAAGATTAGGTTCCTGCGTATGGGCTTTCCTACCACCCGGGCTAGCTCATACTGGTAGCCAGCTAGGGCCTAGTCTTAGGGTCCCCTGCAGGAGGTGACCAGTTCCCTGGTTTTGTCTGTTCCCATCCTTCTTACGCTCGGTGTGGCCTTTCCCCCCACACCAGAGCGTGACATTATAACCCGCCTACAAACAAAAATTTATGTCATTTTTGTGCTGACATGGATGCTATTGCTGCACTGGCTGAACGGCTGCAGGGACTCTGCTTGGAGGTGGCTGACATCCGCAACCAGATTCAGAGACCACCGGCTGGTGGTTCTGGGGGTGCTGAGTGTCAGGCCTGTTTGGAGCCTAAGGTCCCCCTCCCGGATAGATTTTCTGGGGAATGTGATAATTTTGTTCTATTTAGGGAGGCGTGCAAATTGTATTTCAGACTGCGGTACCCGTTTTCTCCTGACTGCCGAGGTGGCGCTAGAGTCAAAGGTTGTGAAAATTGAGGCGTTTATTGACAGCGGGGCAGGGGTGAACTTGATTGATGCTCAGTTTGTCCGTATGCATGGATTGTCACCAAGTTCTTTGGATAAGAGGATTTCTGTGTTTGCCATTGATTCTGCACCTCTCTCTCAGAAGTGTTTGTCTCAGATGGTGCATGATATCAAATTAAGAGTGGGTGAACTTCATCAGGAGCTTATTTCATGTTTTGTGTTGGAAGGTCTTCCTGCTCCTGTGGTTCTAGGTTTACCGTGGTTAAGCAAACATAATCCGTCCATTGACTGGCATACTAGACAAATTGTGGATTGGGGCGATTATTGTGTTGACAATTGCCTTAATACATCTTTTTCTGCTTTAACCACTAAGACTCTTCCTTCTTTTATATCGGATTTCTCTGATGTATTTTCTGAAGGTGGATGTCAGGATTTACCCCCTCACCGGGAATACGATTGTCCTATCAATCTTATCCCTGGAACAAAATTGCCTAAATCTCGGCTGTATAACCTTTCTGGACCTGAGAGAACGGCCATGAAGGAATATATTGCTGAGAGTTTGGCCAAAGGACATATTAGGCCTTCCAAATCTCCTGTGGCAGCAGGGTTTTTTTTGTTAAAAAAAAGGACGGATCCCTTAGGCCATGTCTGGATTTCCGTGAACTCAATAGGATTACTGTCCGTGATCCGTACCCCCTTCCTTTGATTCCTGACTTGTTTAACCAGATTGTGGATGCCAAGGTGTTCTCCAAGTTGGACTTAAGGGGGGCATATAATCTGGTCAGGATCAAGGAAGGGGATGAATGGAAGACGGCCTTTAACACTCCTGAGGGCCACTTTGAGAACCTGGTCATGCCTTTTGGGTTGACCAATGCTCCTGCTGTCTTCCAGCATTTTGTTAATGACATTTTTCATCATCTTGTGGGGAGGTTTGTAGTCGTGTATTTGGATGACATACTAATCTATTCTCCAGATATTGTGACACATCAGGATCACGTGAGGCAGGTGTTACAGATCTTAAGAGATAATAAGTTGTATGCAAAATTAGAGAAATGTGCTTTTGCTGTACATGAGGAGCAATTCTTAGGATACCTGCTTTCATCTTCAGGTTTTCGTATGGATCCAGAGAAAGTCGGTGCTGTTCTGAACTGGGACCGACCTGAAAATCTGAAGGCTCTTATGCGATTTTTGGGGTTCACCAACTATTACCGAAAATTTATTAAGAACTATTCGACTATAGTTAAACCTTTAACTGACATGACTAAGAAGGGGACGGATGTCTCAGTGTGGTCTGAGGCAGCATTGCAAGCCTTCTCTGCTGTAAAGGAGTGCTTTTCCTCTGCCCCTATATTGGTGCAGCCAGATGTGTCACAACCTTTCATTGTGGAGGTTGACGCATCCGATGTGGGGGTAGGAGCTGTGTTATCACAGGGCCCGTCACCTGGTAAATGGCGCCCATGTGCTTTTTTTTCGAAAAAACTCTCTGCTCCGGAGAGAAATTATGATGTGGGTAACAGAGAGTTACTGGCCATTAAGTTGGCTTTTGAGGAATGGCGTCATTGGTTGGAAGGGGCGATTCATCCAATCACGGTATTCACTGATCACAAAAATCTGGCTTACCTGGAGTCGGCTAGACGACTTAATCCGAGGCAGGCCAGATGGTCTTTGTTCTTCACCAGATTCAATTTCATTGTCACATACCGTCCTGGGGTTAAGAATGTGAAGGCGGATGCCTTGTCACGTAGTTTTCCCGGAGGTGGTGATTTTGAAGATCCTAGCCCTATACTGTCTGAAGGAGTGGTGATATCCGCTCTTTACCCTGATCTTGAGGCTAAAGTGCTTGAGGCCCAGGGAGATGCGCCGGAGTCTTGCCCTTCCGGGAAGTTGTTTGTTCCTTCTGATTTGCGTTATAAGGTGTTTGAGGAGCATCATTCTTCGGTGCTTGCGGGACACCCTGGGAGTAAATCCACTGTCGACCTCATCTCTCGTAGATTCTGGTGGCCAGGTCTGCGTAAGTGTGTTGAGGAATATGTGTCAGCCTGTAGTGTCTGCGCACGCTCTAAGGTGACACATACTCGTCCCTCTGGACCCCTACTTCCATTACCCATCCCGTCCAGACCATGGACTCACCTATCCATGGACTTCATCACTGATCTGCCTGAGTCGTCTGGTAAGACAGTTATTCTGGTGGTTGTAGATCGTTTTAGTAAAATGGCGCACTATATTGCATTACCCGGACTCCCCAATGCTAAAACTCTTGCACAAGTGTTTGTTGACAACATTGTGAAACTTCATGGCATTCCCACTGACGTGGTCTCTGATCGTGGGACTCAGTTTGTGTCCAGATTCTGGAGGGCGTTCTGTACTCGGCTCGGGCTACAACTGTCTTTCTCCTCTGCCTTTCATCCCCAGACGAATGGACAGACTGAGCGTACCAATCAGAATCTGGAGACTTATTTGAGATGCTTTGTCTCTGAGAACCAGGAAGAGTGGTCCTCGTTTTTGTCTCTGGCCGAGTTTGCCATAAATAATCGCAGACAGGACTCCACTGGTAAGTCACCATTTTTTGGTGCATATGGCTTTCACCCGCAGTTTGGCACATTTTCTGGTTCTGATACTTCTGGTATTCCTGAGGAAGAACGTTTTTCGTCATCATTGTCTTCCATATGGCGAAAAATTCAAAATAACTTGATAAATATGGGTAACAAGTACAAACGTGTGGCTGACAGGAGACGCATGAATGGTCCGGACCTAAATGTGGGTGATTCTGTGTGGCTGTCTACTAGGAACATTAAGTTGAAAGTTCCTTCTTGGAAGCTGGGTCCAAGATTTATTGGCCCATATAAAATCATGGCCATTATTAATCCTGTAGCATTTCGTCTTGAACTTCCGCAGGCCCTGAAAATACATAATGTGTTTCACAGATCTTTGTTGAAGAGGTATGTTGAACCTCTGGAGCCATCTCCCTTGCCACCCGTGCCTGTCTTGGTGGATGGTAATTTGGAATTTCAGATTGTCAAGATCATTGATTCTCGAGTTCTTCGTGGTACCCTTCAATATCTGGTTCATTGGAAGGGTTATGGTCCTGAGGAGAGGTCATGGGTACCGGCATCTGACGTGAATGCCGGTCGTTTGATAAAAGCCTTTCACAGGTGTCACCCTGATAAAGTTGGTCCTGGGTGCCCGGTGGTCACCCGTAAAAGGGGGGTAATGTCACGAGTGGGCTTGCGCCTGGAATCAGACGCTCTGCGCGGCTTTCTAAGTGACATGTTTGACAGGCTTCCCTGTGGTTTGGGTGCTGTTCTCCACACCCCTTCCCCTCAGCTGTTGCCGCTTGGCAATTAGCTTTCTGCTATTTACCTCTTCCTCTCCCAGTATCCCTTGCGGGTTATATCTTCTACATCCCTGATTGAGAGTGGTGTGGATCTCGGCTGAGATCCAGTTGCTGAGTTCTACTTAAAGTTAAGTGTTTTCCCTTCCTTTGGTTATTCCCGTTTTGAGTCTCTTGTTCCTCCTTATGCTTGGAGGAACGGGTTACTCTCTTGTGTCACTAGACTGCAGGGTGATCTAGGGTATATTAAGATTAGGTTCCTGCGTATGGGCTTTCCTACCACCCGGGCTAGCTCATACTGGTAGCCAGCTAGGGCCTAGTCTTAGGGTCCCCTGCAGGAGGTGACCAGTTCCCTGGTTTTGTCTGTTCCCATCCTTCTTACGCTCGGTGTGGCCTTTCCCCCCACACCAGAGCGTGACAGTAGAGCTCTCTCAACAACCAGAGTGGAAGAATCCTGTTTCAGAGCTTGTCTCAGTACTCCTGGTGGGGTAAGAGGGGTTGTACTCCAATACTTCCCATTCAGAAGGAAGAGTCAAGTTTGATTCTAATTGGGTCTGGTTCACTTGGCTCAGGAACCTGTCGGATCATATCTGTGGGCTCTTCCAGGAATTGTTTCAGGGGTTTTAGTCACACACCAGAAGTGAGTTGCATCTTCTTCTAGAGGTTTGGCCACATGTGAATGCTGGCAGGGACCTGTGGATTTAAAAGGCCAGCAGTTTTGGAGCAGCGCGCTGCATAGAAGAACCCAGACAGCTTTTTTTTCTTCGTTCTATGGAGACCACTCTATCCCTGTCTGGTAGTATGGAGGAGGAGAGCATTCAGCGCGCTGATGTTCCAGATGTCTGACAGCAGACCTTTTTCCTTGGGGTCTCTGATGTACCTTATTTCTGTTAGAGTGCCGAGGAATGTCCCAGAAAGGCTACTGCTAAGTCTTAAGGGAGGTGGTGTGGAGTTTGCAAGAAGAAGCTCGCCCCATCATGACCTAAGAATTTGGCATCATTGTGTTAATAAAGTGTTTGAGGAGGAATCTTAGTCGCTTCTGCAGAGCTTTAAAGAGGCTCTGTCACCAGTTTCAAGTAGATAAGCTAGAAAAATAGGCAGGTAGGTCTCAAAACACCTATCAAAGACATACCTTTATTTCTCTTCTTTAAGTTCCGATTATGCTGCAAAGTTACCTTTTATAAATATGCTAATGAGGCATCAACAGTGCAGAAGGGAAGGTGTAGGGGAAAAAATATATAAAAACATTTTAACTGTATGTACACTAATGCCAGAAGCCTGACTAATAAAACTGGTGAACTGGAATTAATGATGTGTGAGCAGGAATATGACATAGTGGGAATAACTGAGACATGGCTGGATGATAGCTATGACTGGGCAGTTAACGTACAGGGTTACAGTCTGTTTAGAAAGGATCGCCAAAACCAGAGAGGGGGAGGGGTCTGCCTTTATGTAAAGTCCTGTCTAAAGCCCACACTCCAGGAAGATATAAGTGAGACATGAACATGTGGAGTCACTGTGGGTAGAAATAAATGGAGCCAAAAACAATAATAAAATACTAATAGGACTTTATTATAAACCACCTAATATACCAGAGTCCACAGAAAATCTACTTCTAAATGAAATAGACGAGGCGGAAAAACATAATGAGGTCGTTATTATGGGGAATTTCAACTAGTAACATAGTAACATAGTTTATAAGGCCGAAAAAAAGACATCTGTCCATCCAGTTCGGCCTGTTTTCCTACAAGTTGATCCAGAGGAAGGCAAAAAAACCCTGTGAGGTAGAAGCCAGTTTTCCCCACTTTAGGGAAAAAAATTCCTTCCCGACTCCAATCAGGCAATCAGAATTACTCCCTGGATCAACAACCCCTCTCTAGTAACTATAACCTGTAATATTATTACCCTCCAAAAATACATCCAGGCCCCTCTTGAACTCTTTTAGTGAACTTACCATCACCACCTCCTGAGGCAGAGAGTTCCATAGTCTCACTGCTCTTACCGTAAAGAATCCTCTTCTATGTTTGTGTACAAACCTTCTTTCCTCCAGACGCAGAGGATGTCCCCTCGTCACAGTCACAGTCCTGGGGATAAATAGATCGTGGGAGAGGTCTCTGTACTGACCTCTGATATATTTATACATAGTTATTAGATCTCCCCTCAGTCGTCTTTTTTCTAAAGTGAATAAGCCTAATTTTGATAATCTTTCTGGGTACTGTAGTCCACCCATTCCAGTTATTACTTTAGTTGCCCTCCTCTGAACCCTCTCCAGCTCTGCTATGTCTGCCTTGTTCACAGGAGCCCAGAACTGTACACAGTACTCCATGTGTGGTCTGACTAGTGATTTGTAAAGTGGCAGGACTATGTTCTCATCACGGGCATCTATGCCTCTTTTGATGCAGCCCATTATCTTATTGGCCTTGGCAGCAGCTGTCTGACACTGGTTTCTGCAGCTTAGATTTCTGTTCACTAAAATTCCTAGGTCCTTTTCTATGTCAGAGTTACCCAATATTTTACCATTTAGTATGTACTGGTGACTTGCATTATTCCTTCCCATATGCATAACTTTACATTTGTCAGTGTTAAACCTCATCTGCCACTTCTCTGCCCAAGCCTCCAGTCTATCCAGATCCATCTGTAGCAGTGTACTGTCCTCTTCTGTGTTAATTACTTTACACAGTTTAGTGTCATCTGCAAAAATTGATATTTTACTGTGCAAGCCTTCTACAAGATCATTAATAAATATATTGAAGAGAATAGGGCCCAATACTGACCCCTGTGGTACCCCACTAGTGACAGTGACCCAATCTGAGTATGTACCGTTAATAACCACCCTCTGTTTTCTATCACTGAGCCAGTTACTTACCCACATACAGACATTTTCTCCCAGGCCAAGCATTCTCATCTTATATACTAACCTTTTATGTGGTACAGTGTCAAATGCTTTGGAGAAGTCCAGATATACGACATCCATTGATTCGCTGCGGTCTAGTCTAGAACTTACCTCCTCATAGAAACTGATTAAATTGGTTTGACATGACCGATCCCTCATGAAGCCATGCTGATATGGAGTAATTTGCTTATTTTCATTGAGGTACTCCAAGATACCATCTCTTAGAAAACCCTCAAACAGTTTACCCACGACAGATGTTAAACTTACCGGCCTATAGTTCCCGGGCTCTGTTTTTGGACCCTTTTTGAATATTGGAACCACATTTGCTATGCGCCAATCCTGTGGAACACTCCCTGTCAGTATAGAGTCCTTAAATATCAGAAATAAGGGTCTGGCGATGACATTACTTAATTCTCTTAGGATACGGGGGTGTATGCCATCCGGTCCTGGCGATTTGTCTATTTTAATCTTTTTAAGAAGCAGCTCTACTTCTTCCTGGGTCAGGGCACTTTTAATGGGGAATTTACTTTTATATTCTGCATTTCATCTGACAGTTTATTTTCCTCAGTGAATACAGTGGAGAAAAAGATATTTAGTAGCTTTGCTTTCTCCTCATCGCTCTCTGCAACTCCCCCCTCATTACTCTGTAACGGGCCGACCCCTTCAGGTTTATACTTTTTACCATTTATATAATTAAAGAACATTTTAGGGTTAGTTTTACTTTCTTTGGCGATTAATCTCTCGGTCTCTAGTTTGGCTGTTTTTATTTGTCTTTTACATATTCTATTTTTTTCCTTATAGTTTTTCAATGCTTTCTCGCTCCCCTCCTGTTTTAGTGATTTAAATGCTTTCTGTTTGTCATTTATTGCTTTCTTTACAGTTCTATTTATCCACATTGGTTTTTTCTTGTTTCTTATTATTTTATTCCTATATGGTATGTACCTCTCACAATTAGATATTAGGATGTTTTTAAAAAATATCCCATTTTGTGGCTGTATTTTTATTTTTGAAGACTTTGTCCCAGTTAGTTAGGCCTATGGCCTCTCTTAGTTGGCTAAATTTAGCTTTTTTGAAGTTAGATATTTTTGTTCCTCCCTGAAGAAACGCTCTTTTGAATGACAATTGGAAGGTTATTATGTTATGGTCACTATTTCCCAGGAGTCCCCCGACCTGCACATCTGTTGTTCTGTCAGGTCTATTGGTTAATACTAAGTCCAGTATGGCCGTCCCTCTAGTCGGGTCCTGAACCAGTTGGGAAAGGTAATTGTCTTTGGTTATTTCCAAGAACCTGTTTCCTTTATGAGATGTACAGGTTTCAGTTTCCCAGTCTATATCTGGGTAGTTAAAATCCCCCATAATAACGACCTCATTATGATTTGCCACCTCGTCTATTTCGTTTAGAAGTAGATTTTCTATGGGCTCTGATATAGTAGGGGGTTTATAATAAACTCCTATTAGTATTTTATTATTGTTTTTGGCTCCATTTATTTCTACCCACAGTGACTCCACATCTTCATGTCCCTCACTTATATCTTCCCGCAGTGTGGGCTTTAGACAGGACTTTACATAAAGGCAGACCCCTCCCCCTCTCCGGTTTTGGCGATCCTTTCTAAAAAGACTGTAACCCTGTACGTTAACTGCCCAGTCATAGGTATCATCCAGCCATGTCTCAGTTATTCCCACTATGTCATAGTCCTCCTCACACATCACTAATTCCAGTTCACCAATTTTATTAGTCAGGCTTCTGGCATTAGTGTACATACACTTAAGAGGTCTATGTATATTTTTTACCCCCCTTTTAAAATTACTATTACCTGTGAAGTGAATATCCGGGGTTTTTGGGTTACTTTGGTTGATGTTTTGCCCAATATTCTCCCTACATTCCTCACTAATCCCAACCCCCACTAACCCCCCACTCTCCCCGACTATGACCCACTCTCTATCTACACTATCTACCCCCTTATTAGTATTACCCCCCACCCTCCCCCCAGATCCTAGTTTAAAAGCTCCTCCAGCCGTCTAACCATTTTTTCCCCCAGGGCAGTTGCACCCTCCCCATTAAGGTGTAGCCCATCCCTACTGTAGAGTCTGTAGCCGACAGAGAAGTCGGCCCAGTTCTCCATGAACCCAAACCCTTCCTTCCTGCACCAGCCTCTGAGCCACTTATTTAACTCCCTAATCTCCCGTTGTCTCTCTAGTGACGCTCGTGGCACTGGTAGTATTTCTGAAAACACTACCTTGGAGGTCCTGGACTTTAGCTTCTCACCTAGTTCCCTAAAATCATTTTTAAGGACCTTCCATCTCCCCCTGACTTTGTCATTGGTGCCAACGTGTACCATGACCGCCGGGTCTTCCCCAGCCCCACCCAGCAATCTGTCAATCCGATCCGCGATATGCCGAACCCGAGCACCCGGGAGACAACACACGGTCACGGTCTCGGCGACAGATAACCCTGTCTGTCCGCCTAATTATAGAGTCCCCTACCACCAGCATCTGTCTGGCCTTTGCTGCTCTCCTTTTCCCATCCTTCCTGCAGCGGTCATCCTCCTGGTTTCTAGGAGAAACAGCCTGCTGCAGTGTCGCTGGTCCTGGGCTTTCATCCCTAATTTCAGCCAAACAGGCATATTTACTAGGGTGTTCCAGCTCAGGACTAGCCTCCCTGGCACTTTTCCCTCTACCCCTCCTTACTACATTAACCCCACTGCTGACCTTATAGTCCTGCTCTTGCCCATCTCCTCCCTCCTCCTCTTCACTGACCCCAGCCAGTGCCTGCACTGTGAGGTCTAAGCCTCTCTCCAGGTGTTCAATGCCCCTAAGTATGCCAAGCTGCTTATTTAGATCCAAGATCTGGGCTTCCAAATATGCAACGTGATTGCATCTAGTGCAAATGTATTCACCCATGAATGGTTCTTCAAGGCATGCATACATTGCACAGGACACACACTTAGTAGCATTGTCCATGGAGCACCTGCTAGATGGGGATATACAGTACAGTATAGAAAAACAGTAAATATATGATTAGGGTTTGCTGTAGCTGGAGGACTACAAATCAAGTTAACACACAAGGAAAATCTCTCCCACCTTACTTTTTCCTCCTTGTCTTAAACTCCGGTTTTTCAACTCCACTTATACACAGCCCACTTACAAAGCAAGCCCAAAGTCAGAGCAGACTACCCAGATATAGACTGGGAAACTGAAACCTGTATATCTCATAAAGGAAACAGGTTCTTGGCAATAACCAAAGACAATTACCTTTCCCAACTGGTTCAGGACCTGACTAGAGGGATGGCCATACTGAACTTAGTATTAACCAATAGACCTGACAGAATAACAGATGTGCAGGTCGGGGGACACCTGGGAAATAGTGACCATAATATAATAACCTTACAAATGTATTTCAAAAGAGCGTTTCTTAAGGGAGGAACAAAAATACCAAACTTCAAAAAAGCAAAATTTAGCCAACTAAGAGAGGCCATAGACCTAACTAACTGGGACAAAGTCCTCAAAAATAAAAAATACAGCCACAAAATGGGATATTTTTAAAAGCATCCTAATCTCTAATTCTGAGAGGTACATACCTTATGGGAATAAAAGGTTAACCCCTTCACCCCTGGAGGTTTTTTCGTTTTTGCGTTTTCGTTTTGCGCTCCTTGCCTTCATACTGCCATAACTTTTTTTATTTTTCTGTTCACATAGCTGTATGAGGGCTTGTTTTTTGCTGGGCAAGTTGTACTTTCAAACGCCACCATTTAATGTTGCATATGATGTAGTGGGAAGCGGGAAAAAAATTCCAAATTGGATGAAATTGCAAAAAAAGCACAATTCCACTACAGTTTTCCTGGTTTTTTATTTACGGCGTTCGATGTTCATTAAAACTGACCAGTTAATTTCATTCTACTGGTCAGTAGAAATCCGGCGATACCTAATATGTATAGTTTTTCCTGCGTTTTGATAGTAATAAAATAATTATAAAGTTGGCCTTTTTTCTTTTTCTTTTTTTTTTTTTGTCATATCTTGACCCCTATAACTTTTTGGTATTTATGTGTACGGAGCTGTATTGGGGCTCATTTTTTTGCGGGGTGATCTGAAGTTTTTATTGATACCATTCTGTGGTGTGTATGACTTTTTGATCACTTTTTATTTAATTTTTTTTTTTGAAAAAAAAAAAGCGACAAAAAACTGTGAATCGCCATTTAGACGCTTTTTTCCGCCACACAATTCGCCGTATTGGAGTTTTTTTTTTATATTATAAAAGTATGGGCGTTTTCGGTCACGGTGATACCCATGATGTCTATATTTATTGTTATAGGTATTTATTTTTTAATTATATGGAAAGGGGGGTGATTTGAACTTTTATATTTTTTTTTTTTTAACTTTTTTTTAAAAAAATTTTTGATTATTTTTAAACTCAAATATGAGCTAATATATATTTTTTTTGTTTGTTTTTTTGTTTATGAGCAATCGGGGATTTACTAGATGGAGATAAATCCAAAAATTGCTCATTTCTTATCCTGGCCTGCCATCTAGTGGCCAGAATAAGAATTGCAGTTTGAAAACTGTAATCCTCACCAGCAAGGATTACAGTTTTCATATGGTGTACAGACACCCCGATTGGCCACTCGGGGCGTCTGTACACCACCCGGAAGCGTACGCTTCCGGGTTCTCAGACGCATCCTGATGCCGTGATCACGGCATCAGAAGGCCCAAGAAGACGCCGCCGATGGCGGTAAGTAGCGGCAAGTCTCTACTGTTAGAAACAGCAGAGACTTGCCGGCCCTGACGCCCTCTCGCACGTCATGTACCCACACCGTATCAGCGCTGTACATATATGGCGCTGGTCTGGAAGGGGTTAAGGGACAAGAAAAAAACAATGTGGATAAATAGAATTGTAAAGAAAGCAATAAATGACAAACAGAAAGCATTTAAATCACTAAAACAGAAGGGGAGCGAGGAAGCATTGAAAATCTATAAGGAAAAAAATAGAATATGTAAAAGACAAATAAAAAAAGCCAAACTAGAGACCGAGAGATTAATCGCCAAAGAGAGTAAAACTAACCCTAAAATGTTGTTTAATTATATAAATGGTAAAAAAGTATAAACCTGAAGGCGTCGGCCCCTTACAGAGTAATGAGGGGGGAGTTGCAGAGAGCGATGAGGAGAAAGCAAAGCTACTAATTATCTTTTTCTCTACTGTATTCACTGAGGAAAATAAACTGTCAGATGAAATGCAGAATATAAAAGTAAATTCCCCATTAAAAGTGCCCTGTCTCACCCAGGAAGAAGTAGAGCTGTGGCTTTAAAAAGATTAAAATCGCCAGGACCTGATGGCATACACCCCCGTATCCTAAGAGAATTAAGTAATGTCATAGCCAGACCCTTATTTCTGATATTTAAGGACTCTATACTGACAGGGAGTGTTCCACAGGATTGGTGCATAGCAAATGTGGTGCCAATTTTCAAAAAGGGTCCAAAAACAGAGCCTGGAAACTATAGACCGGTAAGTTTAACATCTGTCGTGGGTAAACTGTTTGAGGGTTTTCTAAGAGATGCTATCTTGGAGTACCTCAATGAAAATAAGCAAATAACTCCATATCCGCATGGCTTCATGAGGGATCGGTCATGTCAAACCAATTTAATCAGTTTCTATGAGGAGGTAAGTTCTAGACTGGACCGCGGCGAATCAATGGATATCATATATCTGGACTTCTCCAAAGCAGTTGACACTGTACCACATAAAAGGTTAGTATATAAAATGAGAATGCTTGGCCTGGGAGAAAATGTCTGTATGTGGGTAAGTAACTGGCTC
>ONZH01016003.1:0-42500 GCA_900303285.1 Rhinella marina
GCGACATTTGTCTGGGTCGCAGTCTAAATAGCCACCGTTAACAGGGTGTCATTCAGTTCTACCATAGTTCCTGCACGTTACGTTCCCAAAAAAAGAAAATATAAAAAAAATAATAATAATTTTTTCAGTTGTTTTAGCTCAGTGATACAAATCCATTTGACTCAGCTGCGTGTAACCTTTCTGTGTGTCACAGTTCAGCACATTCGCTCCCATCCGTATATACTGTCCAGGTGACACTTCCTGTACGTCACACAATACAACCAAGTCATTTGCTACCAATATCATCTACCGCTTGATCCAGAAAACTCTCTGTGCGACATTTCTCTGGGTCGCAGACTAAATAGCCACCGTTAACAGGGTGTCAGTCAGTCCTACCATAGTTCCTGCACGTTACGTTCCCAAAAAAAGAAAATATAAAAAAAAAAGAATAATTTTTTCAGTTGTTTTAGATCAGTGATACAAATCCATGTTACTCAGCTGTGTGTAACCTTTCTGTGTGTCACAGTTCAGCACACTTGCTCCAATCCGTATAATCTGTCCAGGTGACACTTTCTGTACGTCACTTAATTCTACCGGACTTAATTTTTATTTTTTTTTTTATCATACACCTATATACAAAAAATGTTGAACCCCAGGGCTAAGGGTCGAGGGCGAGGGCGTGGGCGTGGGCATTCAATTACTGCAGGGGGCAGAGGCCGTGGTCCTGGGCAGGGTGAGACAGTACCCGCTGATGAGGGAGCAGGGGAATTCCG
The DNA here is from genome assembly GCA_900303285.1 of Rhinella marina. NCBI lineage: Eukaryota > Metazoa > Chordata > Amphibia > Anura > Bufonidae > Rhinella > Rhinella marina. The sequence continues at coordinate 753 of ONZH01016003.1, forward strand.
CAGAGCTACAATCCCTAGTTTCATGTCTCAACTTACAGGGACACGTGGTAGAGGACTGTTGAAACCACAACAGTGCGAACAGCTGATCTCGTGGATTGCGGACAATGCTTCAAGTAATTTGTCCACCAGTCAGTCTTCCACGCAGTCCACCCACGTTACCCAAGAAAGCACTCCTATGGCTCCTCCACCTCAACCTCCTTCCCCCAAGTCTGCCCCCTCCCAGGAAAATTTGGAATGCGATCCGGCATACTCTCAGGAACTGTTTTCTGGACCCTTCCCAGAGTCACAAACCACTTCTCAGGTTACTGCTGACCTCGTTCCTGATGCCCAAGTTTTCCAACTGTCGCAGTCTGTGGGTGATGATGATGATGATGACAATGTTGACTTAGTGGAAGAAGTTTGTAAAGAGGTGTCGGACGATGAGGAGACACGGTTGTCAGACAGCGGTGAAGTTGTTGTTAGGGGAGGAATTCCGAGGAGGGAGCAAACTGAGGAATCGGAGGATGACGAGGTGACTGACCCAAGCTGGGTTGATATGCCGAGTGAAGACAGTGCTTCTGAGGCGGAGGCGAGTGCTGCACCAGAACAGGTTGTAAGAGGCAGTGGTGTGGCCAGAGGGAGAAGCAGGGCCAGAGCTGGTGCATCAGCAGCAACTGTTCAACGTAGTGAAGCTCCCGTGGCGAGGCCTAGATGTTCGCAAGTCTGGAGGTTCTTTTTATTGAAATTGAGGATGACTGACGGACTGTGGTGTGCAACCTGTGCCACACCAGAATCAGCAGGGGTGCCACCACTACTAGCCTAACCACCACCAGCATGCGCAGGCATATGAGTGCTAAACACCCCACTCAATGGAACCAAGGCCGTTCACCACCTCCTGCGGGTCACACCACTGCTCCTTCCCCTGTGTCACTCGCTGCCTCTGCTAGTCAACCCTCCGCGTCACTTGCTGCCTCTGCTAGTCAACCCCCTGCCCAGGACCCCGGCACGAGCGCCTCCCGCCGGAAAACCACACCTTCGCCTCCACGATCCTCCACAGCGTCCAGCGTCTTTACAGCAGACGCTGGAGCGCAAGAGGAAATACAGTTCCACCCACCCACATGCCCAAGCCCTCAACGTCCACATCTCCAAATAGCTTAGCCTGGAGATGCTGCCCTATAGGCTGGTAGAGACCGAGGCCTTTCGAAATCTGATGGCGGTGGCTGCCCCTCGATATTCCGTCCCAAGCCGCCACTATTTTTCCCGATGTGCCGTCCCAGCCCTACACCAGCACGTGTCACAGAACATCATCCGTGCCCTGACCAACGCTGTTTCTGAGAAGGTCCACCTAACCACGGACACGTGGACAAGTGCTGCCGGGCAGGGACACTACATCTCACTGACGGCACATTGGGTTAACTTGGTGGAGGCTGGGACCCAGAATGACCCTGGGGCCGCTCATGTACTGCCCACACCGAGGATTGCGGGGCCTACCTCGGTCACGGTCTCTCAGACGTACTATGCCTCCTCCTCCGACCCCACCTCTTCCACCGAATTACCATCCGTGGGCACGGCGCCTTCAGTCGGTAGCTCTAGGCGCAGCAGCAGTGCCGTGGGTAAGCACCAGCAGGCGGTGCTCAAACTGCTGAGCTTAGGTGACAAAAGGCACACCGCCCAAGAGCTGTTACAGGGCATCACGGCGCAGACCGATGTGTGGCTGGCACCGCTGAACCTCAAGCCAGGCATGGTTGTGTGTGACAACGGGCGTAACCTGGTGGCGGATCTGCAACTCGGCAGACTGACACATGTGCCATGCCTGGCCCACGTGTTCAATCTAATAGTTCAGCGGTTCCTCAAAACATACCCCAATCTGTCTGATTTGCTCACCAAGGTGCGCCGCATCTGTGCGCATTTCCGCAAGTCGAGCACAGATGCTGCCACTCTCAGGGCAGCGCAGCGCCGCCTACAACAGCCCGCTCACCGACTGTTGTGTGACGTGCCCACGAGATGGAATTCCACATTAAACATGTTATCCAGAGTTTACCAGCAGCGCAGAGCGATTGTAGACTGCCAGATGTCATCTTCCACCAGAACTGGTAGTCAGGTCTCTCAGATTCCTCAAGTCTACAATGAGGAGTGGACGTGGATGTCTGATTTCTGCCAGGTGTTGAGCAACTTTGAGGAGTCAACACAGATGGTCAGCGGCGATGCCGCCATTATCAGCCTCACCATCCCGCTGCTTTGCCTGTTGAAAAACTCACTGCTCAGCATCAAGTCGGATGCTTTGCGCTTGTCACAAGAGACGGTGGAGGAAGATACGTCGCTTGATAGCCAGAGCACCCTCCGGTCTGTTTCTCAGCGCGTATCGGAGGAGGGGGATGAGGATGAGGAGGAAGAGGAGGAGAATGTCGGCGAGACAGTACAGGGTACCAGTGCTCAGTCCTTAACTCTTGAGCGTGTATGGGCTGAAGAGGAGGACTTGGAGGAGGAGGAGGAGGAAATGGAGAGTCAGGTCAGTGAGGAGAGGGAATTCTTGCATGTTGGGACTCTGGCGCACATGGCAGACTTCATGTTAGGCTGCCTATCCCGTGACCCTCGCGTTAGAAGAATTTTTTCCAACACCGATTACTGGGTGTTCACTCTCCTGGACCCACGGTACAAGCAGAACCTTTCCACTCTCATCCCTGCAGAGGAAAGGAGTATGAGAGTGAATAGATATCAACAGGCCCTGGTGCACAAGCTGAAACAATTCTTCCCATCTGACGCCGCTAGCGGCTGAGGGCATGGTTCTGTGGGCCAAGTAGCGGGGGAGAGGAGGCGAGCAGGCAGCTTGTTCAGCACTGGCAGGGGAACGCTCTCCAAGGCCTTTGCCAGTTTTATGTCACACCAGCAAGACACTGTCACCTGTCCCCAGTCTAGGCAGAGTAGGGGGAGCTGTACAGAAAGATGGTGAGGGAGTACCTAGCTGACCATACCAACGTCCGTAGCGATCACTCTGCTCCATACAACTACTGGGTTTCAAAGCTGGACACGTGGCCTGAACTGGCGCTGTATGCCTTGGAAGTGCTGGCCTGCCCCGCCGCTAGCGTTCTGTCAGAGCGGGTATTCAGTGCAGCTGGTGGCGTCATCACCGATAAGCGTACACGCCTGTCAACTGACAGCGCTGACAGGCTGACGCTTATTAAAATTAAAAAAGCCTGGATTTCACCGGAATTCAAATCATCTCCAGGGGAAAGCAGCTAAAGATTTAAATAACTTATGTATCCGATTCCTCCTCTCTACTCCTCCTCCTACTCCTCCTCCTCCTCCATATCGTCTTTGCCTAATGCTTACCCAAAAAACACCATTTTTTAGAGGTCCAACTGGCACTCTTTTAGCACAATTTTTCAGGAGGGCCCCCTACAGGCCCTCTCTTCAAACAATTTTTCAGGAGGGCTCCCTACAGGCCCTCTATTCAAACAATTTTTCTAGAGGTCCACCTACAGGCCCTCTATTCAAACAATTTTTCAGGAAGGCCCCCTACAGGCCCTCTATTCAAACAATTTTTCCAGAGGTCCACCTACAGGCCCTCTCTTCAAACAATTTTTTGGGAGGGCCCCCTACAGGCCCTCTATTCAAACAATTTTTTCGGAGGTCCACCTACAGGCCCTCTCTCCAATTCCAGTTCCAAGTTTTATTTGCGCATACTGCATACATTTTTATTTTTGGGATAGGTGTGAAAAATAATATTACTTGCAAATCTATATTGCCCAACATTGGATACGGTAGCAAGTAGAAGACCAAACACATGCTGCTCACAGGGTTCAGCAAATTCCCTGTCCACAATGTCAAGGAGGACGAGGTTCTGTGGATGAGCAACAAGTCCTTCCGTCAGGGGCGGACTGGGAACTTAAAGTGGCCCTGGAAAAAATACTAAAAGTGGCCCTATTTTGTAGTCAGGTCCAAATTGATGGAAGGCAGAGCCAGCAATACCATATTGTGGCACATTATACCACCCCAACAGAGCCAAATACCACAGTCTACCACAAAATATATCCCCAAAAACTTCCACTGGCCGGCCATGAGGAAGGGCCCAGGCGGCCCTCTGGTCATCGGCCCACCGGGAAATTTCCCTGTAAGGTCTATGGCCAATCCGCCCCTGCCTTCTGTACTGAAATCGCCGACAAAGTCTCCATCTAAGAACACACAGACCATTGTGGAGAGAGCGGCACAGCTCGCCATCAAAGTGAGGAACCCCAACGCCAGACTGCGCAGAGAAGATAACGAATAAATATCTCTGTGGTTATTTTTGCTAAATAAAAGTTAAATAAACCCCCAAAAAATTCATCAGTTAATGTGCCTGATCCACCCAAGTTGAATCTGTCCCATCATGGTGCTAAATTTTTAAGTTGGGGTCCTGCGTCGTCATTCTAAATACATCCGGCTGTTGTCACCACCACACACGCTAGCCCAGGGGGCACTCCTCTGGCTCTTCCAGCAAAACCTCCTTGCCCCACCCCCCACCTACAGGCCCACTCTACAAACAATTTAGCTGGATAGGGGACGTATCCGAAGTTGTACTCATGTTTGTTTTTGTTCTTCTTTTATCTGCCTCCTGACCTGTGATAGGCAGAGCATGGACACGTCCCCTTAGCTGCAGTGGGAAAGACACTCCCCTGGCCAGAGCAAGCTCTTTTTTCCTTTTCCGTGTTCGAAATATCCATTAAATATAGGGTCCCAAGATAGGGGACGTATACAGTATTAAACTGAGAAGAATCGATACTGCAACGGCTGATGCTAGAGCATTTCCAAATGCATTCCGGCTGTTGTCACCACCACACACTAGCCCAGGGGGCACTCCTCTGGCTCTTCCAGTGAAACCTCCTTCCCCCCCACCTACAGGCCCTCTCTCCAAACAATTTACCCCTGGTAGGGGGACGTATTAGATATTGTACTGATTCTGAATTGCCTCCTGCGATAGACGGGAATCGAACCCAGATCAACTGCTTGGGAAGTAGCTATGCTCACCACTATACCACCAGCAATCTTATTTTATATGATATGATTAATGTTTTTGTATGACTATTTTCTATGCACTTTATCCACATTGTTCATATTTGTTAATTTAAAAACAGTCATATTTTTTATAATTTTGTATTATTTTATAGTTTTATTTTTAATAATATTTAAATTATTTTGTATTATATAGTAACATAGTTACATAGTTTGCAAGGCTGAAAAAAGCCCTCCATCCATCCTGTTCAGCCTGTTATCCTGCAAGATGATCCAGAGGAAGGCAAAAAAAAATTTGTCATTTTAGCGGGGAAAAAATTACTTCCCAACCCGACTCACTTATCAAGGTGGATGTCTGTGTAAAACTACCAGTGCTATTTTCTGCAATATGAGTATTGCCGAGTATCATACAGCCATCAGCACTACTGGATCTTCAAGATCCAAGTGGGACTTTAAAAAAAAGTGCAAAAAAATTTAAAAAGCAAAAAAAATAAAATAAAGTAAATAAAAATAAATAAATAAATTGCCCTTTCCCATATTGGCTTATTTATAACTGAGTTAAAAAAATGAAGAAATAAAATAAATTACACATAATTTGGTATCACCACACCCATAATGACCTGATCTATAAAAGGATCACATTTCTTATCCTGTGTGGTAAATGCAGTAAAACAAAGATTAAAAAAAAAAAATGAATAAAAAAATGTGTAAATTTATAATATCATCCTAACTGTACCAACCCAGGAGGAACTTTGCCCACCTCACCTCCTAAAAATGGTATAAAAAAGCAATCAAAAAGTCATTTGTAGCCCAAAATGGTACCGATAAAATCTACTTCCTGTTCCACAAAATATTAGCCCTCACACAGGTACATTGGTGAAAAAATAAAAATGTTAATGATGTTGGTATACATTGATGCAAAATATAACTTATTTTTAATAGAAAGTGATTTTATGCTGCAAAGTAGTAAAACATGAAAAACCTATATAAATTTGGTATCATCATAACATATCACATATCAACGCACAGAATAAAATTAGCATATCATATATACTGCTTGAGGAACCAGAAAAACACAGAATTGCAAATTTCACCTCCTAAAAAATGGTATAAAAAGTGATCAAAAAGTCATTTGTACCTCAAAATGATTCAAAAAAGTCCAGCTTAGTCTACAAAAAATAAAAAACATTTTCAGTAAATTCCATGTTAGAAAATCCTGATGCTGCTCCTTCCCTTCTGAGCCCTTATGTGTCCCCAAACAGCAGTTTACATGCAAAAAGGCATTGTAAAGGGGTTGTATTGTTGTATTCTGATTATTGTGTCTCTAGTTGGGATCAGGGCTCTTCACAGTGGAGGCAGCTGGTTCTCAGGCTTTTTTGACTATACCAGGACACTCTCCTGCACTTATACAGCTGCTTACCACATCATATTTTTGTGAAAGAAAGATCATTTCCATATAAACATAAAATCAAACAGATACTGTTGCCTTCTTACCTCTCTTTAGATATTGATGACCAACTCTTCAGTGGAAAAAAGAAGGACGCACCACTCCAAAAGAAAATAGCATGGATGCTCGCCACGAGGGCTTTTGGTCCAACTCACCCCAAAGTTAACATCCAAGGCAAAAAAGTTGAGGCAGCACTTCGTAAAAATGCAAATCAGGTAGTGAGATTTGCAGATGCAACGTTTCGAACATAATGCTTGCCTGAGAAAGGCTCTATAGCTGAAACGTTGCATCTGGAATATACTACACTACCTGATTTGCATTTCTACTGAGTGCTGCCTCAACATTTTCACTCTGCAGATAGGTCTTCAATATCAGATCGGAGTGAGTACAACACCTGGCACCGCCACCTTTCAGCTCTTTTTGACAGGAAGGAAACAAAACAGTAGACAGAGCCAGAAGCAAAAGGCTCCATCCACTGTGTAGTGGCCATGCCAACACGTTGCCGATCAGGTGTCAGTTCTCAGCCCCCCCCCCAATTTGGAGGATACGTCATCAACTAAAAAGACTACTTTAAAGGTTTAGTCCCAGCTCTGCCAAACGTGGCTAAAATCAGAATAGTCCTCACAAGACATGGCGGGGGGTGGCCAGAGTTATGGGAACAGCTGAGTAGATTTTGGTAAGCTGTTTCTGTAAGCCCCATCGTTGTACACATAGCTCCCTTTCAGGTCATCAGATTGGAGATGGAGATGGTGGAGATGACTCCCGGCATCTCCACCGAATACCATGGCAAACCGGAACAGGTACGGCTCTGTTCACTCTCTAGTGGCCATGCCTTGTTACTGCAGCTCAGTCCTATCCAAGTGAATGTAAAAGAGGCATGGTCGCCACACATTGTATAGAGTGCTGTAGTCCTTCAATCAGCTGGGAGTTGGACACCTACCAATCTGATATCAATGAATCATCCTAAGGAAAGACCATGAATATTAAAATATCAGAAAATCTCTTTAATACACAAATACCCGTTGAATTTCCTACAATTCCAGCTCTGCTGTTCCGATCCTCCCTAATGGTCTTTGTTTATAGGACTGCAGAGGTGAAATCATGACGTCAACATGTGACCACTGCAGCCAATGGGCTAAAAGGTGCACTGCTAAGGCCAATGATTGGCTGCAGTGGTCTTGTGGTCCTGATGTGATGTCATTGCTGCAGGAAGACCATGATATAGTCCATCAGGAAGGATCGGAACAGCAGAGCTGGAATGGAAGTCAATTCAACAAGTAAGTCATGATGTTATTTTACATCCATATATGCCCTATAGGAGAACCATAGAACCCTAATGGGAAATTTCAGTATTACATGGTTCCCATTGATTAGATATCAACCACCAGCGGTGTGACTTCTATTTATATGTGCCAAATCTGCTACATGGCAGACACCAGTGGTGGTCAGTGGACTACATTAGCGGGGTTTTCTGGGTGTTTAATAGTGAAGACTTATCCGGACAGGTCATCAGTGTCTGATGGGTGGAAGTTTGACACCCGACACTCCTGCCATTCAGCTGTTTGTAGAGACTGTGGCGCTCTTTGAGCACTGCGGTCTCCTCACAACTTACCAAACACAGTGCCAACCATTGTATAGCGGCTATGCTTAGTATTGCTGCCCAACCCCATTCACTTGAATGGGACTGAGCTGTGCCTAGGCCATGTGAGTGGTGAACGTGATGTCAACGGCCTAGGAAGAGACCACCATGTCCACTGGAGTGCCACAGCCTCTTTAAACAGCTGAACGGCTATATCCTGAGGATAGTTCATCCGTATTAAACACTCGGACAACCCATTCCACTAGGATCCATCAGGTTTTGGCCGGCTGAAGATAGGCCTGGCTTGGAGCTGTGGCCAACATCTTACATTCTTAGAAGGACAGAATGTGGCAGCTACTGATGGGAACCACAGACAGACAGCTTCTGAAAAGGTATTTGGTTTTATACTCTGGTATTGCAGACCTTGCCTACTTGTTTAGGCCCCATCTACTTGGGTTGCCCTGCTATCTGTCAACTTGGACCCACTTACAACATGGGGGGCCACTTTTAGGTTTTAAGCTCCCAGTTTGCCTCCGCCAGAATTTTACAAGTGATAGCCTATCTTCAAGATGGGCCATTACTATATCATTGGCGGGATCCATTGGCCTACGCCCCTGCCGTTCAGTTTCAGAGTAGCTCCTCAGTGTGGGGGATGGAGCTGGTTACTGGAGCACTGCTCCCAATGAGAAGAAGAGTAACCAGCTCTGTCCACTACACAATAGATGGAGATGTGTAGTTCTGGTGCTGACTTCGGACATAGGAGATACTCTACAACAGGGCATCGGTGGGGGCACGTGGTGACAGACAGGCCTGAGGATAGGCTGTCCGGTGTAAAATCCTGGACAAACCCTTTAAAAGGGTTTTTCGAGATTCTGATGACCTACCTGCAGGATAGGTCATCAGTATGTGATCGTGTTGGGCCCCGCCGGCCAATCAGCTGTTTGAGGAGGCAGCAGATGTGCTTGGTATTGCAGCTTAGGCTCATTCACAGAGTGACTTGCACATGGCTTTGTATACTTACCTGGCAGGGTACTTCTTATTGACTTCATCTACAGAGTAATGAGTAGGAAGAATAAAGCAAATATCCAAGAGTCTGAGAAGGGTTGAGAGCCCTTCATAAAGCCTGATAGCTGGTGATACGTAGGAGGAGGAGGATTATTTGTGTATTCCTCCTTATAACATAATCGCTCCGTATGGCAGCGCCCGGCTATTATATAGTCCTATGAGTAATAAGCATGATGATAATGATTCATATAATCACTGGGTACAGGAAGAACGATTATCAAAGGGAGTCTATGGAGCCGGCATTACTATAGCAACTCCCGAGAGGCTGAAGTGCATTTACTCTCGGCTTCTCCGCCATGGGTAAATCAATGAGGCGTGCCGTTTTTGTGCTGCATACTTTTGGAAACTGTAGGGTTAATGTGGCACACATTGCTTTATTTTCTTGTAAAACTTGGGCTAATTGACCATCCGATACTCTATGCTCTTCAACTTCAAGGTCTCCATTATCTCCATTAATTGGCTTCTTTATATTGACTGAAGACTTACGGGAACATTTCTGACGGCTCCACGTTCTCGGCAGTGAATAGGTTAACCATGTTACGACTTATTGTCCGATGCTTTGCCCTTTGTCCTCTTGGTAAAGAGGTTCTACGTAAGCTTGGGTGGTCCATTAACTTAAACCCGTTTAGCTTCCGCTCAGCTAGGCGTCTTCAGTCCTATAGTTAACTCTTTCGTGCCTGTGGTCATCTTGTGAACAGCGTGATAAATATTAACCCATTTAAGTCTGGAATTAAAGTATGGGTGCAAAATGGCAAATAAAATCAACTTTTGCTCCAGATCACTGTAGGCTAAAGTGACTGTCCGTTCAGAAGCTCATAAATGATGAGTAAGTCAGTACATAGAGGAGATGATAAGTTACAAGTTATTTTCCTCAAATCTTGCTCATTTCAGCTCATCTCCATTAGGACAGAGCTATGATCTGTGACTAATCTTAGCTACAGTGCCTAAAGGGAGCAAGACGTATTCTGAGATACACTCCATCTCATCATTAGTTCAAGAATAATACCAGAGTTATTGGGAAAGTACAGGCCACTCCATTTGAGGTCCCCCAGTCTTAGTTGTCGTTCCCTAATGATGCAACCTCGATGAGCTCATGCATTGTCCTCCATGAAGATGAAATTAGGACTATGTTGTTCCTGCAGAAGCACAATGACTGGATTAATGATGTTCCTCAAGTAGTCTGGGCTTGTTACTAGACCATTCACACAGTGTCGGGCAGTCTTGTACTGAGGAGACACACCAGCCCACACTGTAACACTACCACCACCAAAGGCTCTTCTGTGTCTCATGCACAGTGCTCTCCACATTGTTGGCAGCTATCATTTCTGATCAGCGTGAATCGACATTCATCAGTGAACAGCACTGAGGCCCACCGGTCCCTTGTCCAGCGTAGATGCTCCTTGGCCCATGCAAGAAGATGACGCCTGTACCTGGTGATGTGGTCAGGTACCTTGCAGGTCATCTAGCATGCAGACCACGCTGATGTAAATGATTTTGAACGATCTGACCTGACAGTTGGTTGCCTCTCTCCTCCCTTAAACATGCCTGGAGTTGTGTGGTATTCATCATCAGGTTCTGCAGGACATTGTTCACAATAAAGCAGTGATCAGTGTGGGATGTGGTCAAAGGATGTTCACTTCTCTGCCTTTCTGTGACTCTTCCAGTCTCTGTATATCTGATATATCCTGCTGATGACAATTTGTGACCCTCTGAGCTCAGTTTGAGGACACCTTGCTTGAAGCCTCACAATGTCGAGGTACTTTTGATCAATTGTTAGGTGTCGTCTTGGTTTCACGATGTCAAAATGTGAGCAGCATGATGAGGAGGACTGTTTAAATACCAATTCTAACTGAACCAGGACATTTATTGGGCGATTCATGGATTAAACACCTGGTGTGAATTTTTATGTTAAGCTTCTTGTTAGAGAACAGCAAGTTGTGCAAAAAGTACCGAAACATCGAACAGTTGGACATGTGCATTCAAATGTTTAGAGAAGGTCACATTAAGTTCTCCTGTAAAGGTTAGAGTGAATTTAGGTTCATCCTGAAATTTCACCAATAAGGCAAATATATACAGTGCCTTGCAAAAGTATTCGGCCCCTGGAACTTTTCAACCTTTTGCCACATTTCAGGCTTCAAGCAAACAGATATAACATTTTAAATTTTTGGTGAAGAATCAACAACAAGTGGGTCACAATTGTGAAGTGGAACAAAATTTATTGGATCATTTAAACTTTTTTTGTAATAATAAAACTGAAAAGGGCGTGCAAAATTATTCGTCCCACTTGCATTAATACTTTGTTGCGCCACCTTTTGCTGCGATTACAGCTGCGGTCTCTTGGGGGATGTCTCTATCAGTTTTGCACATCTAAAGACTGAAATTCTTGCCCATTCTTCCTTGCAAAACAGCTGGAGCTCTTTGAGGTTGGATGGAGAGCGTTTGTGAACAGCAGTTTTCAGCTCTTTCCACATCTTCTCCATTGGATTCAGGTCTGGACTGTGACTTGGTCATTCTAAGACCTGGATATGTTTATTTTTGAACCATTCCATTGTAGATTTTGCTTTATGTTTGGGATCATTGTCTTGTTGGAAGATAAATCTCCGTCCTAGTCTCAGGTCTTTTGCAGACTCCAACAGGTTTTCATCCAGAATGGTCCTGTATTTGGCTCCATCCATCTTCCCATCAATTTTAACCATCTTCCCTGTCCCTGCTGATGAAAAACAGGCCCAAACCATGATGCTGCCACCACCATGTCTGACAGTGGGGATGGTGTGTTCAGGGGGATGAGCGGTGTTGCTTTTACGCCAAACATATTGTTTTGCATTGTTTCCAAAAAGTTGGATTTTGGTTTCATCTGAGCAGAGCACCTTCTTCCACATGTTTGGTGTCTCCCAGGGGCTTGTGGCAAACTGTAAACCAGACTTTTTATGGATATCTTTGAGAAATGGCTTTCTTCTTACCACTCTTCCATAAAGGGCAGATTTGTGAAGTGTTGGACTGATTGTTGTCCTATGGACAGACTCTCCCACCTCAGCTGTAGATCTCTGCAGTTCATCCAGAGTGATCATGGGCCTCTTGGCTGCATCTCTGATCAGTCTTCTCCTTGTTTAGAGGGACGGCCGGGTCTTGGTAGATTTGCAGTGGTCTGATACTCCTTCCATTTCAATATAACGCTTGCACAGTGCTCCTTGGGATGTTTAAAGCTTGAGAAATCTTTTGGTATCCAAATCCGGCTTTAAACTTCTCCACAACAGTATCAGGGACCTGCCTGGTGTGTTCCTTGGTCTTCATGATGCAGAACCCTGAGACTATCACAGAGCAGGTGCATTTATACGGAGACTTGATTACACACAGGTGGATTCTATTTATCTCCATCAGTCATTTAGGACAACATTGGATCAATCAGAGATCCTCAATGAACTTCTGGACTGAAAGGAAATGGTCCGAATAATTTTGCGCGCCCCACTTTTCAGTTTTATTATTACAAAAAAAGTTTAAATGATCCAATAAATTTCGTTCCACTTCACAATTGTGACCACTTGTTGTTGATTCTTCACCAAAAATGTAAAATGTTATATCTTTTTGTTTGAAGCCTGAAATGTGGCAAAAGGTTGAAAAGTTCCAGGGGGCGAATACTTTCGCAAGGCACTGTACACTATAAACTGGTGCCATTGAAAACTAAAGCTAACCCTGCTGAAAATATTGCTCTGAACAATGGTTTGGGTTTTGGCATAGTGAGACATAAAAACAAAAAAAAAAGTTATATGTTTTTTTCTTTATTGTGCAACAGTAGTAAAAGCTAAAATCACATAAACTACTATGTATATAAATGTGGTATATATGTAACTGTACAATACCACATAGTGAAAGTTAGTTGTAACACAGACCTCACCACAAAAAAGGCAGAATTGTTGTTTCTTTCTAAACTCAAAAAATAAAAAAGTTACATTACATGTCCCCCCCCCCTTCCCCCTAAATACAACTCATTCCATAAAAAAATTAGCCCTCGTTTGGCTATAGTGCATCAAAGGAAAAATAGAGAACGCTATGGCTCTTGGGAAGCTGATATGATAAAACTGAGAAGATTGTTGTATCCTTAAGGAGTTAAGGTTCCTTCTGTAGCGTCTGACATTATCATTAGGTATTCTCTCTTTTCGTGATGACCGCTTACATTTGCGGTGTACCAAAGCACTTCTTTATGCTTCACCAATTCATCAGAAAGTCAGAATACATCAGCAGCGATGCTAGAAGATAGAGGATTAATAGTCTGCAGAAAGTGAAGACTGAAAGGTCAGTTCATTATCGAGGCGTCCAGATTGGAAAGCTGCATAAATGATCTGAGATGTGGAATTCGCAGTGCAATCTATAATTTCGTGTGGCCTCAAGAACTTTGTTTTTCTGGTTTATTACTTATCTTTCCTAGATAGTTATCTTACTGTAGATGTGGACAACTATGATTAGTAAAAAGTGAAGAAAGACATTTTTCCTATAAGTCAATGCTCCTTTTGATTTAAAAAGGACCTTGAGGCATAACTTATATATTAGCTAAGCCAGCATCTCATCTGGAAACAAATTCCCCATCATCAGTACAGAGCAGTGAGAATTGGCTTAGCTAGGTATAGCCTATATGACTCCTCACGCCTACTAGGCACCCTCCATAAGGAGAAATAGTACCCTTGGATCCTGACCATTGCATCTCATCTAGTTTAGTCAGTTTTCTCTGATGAGTGGTGATCACTCCAAAACAGCTGTCTGCAGATGAGGTGTTGACTTAGTTATCATCCGGGCTATGCCTCAAGGTCTGTTTGTAAGGTTGAGCATTAACTTAAGGATACCTACCTTACATCTGGTGGAAGCAGAGGTTCAGCTTTCTTTTATTTTTGGAAAGAAGTCAAATCTGCACAATTTTCCCCAGAGGACCATTGCTTGGTCTATGAGACTCATTATGACTACTAGGCACTCTCCATAAGGACAAAAGTACTTTCTGAACTATGATCCTGAATTATGATTAGTAAAATGACTGGGCAGTAGAACAGTTTGGACTTGGGTCCACTGTTGCTGTTCTCTGTTTTACCCCATGTAGATACTGGCCCAGTGGTCGACTATTGCATGAACTTGTATCTGGAATGAATGCATTTTGCCCCACTGTCATAAGAAAATGAACAAGCAAAAATGCAAAGAGGAGTTTGAAACATTGAAACATAAACTGCAAAATCTTTTTGTGTATGTGCCCCAGGGCGGACTCGTCATAGAACCTACAGGCAACTTTGCCAGTGGGCTGATGACTAGGGTGTCACCTCAGCTCTCATCACTGCCGCTGGTCAGGTGCATAATGATCTGCTGCACTCAGCAGTAGTTAACACTGGGAGTATCAGGTACTTATGTACCTGACCTGTGACTGCAGATACTCTCTTGATTTCAACTATATGACTGCCCCCCATGATACAAGTGAATATTTCAGAAGATCATGGAGCTATTGGCTGATGCTCATCCTCATAGGCCAGAAGCCACTATATGAGGCAGTGTACAAATTGTGCAGTGTGACAGGCGTCTCAGGCCACCGGCTGGAAAGTCCTGTGGCATGCACCAGAGAAGGAACAGTACTCAGATATTTTATTTATTTTCTTCTTTTCTTGGCCAATTGAGGAGTATACTACTAGAGCACTATAGGGGTCATTACTGGGGGAAGTCGGGGCAGCATGCTGAAGATAGGACTGGCTTAGTGTCGTGACCTGTGTTCTACATTTTCATTTGATAAAATTGGAGGAGGAGGACAGACTGTGGCAGCTGGTGATGTCCACCACAGAAGGACAGCCACTCGGGAAGTATATTTGGTATTTGGTTCTGTTCGGGTGATATTTGGTGCAGCACTATGATATTGCTGAGCCTGCCCACTTGTGTTACCCCATCTACTTCTGTTGGCCCTACTTACTGTACTTGTGTTGCATCTACATTTGTCATTCTGGACCTGACAACAACATGGGGCCACTTATATATTTTTTTTCCAAGGCCACTTTAAGTTCCCAGCCTGTTCCATGTACTCCATCCTAGCCCAAACTATTTTAAACCCAGTCCGAACCCCCAAGTCGATCATATGTCCCCAGTAGAGATGAGCGAACGTGCTCGTAACGAGCACTGTAGCGCTCGGCTCCCCTGCGAACGAATGCCCGCAGGCATTGCGGATCCGTCCTCAGCTGCATGTAAGTCAATGGGGACGGATCCGTTTGGTATGACACTCATACCAAACGATCCGTCCCCATTGACTTACACGCAGCTGAGGACGGATCCGCAATGCCTGCGGGCATTCGTTCGCAGGGGAGCCGAGCGCTACAGTGCTTGTAATGAGCACATTCGCTCATCTCTAGTCCCCAGCTATAAGGTCTACAGCTACAAAATTGCTGAAAATATGTCTCACAGCTGGTTGTTGCCAGCTACAGCTATTTCTCACTGTCCCTTCTGTCCCCTACTGTCCTCCACTAGACACTTCAGTCCTCTCTAGACTCCTCTGTCCCCTTCATACTCCTCTGCCCTATTCTAGGCAGCTCTGTTCTCCTCCACACACCTCTATGCCTTCCATGCTCCACTGTTCTTCAGATTCCTCTGTCTTCTCCAGACACTTCTGTCCCCTACAGACACCTCTTCCCTCACCAGATTTCTTGTCCTCTTCAGACTTTTTCACCAACATACTCCTCTGTCGCATTCAGACACTACTTCTTCCATACCTCTCTGTCCCCACCAGACTCCTCTGTTCCTTTCCAGACACCTCTGCCCCCTCTAGACACCTATGACCCCCCCCCACACACACACACACACAATATCCTCCAGATTACTGTCTCCTCCAGACACCACTGCCCCTTTGTCCTCAAAAAACACATCCGCCCCTCTTCAGACTTTTCTATCCCCCCAGACTCTTCTGTTTCCTCAATAACCTCTGTCGGCGGCTTATCTCCCTTGTTAACAAAGGATCGGGAATAGAAATTCAACATGGCCAATCCTTCTTTTCTCTGTAGTTACCTGTTGAGGGAGAAGTGTTCCATACTAATACATATAAGATAGCCGTTTGTGCAGATATGATATGCCGATCTGCATAGTCTGCTCCGAATTCAACATGCCACCGTAGAATGGAAGTGACAGCTTCTCCTTTCTAGTTGTAGCATCAGCAAATATTAATCAGAAAGAAAATCCCTGAGGAATATAACTAGTCAGATGCAATATTTGTCCTCGGAGATGAAACATCTTCTACCAGTTCTTCTCCTTTTCCCTAGAATATTGTTCCCATAAAGCTTTTAGCCTTGACTAGATCTGCCAAATTCTTAATGTTGTAATCCAAAATCTTACAAAATACTGTTTGGCTTCATTTGGACTTTGAGAAGAGTCATATGTAATTTGTGATTGTTTAATGGATTCCAGAAAACAAAGAATTACAATGATTTTTATTAATTTACAATTACCAGTAGTGATAAATTACATCTGTAGTTAAAGGGGTTCTCCGGGAATTAAGAAAATGAAAATACTTAAATATTACTTCATTATAAATAAATTCACAAATACCTTACATTAGTTATAATGTCTCAATCATCAGGAGAAACAAAATGGCCGCTGTCCTATTAGTACACACAAAACCTGTCCTAATCACACAGGAGGAAAAGTTACTTCACAACACTGAGGTAAAGAGCTGCCTCATCCTCCTCTCTGCTCTGCTTGTCAGGAATTATGATCCTGAATACAGATAATAAGATCTTCAGCTGAATCTGTAGGAATGGAGTTCATGAGCAGATTGGAGTTCATGAGTAGTTTGTCCGCCCTCTCTGTACTTCATGTCTCCTCATGAACTCCATTCCCACAAAGAT
Source organism: Rhinella marina (assembly GCA_900303285.1). NCBI lineage: Eukaryota > Metazoa > Chordata > Amphibia > Anura > Bufonidae > Rhinella > Rhinella marina. The sequence goes on from ONZH01016003.1 coordinate 17,662, forward strand.
TCAGCTAAATATAATATTAAACTGTAGTAAGAACCATAATTCCTGACAAGCAGAGCAGAGAGGAGGATGAGGCAGCTCTTTACCTCAGTGTTGTGAAGTAAATTGTCCTGCTGTGATTAGGACAGGTTTTGTGTGTACTAATAGGACGGCGGCCATTTTATTTCTCCTAATGATTGCTCCCCAGACTGAACGAGCCATTATAACTAATGAAAGGTATTTGGGAATATATTTATAATGAAGTAATATTTGTGTATTTTCATTTTCTTAATTCATGGAGAACCCCTTTAAGTTTAAGGATAACAGTGGCATCAGTCACCCAATAGCACTGCAGACCCCTGTCTCACACTATAAACCAATGGGATGACCCTTGTCCATACTACTAATCAGAACTGGTCGCATCTCTCTACTTCTTGGCATTTTCTCTACTTTTAGTAATTCCTCTCCTCCTTGTCTTTCTTCACCTCAGCTTCCTCCTCATCCTCCAGTCCGGCCCTACCTAAACCTCTTCCTCGGCAGCAGGAATGAGGTTCTAAACAGAAATGGTTCTGCACAAGCTGGGTTGACTGTAATAAAACATTAGAGATGAGCGAAACAATTCGGCAATTAGTTGATTCGTATCGAATCTTGGAAATGTTCAGCTGCGAAGCGAATCCGAATATTAGGTGATACGCTTCGGCTTTGTACGCATTCACTATGTACTTTGTCCTATAAATTATACGCTATTGCTACGTATAAGTTACTCTATACGCTGTTGCGTACTAATTCAATTCATTAGCGAACTTTTACTGTTCGTTCGTTTATCGTGCGCAAAAGCCTGGGAAGAAAGCGGTCACCTGACCTAGTGGGAAGGGCTTGCTCTGATTGGCTCAGGCTCAGTAAGCCAGTGACAAGCAGAAGCACTAATAGCTAACACACTAATAGCTCTGGGAATCCATACTACACATATCAGGGACACTGCAGGGCAAGTGCAGGGCCAGTGCAGGGCCAGTTCAGGGCTAGTAATTAATCAAGCAGGGAGAGAGATAGGGAGAGAGACAGGGAGAGACAGGGACAAAGAAAAAGAGCAGCTGCAGGGCCACTGAGTAAAGTGACAAATGTCTAGAATGGATAAGCAAAAGGGGTTTAGTTCCAGCCAGACCTCGAGCTCTAAAAAAAAGGAGAAGGTGGCACAGGGCAGCAGTGCCAAAGGACCTGTAGCCGGAGCTATTACTTGTAGTATTCACCATACTTGGCCGTTGTTCCACCAGGCTAACCCACAAAGGAGCAAAATATACCTGCTGGATCACCTCCTTTTTATGCAGGTTCGGGTGGCGGTGTGTGCCATCGTAATCCTGCCGGTCCATAAGCCGGTCATGTATTTTAGCTCTGCAGAGCTAAATGATGAGGATCGCCCGGATGCCATTTTCAAAAATTAGCTCTGCCTCTGAGGAGTGCACACCGCGGCCTCTCAACTCGTGCGTGCCTGCGTATTACGTAATCGCTAGACAATAGTACGCTGAGGATTCGTATGCAAATTGTACACTCATGTGTACGTGTTTAAAGAAGATGCGTACATTTTTTAACTGAACGTTCGTTATTATTGCGCGAATGTTCGCTAATAGCCACATAATTATATTATATATTTTGTACGCAAATTCAACTAATCTATTCGTCGAATATACGAATCTTAGGAAAAGTTTGCCGAATGTTCGGCGAATAATTTTTTTTTAATGATTCGCTCATCTCTATAAGACATAATTAACCCCTACTGACATTTTCTTCTGAATGAAAAATAAAATAATACTCATAGACAAAAATAAATGATGCACTCAGATAGAAATTTCCTAAAATTTGTTCCAGGTCAATTCATCCAAATCAAGCAAAAGATTTGAAGAACTGATTCTACCCAAATCAAAAGTACTTTAATAGAAATTCTCTATTTCTGGCACATCAGCAGTGCGTCCCTCTAGTCCCAGCTTGAGAGGTGTATGAGCAGAAGCTGAAGGTGAGGAGCGTGTAGCCTGCCATGACTAGTGGAGGAAGTGGTCCTGTTAGGCACAGGAAACGAAGGAAGGAAGAAGTGAAGAATGTGCGGCCTGCCATAACTAGTGGGGAAAGCAGTCCTGCTAGGCACAGGAAGTGTATGAGGAGAAGTCGGCCGGTGTCTTTGATCATAAGCTTGGGGAATGGTGTGAAATTGAGATGACTGCTGATAGAATCATTGTGAGCATTCCCCAAGGTCAACTTTACGACTTTTACGCCACATCTTTGTGTTCTCAGTGCAGGGAATCCTCGCATGTAAAGTAGATCTAGTGAGAGATACAGCTATTGTTCTCTGTCAGCAGCCATCTCAGACTGTAGACTTCTTCTAGATAGTTGTTGAATGTGAGTCTACATGTAATTTCATGAAGAACTTTCTAATTTCTGCCATATCTTGTGCTTCAGCTGTAAAAGGGTTAATGTATAACACCAACATTTCTCTCTCTCTCTCTCGTTTATTCTGTAACTGTCCTCGGAAAATTTTATCTGAACAAATTTCCAGAAATTCTGATAAATCGAGTTTCAAGGCTTCAAAATCAGTTTGCTCATCTCTAATGTAAATCATTAAAGCTGTGTTCTGACTAGATACTGGATTTTGCCACAAGAGGGCGTAAAAATATTTCCCAAGCCACCTTATAAAAAGGCTCTCAGAGGCTACTTTTGGGTAATATACCTTTTGGTGAAAAATCATTGGCTGGTAGATATGTCCCTAGGATGTCCCCAAAGATATTTTGCCAAGATGACAGACTTTGAGAGGGTGAGCATCTTGTTCTGAAAGAAGCCAAGCTGTTACATCTGTGGGCAAATGTGCCTCAGGATAATATATGGAATCTGTATGACTCCATGCCCAAACTCATCTTGAGTCCAGGCTAGAGGCAGTATCTGATCTTGTATCCAGGCTAGAGGCCATATATCATCTTCTATCTAGGGCAGAGGCCATGTCTTGTCTTATATCCAGGCTAGGGCTGTATCTTATCTTGTATCCAGACTAGAGGTCAAATTTTATCTCCTATCCAGGCTACAGTCCATATCTCATCTTGTATCCAGGCTAGAGGCTGTATCTCATCTTCTATCCAGGCTAGAGGCTGTACCTCATGTTATATATAGCCTAGAAGCCTTATCTCATCTTGTATCCAGCCTAGAGGCCATATCTCATCCTGTATCCAGGCTAGAGGCCATATCTCATCTTCTATCCAGGCTAAAGGCCATATGTCATCTTGTATCCAGCCTAGAGGCAGTATCTCATCCTGTATCCAGGCTAGAGGCCATATCTCATCTTGTATCCAGGCTAGAGGCCATATCTCATCTTGTATCCAGGCTAGAGGCCATATCTCATGTTGTATCCAGGCTAGAGGCCATATCTCATCTTGTATCCAGGCTAGAGGCCATATTTCATCTTGTGTCCAGGCTAGGGATAGCCTAACAGGGCACTAGATCCTCCATTCAATTTTACAGTTTTCCTCAATAAACGTATCCTTTTGGTCTAATATTGTGATCACTTACATATGTCATCATTACAAGTACACATGGAAAGTCTCATTTCAACAACTCCTTCTTGGTGCAGTATTTTTTTTGCCAATAAATGTACGTAGAAGGCCAGAATTGCTATTTTTATTCATGTCCCCAAAAAATGGAATAAAAAGTTGAATGTACGGGTTTTATCCTGCAAATAGTCCCTCACACAAGTAACTTATTTCTCTTAGAATATGGAAACCGGTAAACAAATTCCAGTTTTAAAGTTTTATTGTTCAGAAATATTTAAAACTATAGAAAATTAAGAAAATTATAGAAAATTTAGAAAATTTCTGCAGATAAGTCTATATGTCATTTATACTGAACAAAAACAAGCAAAAGTAAAAAATAGTCAAAAGTTTTTTATACAGTGTGCGTATTGTATTCCAAAATGTTGCCTTTAAATAATTAAACAATGCAATCCCCCCTCCCCAGAAAAAAAACACCATAGGTAGAGATGAGCGAATCTATTTGCCGATTCGTCGATTCGTATCGAATCTTGGACATTTTTAGCTGCGAAGCGAATCCGAATATTAGGTGATTGGCTTCGGCTTTGTACGCATTCGCTACGTAGTTTGCCCTATAAATTATATGTTATTGCTATGTATAAGTTACTGTTGTGTACAAATTCAATTCATTAGCGAACTTTTACTGTTAGTTCGTTCGTGCGCAAAAGCCCGGGAAGAAAGCGGTCACCTGACCTAGTGGGCAGGGCTTGCTCTGATTGGCTAAGGCTCTTTAAGCCAGTGACGCATCACTTCTGCTGCGACTGCTGAGACGAGCAGAAGCACTGTGTGTGAAGTTCTGAGACTCTGAGACCTGTTTTGTTAAAATTGGGGTGTAATTGCTCTGGGAATCCATATTACACATATCAGGGATACTGCAGGGCAAGTGCACGGCCAGTGCAGAGCTAGTAATTAATCAGGCAGGGAGAGAGACAGGGAGAGACAGGGGGAGACAGGGAGAGATAGGGAGAGACAGGGAGATACAGGGACACAGAGTGAATTGACAAATGTCTGGAATGGATAAGCAAAAGGAATCCAGTTCCAGCCAGACTTTGAGCTTTAAAAAAAAAGGAGAAGGAGGCACAGGGCAGCAGTGTCAAAGGACCTGTAGCCGGAGCTTCTACTTGTAGTATTCGCAATACTTGGCCACTGTTCCACCAGATTAACCCACCAAGGCACAAAATTGTAGTGGAGGAGAAAGTGGATGAAGTAGTGGAGTGGATGGCACGCTCATCTCAGTCTCAGCCGGATGATCTGCTGTCATCTGCTGATACAGTATCCATATGTAGCCAGGGGTCAGACTCAGAGCGTTCCTCCTGCTCCACCATTCCTCTCCAGCAAAGCCCGTCATTTTCGTACGCAATTTGTACGCTCATGCGTAAGTGTTCAAAGAGGTTGCGTACCTTCTTACCTGAACGTTCGTTATTAGTGTGTGAATGTTCTCTAAAAGCCATATAATTAAGTATATTTTGTATGCAAATGAAACAAATCTATTCATCGAATATACGAATCTTAGGAAAAGTTTGGCGAATGTTCAGCGAATAAAATTTTGCATGATTAGCTCATCTCTAACCATAGTCCTATATTGTCAGAAAAACAAAAAAAACGTATGGCACACAGAAAGTGGGAATGCAAAAATAAACAAAAATAGGTTGTGTCCTTCAGGGCTGGATTGTCCGTACTATGTGCACTAAACAAGCAAATAGCTGGAGATCGGGCTACTAGAGACCTCCTAGACTTAGCTGTTAATGCAAGTTAAAGGCATTGTAGAGGGTGGTCACACATTCAGGGGTGGAGGGCCACTACGTAGACGTTCTCTTATTTGGATGGACTCAGTTTGACCATGTGTTGTGGTGTGAAAGGGCACCATGTCATCCTACATCTCCAGTGTGGATGCTGACAGCTTTCTTGGGTGAAAGCAATTCATTGATGGGTCTTCCAGTTCCAGACAACATACACGCTGGCCGTTCACAAATCAGACAACCCCGGAATTTTGACCATTTTAATAGGCTTTGACCCCTTTAAACACAGCATTTGGGAGTCAGAGTGCCGCTCCTTGTTCTCTGCCCGTCTAAAATAACAACAATCCATTATTGCTGAACACTTAAGGCCAATTAAATCTCTTTGAGCTGCGCTGTACGGCGCTTGTCTGCCTGCGTCTGCACAGAATCAGATGAGAAGTGGACAATGTCAAAAGGAAAGTTTTATACAACGAAACTTTAGAGCTATGAAGTTCTGGAAAACAATCCGTAAACACTCAGAACAGAACCTCCAATCCAAACAATCCAACAGCTCATAGGGGTTTATGGCACTCTCTGGTGAAACAAGGAGGCAGTAAACACTTAGCGGCACAAATATATGATTTAAATTAAAGAAGCACTGCCACAACATTTTTTCTTCTCTGACATGTTCAAAAAGTACATTATGTAAAATTACATAATCACCATAGTGAAGGTGAATTTCTTACCAGTGACTGTATTTGTGAGTTATACACTCCCTTCTGATCCTCAGCTGTGTCATGTGACCAACCCTCTGCTTCTCCAACTGACACTGGGCAGGATGTCAATTACTTCTCTACTCAGTCCTATGACATTGACATTGAGGCTCCCAAAGGAATACAAAGAGAACCTGGATTCCTGTCCAGACATAAGATCCTGTGTTATTTGGAATGTCAAAGTGCTGGTCATATGACACAGCTGAGGATCAGATGAGAGGTTATAACTCACAAATACAGTCACTGGTAAGAAAGTTACCCGCCTAGTAGGTCAGAGAATAAAACTTTTTGTGGGAGTGCTTATTTAACATTAGAAGTTAAGCGACTTTGCAAGGAGGACCACGGTTTGTAGCTCAGTAGTCCGGGTGGCTCCTTGGTCACAAGGTTGGTGACCAATGGTTTGTGGCTCAGCGTACCTTTCTCAGCGTATTCTTCTGGTTACTCATGCAGACTGGCAGATTCCTCCCCTCCAAGCACTGGTCCCTAAATGCAGAACACTAGGGGCTCTGACTGCTCTCCTAACATACAGTTTCTAAGTAAACCAGAAACTTCTAGGGGGATGGGTGGAGTGGAGAAACTCAGCACAAACAAATACAGTGTTACAATGACACAACAGTTTTTTCAGACAAAGACAAGTTTCCAGACATAACAACAGAGCTAAAACCAGACAATTAAAAGGTCAGACTGTCTGGTTTTGGTGGTAAACAAGTCTGGCTTTGTCCCTCCAAAACATTCTCTTCTTTAAACCCCCTGGCTGCCGTGGAAACTTAACCAGCTTCTCATTCAAAGTCCCAAAAGTCTCTCAGTATTCATTAACCCTTTCCAGAGAGCCTCGCAAATACGGTGCACCACAATTTGCGACTTCTCACCGCTCGAGCCAGGTCCAAAAAAGTGGTAGTAGGCCCATCTCATTTACTATTTTTTATGCTTGTTTTGGGGCGTAGAAAAGGGTCTAAATGTTAGACAGCAAGGAAGCTATTTTACATCTCTACATAACTCCAGCGGATCCACTGCCAGTGATGGGACTTTATGAAGACCAGCATATAAAACGCCAGTCTTAATAAATGTGCCCCATTGTATCTTGCACCAGCGGTAGACATTTTGATTTTAAAAAAAAGAAACCAAAAAAGAAGGATCCATCCAATCTCTTTTACTTGATTTTGATCTTGTTCGTCTCACAGTGCTGAAAAGAATTCCCTAATTTTGTCAAGCACCATCTTCTCTTTCATCTAAAATACGGACCCACTGTGCAGCAACGACAGAACGGCATATGCAAAGCAGTCAGCACCAGTTAATTATAGGAGGACTATTAGATTGGTGGGTCCTACAGCTGAGATTATTAGATTGGTGGGTCCTACAGCTGGGACTATTAGATTGGTGGGTCCTACAGCTGGGATTATTAGATTGGTGGGTCCTACAGCTGGGACTATTAGATTGGTGGGTCCTACAGCTGGGACTATTAGATCGGTGGGTTCTACAGCTGGGACTATTAGATCGGTGGGTCCTACAGCTGGGACTATTAGATCAGTGGGTCCTACAGCTGGGACTATTAGATTGGTGGGTCCTACAGCTGGGACTATTAGATTGGTGGGTCCTACAGCTGGGACTATTAGATCGTGGGTTCTACAGCTGGGACTATTAGATCGGTGGGTCCTACAGCTGGGACTATTAGATTGGTGGGTCCTACAGCTGGGATTATTAGATCGGTGGGTCCTACAGCTGGGACCTGCTCTGTTAATGTGGATAAATGACCCATACCCTTTAGGGCCCCTACAATGATCAGACTGGCAAGTCACTGCGTAGGCTCCAGTACTCCCATATAGATAACTGGCTTCTCTATTCATTTGGGGGGGGGGCGGTTCTTCGTTCTCATGATCTGATAGTTCTCCCTTTTTCTGGGGGTATAACTTCTCACAACCAACTTTTTGCAAACCTCAGCTGCAGCCTCAGTTCTGGCAGAAACCTTCTCGCAGATGACAGCCGAGTCCCATCCAAAATAAAATTACAGCATTTTTGGAAGACGCAGGCAGGAGATAAATGCTAAAAACAATTGAGGAGACGCAATGACAGGCTTTTAAAATAAGAATTGACAATTTCCCTGGAGAGCTCTTAGAAATTAGAAATATAAAGTGGTATAAAAGTAGATGAAGGGAGATCTGCAGAATATTCTAGATCTCTTATTTGAATGGGTGGAGGGGCTTCAGGACTGTAAAATTGATTACCTTAATGTATATTTAAAGGGGTTGTTTCACTTCAGCAAATAGTATTTATCATGTAGAAAAAGTTAATACAAGGCACTTACTAATGTATTGTGATTCTCCATATTGCTTCCTTTGCTGGCTGGATTTATTTTTCCATCACATTATACTGCTTGTTTCCATGGCCACGACCACCCTGCAACCATCTGCGGTGCCCGTGGTTGCACAATATAGAAAAGGGCATCAGCCTATGCAGTGGCATACTTAGGTGGGGGCGAGGGGTGCGGTCCGCCCCCGGGTGCCAGCTCTCAGGGGGTGTCAGAAGCAATGAGCGCTTCCATCAATACAGATGGAAGCGCTCATTGCTGGAGCGCAGGGAGCTGGGTCCTGTCCCTCACCTCCCCGAGCTCCTCCTCTCCCTCAGGCCCGCAGCGCTTTGAATGGTGAAGCAGAGAGACTTCTCCCCGCTCCACCATTCAGGCTGCAGGCACGGATCGCGCTGCTGGAATATGTGGGCGGAGCCTGGAAATCTGCATAAGCACCGTCCACACATTGCTGCAGAGCGACCTGTGCCTGCAGAGAAGAGAGGACTTCAGGAATGGGACAAGGTGAGTAGCTGCTGTTTTGTTTTGGTTTTTTTTATACAGAGGGGGCATTACTATTGTGGAGGGGGCACAGGGGGCTTTACTACTGTGGAGGGGGCACAGGGGACATTCCTACTCTGGAGGGGGCACAGAGGGCATTACTACTCTGGAGGGGGCACAAAGGGCATTACTACTCTGGTTGGGGCACAGGGGGCATTACTACTCTGGAGGGGCACAGGGGGCATTACTATTCTGGAGGGGGCACAGGGGGCATTACTACTCTGGAGGGGGCACAGGGGGCATTACTACTCTCGAGGGGGCACAGAGGGCATTATTACTCTGGAGGGGGCACAGAGGGCATTAATACTCTGGAAGGGGGCACAGAGGGCATTAATACTCTGGAGGGGGGCAGAGAGGGCATTACTAATGTGAAGGGTGCACAGTGGGCATTTTTACTGTGGAGGGGGGCAGAGAGGGCATTACTACTCTATAGGGGGCACAAAGAGCATTACTAATGTGAAGGGTGCACAGTGGGCATTTTCTACTATGGAGGGGGCACAGAGCCAGAGGGCATTACTACAATGAAGGGGACACAGACGGAATTATTACTGTGAAAGGGGCACAGTGGGCATTAAGACTATAAAGGGGGCACAATGGGGATTATTACTGTGAAGGGGCATTACAAGTGTGAGGGGGCACAATGTGGGCATAAATACTGTGAGAGGGAACACAACTGTACAAAATTACCGTGAAGTTTGTACAATGAGGGCAATGGTACTGTGAAGGGGTATAATTTTTTAACATATTTGGGGGGGGGAGTGTGTGCCAGAGAAAGGACCCGCCCCGGGTGCAAAACACCCTATGCACTCCACTGAGCCTATGTGCGCATGTTCCTGGTCACCAGAGAGGCTGATGTTTTTTCCTGATGGATTGTAGGGTGATGGATTGCAGGGTGGTCGTGACCATGGAAACGAGCTATGTATAATGTGATGGAAAAATGAAAGAAGCCCAGCTGTTACATCTGTGGGCAAATGTGCCTCAGGATAATATATGGAATCTGTTTGACTCCATGCCCCACCATCTCATTTTATATTCCAAATATAGGCTATATATCTCATCTTGAGTCCAGGCTAGAGGCCGTATCTCATCTTGTATCCAGGCTAGAGGCCGTATCTCATCTTCTATCTAGGACAGAAGCCATGTCTTGTCTTATAACCAGGCTAGGGCTGTATCTCATCTTGTATCCAGGCTAGAGGCCGTATCTCATCTTGTAACCAGGCTAGAGGCCGTATCTCATCTTGTATCCAAGCTAGAGGCCGTATCTCATCTTGTATCCAGGCTAGGGCTGTATCTCATCTTGTATCCAGGCTAGAAACCGTATGTCATCTTCTATCTAGGGCAGAGGCCATGTCTTGTCTTATAACCAGGCTAGGGCTGTATCTCATCTTGTATCCAGACTAGAGGCCAAATTTTATCTTGTATCCAGGCTAGAGGCCGTATCTCATCTTGTATCCAGGCTAGAGGCCGTATCTCATCTTCTATCTAGGGAAGAGGCCATGTCTTGTCTTATAACCAGGCTAGGGCTGTATCTCATCTTGTATCCAGACTAGAGGCCAAAATTTATCTTGTATCCAGGCTAGAGGCCGTATCTCATCTTCTATCCAGGCTAGAGGCTGTACCTCATCTTATATATAGCCTAAAGGCCGTATCTCATCTTGTATGCATGCATTGATTTGACAATGAGTGGCACTCTCAAAAGAATTGAGATGAGATTTTGCTCCTCCTGCCTTGCCCGTCAATCAGCAGTCCGCGAGAGGGGCTGGACTGAGAAAAGATGGAGCTGTGGAGCACAGGGAGCAGCTGGCCCACCCTCGGTGCACTAAGCATCTCATTTGCATATTGATAAAAAGTTGGATTTCTATGGATTAACAAAAGACAGGAAGCATTTTACTCATCTTTTTCACATAGGGGAATGTACATTAGACTGGGGATGCTCTGCACATGCGCCAATGTGAAGAGGAACGAGAGAACGGAATGACAAAAGACAGGTATTTTACGTACAGTAGGTGAGAAAAAGAAACTGATTTGGCAGTGTGCAGGTTGTATGGCATGTTCCTGTGGACAGACTCCCTTTAATGGGAGCAGCAATGCAGCACCATTCTCTGTACTACTAGTAGCTGGAGCTGTGCTGTTTTCGTTACTGTTCTAGAGAACAGAATTGGGGGTAGTCCTGAGAGTCAGACCTCCACCGATCCTAATGGGAGCGACATTGCAGTACCATTGCAGTACCATTCTCGGTACTACTCAGTATATAGAGCTATGCTGTTTTCATTACTGTTCTAGAGGACAGGATTGGGGGTGGTCCCATAAGTCAGATCATCACCAATCCTAATAGGAGCCGCATTGCCACTACTGCATGGCCACAATATATGGAGCTATGCTTTTTCGGTGACTGTTTTAGAGCACAGAATTGGTGGTGGTCTTGGGCGTCAAACTCACACCAATCTGATATTATTGACCTATATAAGAATAGGTCATAAATATTACAGTCCAGAAAATCCATACACTGTTACTTTAGCCCTTATTTGGTACAATTACATTACAACTCATTGAATGGACCTGATATAGTATAAAGATTTGACTTTGACTTCAAGGAAAGGGTAATTGGTGGCTTAACTAAAAGGGAATGGTTAAGCAGTAGGAGGAGATTTCTACAGCATTCCAGTTTGACACAGAGAGATCTGAACCATTACTCCAAACCTAGCCTAAATTCATGAGTGGGGTGATGGAGGAGGAGCTTAAAGTGGTTCTCCGGGAATTAAAAAAATGAAAATACATAAATATTACTTTATTATAAATATATTCCCAAATACCTTTCATTAGTTATAATGGCTCATTTTGTCTAGGGAGCAATCATTAGGAGAAACAAAATGGCCGCCTTCCTATTAGTCCACACAGAACCTGTCCTAATCACACAGGAGGACAAGTTACTTCACAACACTGAGGTAAAGAGCTGACTCTTCCTCCTCTCTGCTCTGCTTGTCAGGGTCTATGATCCTGAATACAGATGATAAGATCTTTAGCTGAATCTCTGTAGTAATGGAGTTCATGAGCAGATGTGGATAATGAGAAGCAGCACTTGTATGCAGTCTCCATTATCACAGTCTGTCCTGTCCGTCCTCTCTGTACTTCATGTCTCCTCATGAACTCCCCAGAGATTCAGCTAAATATCATATTAAAGGATGAAGGATGATGAAGCAGCTCTTTACCTCAGTGTTGTGAAGTAACTTGTCCTCCTGTGTAATTAGGACAGGTTTTGTGTGAACTCATGTGACAGCGGCCATTTTGTTTCCCCTGATAATTGCTCCTCAGACAACATGAACCATTATAACTAATGAAAGGTATTTGGGAATATATTTATAATAAAGTAATATTTAAGTATTTTCATTTTCTTCATTCCAGGAGAACCCCTTTAAAGGAATGCCTCCTAGATAATCTAGGAACGGTACTTTGATGGGACAACCATTTGAAACAGAAGAATAGCATGCCATGGTCAGGGGTATTGGCTTTGTCTTCGTTACTTGCTTTAAGTTGAAGGAAAGTCAATATTTTCAAAGGTTGGCCGATCAGTGCTCATTATTCTACCATACCGAACATGATATTGCTCCAGTTGCAAGTATTAAAGTGTCTTATTAGAAAGGGGATGGCAACATAGCATCACCTAATCTGAAATGAGGTCTTCTCTTGGTGTTGGTTCCTGCCGCCTCTTCATTCACCAGTACTGTAGGTCCAACACTTTACAAGGCCCCTTTCCAATGCCTTCAGGAAGAGACAGAGGGACTCTACAGATGGTTTCTACTTCGTATCAAAAGGTCCTTGGAGGAAGGGATTTGGTGGCTTACCCCACCCATGAGGAAGACAGATGGTCCACTTGGATGAATTATGTAATCAACAAGGAACGTTGTTGGGGTCAATGGCAGGGCATGAGACATTGGATAACTGAGTTTTCAGATTTCACAATTTTCTTGATAAAAATAAAATTTTCTGGCTCTGTAACCTTCCTATCATTGTAAACTGTTTCTAGGAAACCATCACAGTGAAGATGAAGTCACGTTTTTGGACCTTGTCCTACATTAGATTGACATGTAGAAGCTCAAGTAAGAGATTATATCCTAAAAATATGACATTGGTTTGAGACAAATCACTAACCGTGTCCATGTTTCTATGGTTGTGTGAGATATACCTAGAACCAGATGTTCAGGAAGACAAGGAAAAGGTGAACAGAAGATATCAATAGCTACGGGGTGGAGCAAGAAGCATATTTCATCAGAAGAAGTGGAAAGTGCTGGAGATATCTCCTGTATATGAACTTTTAAGATGAATAGGAAGGAGATAAGCTTTTTATGACATTTTCAATAGGAACTTGGTCTATAAAAGTAGATCTTGAGGACAAGACAAGAGAACACACAAAAATATGTTCACTAGGAATTGGTTAAAGGGTATGCACAGTTCTGTAACCCGTTTATTGCTCAAATAAACCCAACATAGACAATTAGGTAACTTAGCTTTGCTTTTAGATCTTCTACCATTTTGAGTATACAGCTCCCTCTGCCCCCTCTTTTCGATTACCTACAGACAGTAGAAGGGAGTGGCACATGGCTGTAGGACCAGACTACACGTACGCTTTCACTGACCTTTATAACCATGGTGACACTGCAGAGAGGTTGTAGACATTATATGGTAGATTGGTCGAGTTTATTTTCAGTACACGGGAGCAATGGTTGCAAAAGTGTTCATACCCTCTAGCCGATTCCAGTTTAATGTGTCCATATTAGTAAATGCCTCCTTGTCATAAGAGGCCTCCATCATCAGTAGAATATTTCACAGTGGTAGACTGGAATTATCCCAACTAATCAAGCATATGGTCATAACTCAGGACTACTACGGCAAGCCTCACAGAGAGGGATCAGGAGCCGCTGGATTGGGACCACATATATAGAGCATGTTACCCAAATGGCCAAGGAACAACAAGCCCAGAGGACCTTGTTATCCATCCACATATTTTGCAAGAGCGAAATGCAGGTACCTGGTGAGGTGAATCCGCTCAGTCTCAGGTCCTTATGAGCAGGTCTAGAGCTGTGTGGACATGTGGCTCTGGTACCACGGGACAGAAGCACAGAAGCAGCAGAGGTGAGGATGTAGCAGATCTAGAGACATAGTTGATCTGGAGAAGCTGCTGATCTGAGTTGAAACACATTTGGACATGCACAGCGTCTACCTGGGAGGAATGAGTGGAGGATGGGAATGGTAGTGGTTCTGGCAAGAATGAGTGTATACAGACATCACAGTGGGAATCCTTACACTGGTGATAACATATGGACGGTCAAACCATCTTAAAATGTGGAAGGGTGCGTTGGCAATATTCCCTTTCACAGCAGCAAAGTATTCTACTATTCTTCCTTCCCTTTCTCTCTGGAGCACTCTCTTTTTATAGCTGTAACTGTCTCAGAGGTGATAGTTCTTTGGGACTTAAGCCTAGTCCTGAGGACCAGGCAAACATTTGTCCTCTCTGTAGCACAGCTTGACTAGACGCTCTCTACTGACAAGGGGTGGACCCTGACCCATCTCCTAGCATCCTAAAGGGGATGAATCAAGTGAGTTAACCCTGACCTATCCATACAGTACTATTAAGTAGTCAGACATAATAAATCATCGCATTTCAATTAACCAAATAATAGTAATAATATAATGATGAACCCTTTTGCATTTACCCTGTTTTGGGGTTCTGCACATTCAGCAATGAAGCACAGTTGAAACAGACCTGAAGTAGATGTAGTAGTGCTGTGCAGAGTTTAAACATACTTGGAGCAGCTGAGTTGTAGGGGTTCTGTACAAAGAGCGTTGTCAAGGCCAATGTAAGTGAGTAACCACTGAAGCAAGTCCAAATACACACTGGTCTGTAGGGAACATGAGCCACTGTCAGAAGCAAGATTAAAAAATATGTCTCAGAAACCTGACACTAAATGTCGGGTTGCTATGGAAACCTGATATGCGGAGGTGATAGAGGCTCCTGAGTGAGGAGGGGAGCAGGACAGAGAGCAGAGCTGAATCCAGAACAGGCAAGTAACAGTATGTATTGTAATTATTGATGGACAACCCACTCATCACCCTCTTATTCTGTTCCAGGGACCGTAGTGCGTACATCCCATAGCCTCACTAATGAAAACGCCTTTCATTGTAATTCAAAATTGAATTTTCAATATGTTGCCACTTATGTCAAAAAGTTCCAGTTAAATCTCATGTCATGACAGAACATTCTGGTGGAAGCCCTGATTCAGACGTCAATATCCCACCTGAATGCTTCCATTACGTCTTTGATGTTCTCTTTGATCGAGAGCGCTGGTTTAGCAAACATAATATAGTCTCTTGATCTTGGTTATTCGGTCAATATAGCCATCAAAGAGACCAACGCATCCTACTACCTGGATCTATATGTCCAGACTGCTGCCCAGGATTTCTATAATTTGTTTCTCATCGAATGAGAAAATGGAGAATTGATATTAATTCCCTCTCTATGTATCTCAGCCTTGGCTTCTAGCCTGGAGCCACTAGGGTGGGGACTATTAGTGATCAGGTTAGCTTCCACCAAGGGCATCACGGCATTAGACTGGAAAACAAAGGATAAAGCGAAACTCACTGTGGTAGAGCTGCACAATAGAGCTGGGCTGGAGCCATATGACAACTCTATGGTTCTGTACTACTGCAGGCTGGTTGTGAATAGCCCACCAATGACATCTTTGAGTTGACTATGGGTGAGAATAGGCTCCTCACTTTGGTATGAACTATATACTACCTGAAAATGGCAGTGTCTGGTGGTAGTTGACTACATTTATCATGGCCGGGTCTTCAACAGGTTTGTGGATCCACTTTCACTACTGAATTTTCCTAGGGCTAAACTGAAGAATGGAGTCTAAGAGGTTTTGCAATCTACACCTTAATATGCCCCTCTTGGGGTTATAGATTTTGTGCAGGCTGTATCCTCTGAGTATTCTTTAGTAGTAACAGCTGATGGCTTGCAACAGATAGTTCTGAAGTGAGGTACCAGAATGGATAAACAAAATCTTGGTTGTACAAATCCAAGGTCAAGGCTGGCAGAGTTCAGGCAATACAATAAGGATCTGCCTTTCTATACAGTTGAAATATAGTTATTCCAATGCATTTCACCTCAACAGAGGCTAAATGGACACTCTTAATTGATTCCTTATAGATATGTTTAATGTATACACCGGGGATTTTCTTGAGACTGAGGGAAGCACCAGCACCACATGTACGCACAACAGCCAGTGTCATAACATCTACTGCTTCCGGTAGAACTCTACTCTGTCACTACTTTAACCATAAACCATCCTTTTGTTGATAATTAAGTCATTCACAAATGAATGCCCCTGTCTTTGGTTCTTCACTTGCCTTTGATGGGACTTCTGGTGGGTGAAGATTGTGACGTCTGTGATAGATGAAGGTGAAAAGCTGATAATGTTCTAATGTTATTCCTGTAAATGTTGGTCCCATTTAAATATAGCAATGATGTAACATTTTGCAGAGAACACACTAATTTCCCAAGTGGGCCACACTAAATTCCTCTTATATGCTAATTATATGCTAATCATCTATTGGCAGGACACGATTACTTGATTAATTACAAGATAGAACTGACTGTAGAAAATAAACATATCATGTCTCTTACATCGGGGTGGACAGGAATCAGATAAGGTCTTAGGCCAGGTTCACAACTGCGTTCTGACCTCTAGCAGTCTGTTCCGGTCACTGTATCTGGCCTAAATGTTGGCTTTCGGCCAAAAATACTACATGCAGCATTTTTTGTCCAGCCATTAGCCGACATAGTGAATGGAGATCTGGCAGTGCTTGGTGGTATCCAGTTATGCCGCATACAGTGGACTCCTGCAGTCTGTTCCTCCGATGAAACAGACCACCAGAGTTCACAGTGAAGATCTGAACACAGACTTATCTATTACAGGGGTTAATACATGACACTTACTAATGTATTGAGATTGTTCATATTGCTTATTTGATTAATTTTCCATCACTTTATACACTTGCTTGTTTCCAGTGGATTCGACCACTGCTCCAGCGCCGATACGAGATGCCCCCCAGAGAGGACGCCTTTTACCATAGTGTCCATGCAAACAGGGTGCTACCATTATGCTACTATTGTGCACCCACCAACCTTTGTTATGTTCATAAATCACTATATAGCCATAAGAAGGGGGCATTATCTACGGCGAGAGGAAGAAGATTTCTCCACTGTTGTAAAGTAGAAGGGATTCTTTACTGTGAGAGCAGAGAAACTTAGGAGCTCTGTGCCACAAGATGTTGAGGTGGTTGATTCATTGTTGTTATGGCGGCGGCACTGCTCCCGGGCACAGCCACTGCTCTGGTCAACTGCTCCCCCACTTACGAGTCCTTGCTGCTTGGACCCTCCAAGATGGGCACAGCCACTGGAGTAGATCTGTTTCTTTTTGTAGGCTACAGCCTACTTATTGCTCTCCTTCAGGCAGGTATGGCCAGCTTCGGTTCTGTCCGTAGAGCTGATTCCTTGGTGCTCTGCACCAGTGTCTTTTGACCCCCATGGGTCAGCTGTCACTTGAACAGAGACTAGTCCAAGAGTATGTGGCCTGGAAGTTTCTCTGCAGTGTATTGTAGATGCCTGTATATATAGGGGGTGAAGGAGTGAAGCTCAGCAGACCACTTAGATTATGTCTTTTGGAGTATGGTCAAGCCAAATCTGTATCAAATAACACAGAAGATTTACATGGATATTAGATTTCTGAAAACTGAATGTTTATTCCAGGTATATACTCTGCTCAATTTGGAGTTTGGAAGAAAGTTTTAAAATAATATGCCTCATGGGAGCTTTACCCTCCTCCGCTCAATACATTAGGAGTTTAGGTTGGACTTGATAGACCAGTGCCACCTTCCAACCTTCATAACTTTGTAACTATGAGAGTTTTCTAAGGGTCCAAGACAGGCATGTAAGTCGTAATGGAGGCCATATTGGTAGTCACCCATAAACTGATCTAATCAAGAGGTACAACTGAATTCTTAATGAGTTAACAGAATACGGTGGGTGGTGTAAATGTACATATTTCCCATCATTTACTTAGAGAATTAACATCCTATTCCTAACTTTCATAGACATTAGTAGCAGCATTGTTGCTATGCCACTCAGCTAATCGAGAAGAAATTGAAACAGATGAAAACCTGAAGGCAGATCACTAAGGCTACTGGAGTTCTGTCCACAGCACGGCAAACATGCTGAGTGGCGGTAGGACTAAAACTATGACATGTTGTAGTTTTAGTCTGGCCTCCTCTCGGCATGTTTGCCGTGCTGCGGCCGGAACTGTGGCCTGCCCCCATTATAGTGAATGGACTCAGAGCGCAACACGTGCACTAGTGGCGGCATGGATCCGGCAGGCTGTTCACCCGCTGGAACAGCCTACCAAACAATCATGCTGCTAGTGTGAAAGTAGCCTAAGAGACCTATAACAAGACACCATCCACTACACCTGTGTACCTTACCAGGGAAATTTTTGCAACAGCTGGAGGGACGCAGGTTGAGCATCCCTCCCATAGATGAACAGGAGGACTCCATGGTGCCGGAGGTTTCCCATCTCTGATCCAAGACCACCATTGTTTTTCCATCAAACTCAAGGCATTAACCTCAAATTATAGACAAAACGCTAAGAGAAAATTGAAAATGAAATTGCCGAAAGAAACCTTTTTTTCTATTTCAAGACCAAGAAAACTCATTTGCGACTTTTTTTTTCTTCTCTTGGTCTTCTCTCGTCACTTAGCAATCTGCTTTTTGATGTGCACAAAATTTTCTGAAGGAGGCGTTTCGAAAGTATGTTCATCCATAAACGTGTAGCACATTACATTCTACTGCAACCAGTGAGCAAGCACAAGCTTCAAGGCTGGGTCGGCAGGACCTGGAAGAGCAGCCAAGACATGACTTGTGTTTGGTTGCTAGGTGCCGGGATGCTGTGCAAAAAAAAAAGGAAGAAAAAAAGGAAGATGTAGTTAACATTTATAGAAGTGGATTCAGAAGAGGAAGCGAGCGAGCAGTTAGGAGAAGTGCAGCACTGCGTATTAATAACTAGAGGACGACCGCGGAGATTGGAAGGGACGAGTGGTCTACTTGTCAAGAGCGTTAGCAGCCCCAGAACATCTAAAATAAACTCTTGCATCAGACTGAGACGCAATCGGCAAATCATCCATCTTCACATAGAAACAAACATGTAATGACTGCTTAAGAGCGTAATAAAGCATGTGGGCAGCACAATAAAGACTTGATGCTTAGCAAAAAGAGCATTATGGCCGCTATAAAAGTTGCATCAAGTCAACTGAGAAAGAATGTGCAACCAAATGACTGCAATAAAAGGGATACTATGGCACAAAGGGCTATATATAATAGAACATTTCTAATAATAGTGGCAAGGGGGGGGTGAAGTATATTTGTGGTTGGCATCACCAAGTATCGGTGAATCTTTCTGCCCAACTAGACACACAAAGTTGAGTTTAGATGTCGAGGATCTTGGTCTTCAGACTGGGCAGTTCTGAACAGGTTAATATGATCGGAGATGAACCACTACAGTAAAAGCACCAACCAGCTGACACAGACCTGTCCCCTTAATATGTAGCAGAGTATAGTGAGGATAGCAGTAGAGGTAAGACAAGGAGGGAATACGTATGTATTCTACTCCTTCTGGTAGAACTATCCAGTTTCACAGCTCTAACTGGAAATAATCCTTCCCTATGCGGATAATGAAGGTTAATATGATCAGAGATGAATAGCTACAGTCAAAGAACCAACCAGCTGACACAGACCTGTCCCCTTAATACGTAGCAAAGTATAGTGAGGATAGCAGTAGAGGTAAGACTAGTATGTATTCTACTCCTTCTGGTAGAACTATCCAAAGTTTCACAGCTCTAACTGCAAATAATCCTTCCCTATGCTGATAATGAAGGTTAATATGATCAGAGATGCACAGCTACAGTTAAAGCACCAACCAGCTGACACAGACCTGTCCCCTAAAGAGCAGAGTATAGTGAGGATAGCAGTAGAGGTAAGACAAGCAGCAAATACATATGTAACAACCTCTACTAATGCTGGTGGAACAATCCAAAGTTTCACAGCTCTAACTGCAAATAATCCTTCCCTATGCTGATAATGAAATCATCCACAAATCATGTTCTAGCCCCCCCCCCCCCACTGTATGGAACCTGACAGACAAGACAGGAGATATGTGGTTGTGTAGGGGTAGTAGTAGTAGTGGCAGTTGTACTGTATGGGACCCGATGGACAAGACAAAAGATATACAGCTGCGTAGGCATAGTATTAGAGGTAATGGTAGCTGCAGCAGCAATATAGTAGGTAACATGATGACTAGGCAGACAGTGGCGGTGGTATTATTGGGCCAGCCATAAATAGCCACTGTGAGCAAATGTAGATCTTTTCATTGACATCAGCTGGAAGAGTGAAAACTCCTCACTGATCCACGCCTGATTCATTTTCACAAATCTAATGTTTTCTACACTTGCAGAGAACAATTTTGTCTGCTTCAGTGTGACAACACCATCTGCCGCACTGACTACCTGCTCTGACATTACTGGAGAGACATTACTGGAAAATTACTGACAGAAAAGACAGTACATACTGTAGATAAAAAAACTGGAACAGAACTGTTCCAATCTATGGACTCAAGAGTCCTTAGGATCAGGAAACCGGATACTTGATACAGAAAGGCCAGGTAGATGTGAATCTAATTGTTCAGACGGTTCTTATCCATTTGCCGATGTGCGTAAAGTTTTCACAGCACTTGAAAAAAATGTTCCATCACGCTTAATAAACTGCAGCTTCTGTTCTATTGGTAGTGCTGGCAGAGATGGTGGAAGACCGATAAATCAGCAGGTGGCGCAGAGTGGCCTTGTGGTTAGACATGCAGGCGTCTGCCGCATAAAAGATGCTCCAGTAAGCAACAAAGCAGGCAGCTTGCCATGCACACCAGTATGCTAGAGGACCCAGTTGTTTTAGGTTTGGCCTGATACTGTTATGATTAGTCATGGCCAATGTTATCATCATCATCAGTATGTATCATCATCTGTTTCTCCCCCTGAGCCACCATCTCCTCCTCCAGTGGTAACTTCTCCTCCTCCTCCAATTCTTCCTCCACAAGACTTCATCCGTGCAGGTCCCCAAAAGCCACAGGGCAGCAACCAAGATGTGGAAACTGGCCTTCTTTCACATCCCTTGTAGCATCAGCATAAGCATCTCGTCTAATAGAAAAGACAGTTTGTTTTTTACTGTTAGATCAGGTGATACCGCCTCACGTACTGATGGAGAACCCTAGTTCATCATTTGTCCTTCAATGCCCACAGCTTGTGTTTGGCCTGCGGATCTTCCACGGTGCATTAGCTTTGTCTGTAGGCACTATGGAAAGAAATTCCCATATAGGAGATATCTACACAGAACCTCCGCCACCTGACATTGCCCTAGGTCTGACACATTTTGAGCTTGTACAAACAACATCAGCGACTTCAGGAGTTCTCGAGCTGACCGCAATATAAACAGATCTGGCCCTGGTTGTTATGTTTTGACTGTTGTCTCTGCTCTTTATTGACGCACCTACCAGCCTTCTCTAACCTCACCACCTCCCCCAGATGGTTCCTAGGTCCTATCCAACACACAATCATCATCATAGTCATCACCCCCATCCACTTTTCTCAGACTATGATTTGTCATGTTCTCCTTGCCCCCTCACAATTTCTACCATTATGGTAATCCAAATATTGAGCATTCTCACACAACTATATATTAACTATATTAAAATAGACAAATCACCAGGACCGGATGGCATACACCCCCGTATCCTAAGAGAATTAAGTAATGTAATCGACAGACCCTTATTTCTGATATTTAAGGACTCTATACTGACGGGGAGTGTTCCACAGGATTGGCGCATAGCAAATGTGGTGCCAATATTCAAAAAGGGTCCAAAAACAGAGTCCGGGAACTATAGGCCGGTAAGTTTAACGTCTGTTGTGGGTAAACTGTTTGAAGGTTTTCTGAGAGATGCTATCTTGGAGTACCTCAATGAAAATAAGCAAATAACTCCATATCAGCATGGCTTCATGAGGGATCGGTCATGTCAAACCAATTTAATCAGTTTCTATGAGGAGGTAAGTTCTAGACTTGACCGCGGCGACTCAATGGTTGTCATATATTTGGACTTCTCCAAAGCGTTTGACACGGTACCACATAAAAGGTTAGTATACAAAATGAGAATGCTTGGCCTGGGAGAAAATGTCTGTATGTGGGTAAGTAACTGGCTCAGTGATAGAAAACAGAGGGTGGTTATTAACGGTACATACTCAGATTGGGTCACTGTCACTAGTGGGGTACCACAGGGGTCTGTATTGGGTCCTATTCTCTTCAATATATTTATTAATGATCTTGTAGAAAGCTTGCACAGTAAAATATCAATTTTTGCAGATGACACTAAACTGTGTAAAGTAATTAACACAGAAGAGGACAGTACACTGCTACAGCAGGATCTGGATAGACTGGAGGCTTGGGCAGAAAAGTGGCAGATGAGGTTTAACACTGACAAATGTAAGGTTATGCATATGGGAAGGAATAATGCAAGTCACCAGTACATACTAAATGGTAAAGCATTGGGTAACTCTGACATGGAAAAGGACCTAGGAATTTTAGTGAACAGCAAACTAAGCTGCAGAAACCAGTGTCAGACAGCTGCTGCCAAGGCCAATAAGATAATGGGTTGCATCAAAAGAGGCATAGATGCCCGTGATGAGAACATAGTCCTGCCACTTTACAAATCACTAGTCAGACCACATATGGAGTACTGTGTACAGTTCTGGGCTCCTGTGAACAAGGCAGACATAGCAGAGCTGGAGAGGGTTCAGAGGAGGGCAACTAAAGTCATAACTGGAATGGGTGGACTACAGTACCCTGAAAGATTATCAAAATTAGGGTTATTCACTTTAGAAAAAAGACGACTGAGGGGAGATGTAATAACTATGTATAAATATATCAGAGGTCAGTACAGAGATCTCTCCCATCATCTATTTATCCCGAGGACAGTGACCATGACGAGGGGACATCCTCTGCGTCTGGAGGAAAGAAGGTTTGTACACAAACATAGAAGAGGATTCTTTACTGTAAGAGCAGTGAAACTATGGAAATCTCTCCCTGAGGAGGTGGTGATGGTAAGTTCACTAAAAGAGTTCAAGAAGGGCCTGGATGTATTTCTGGAGGGTAATAATATTACAGGTTATAGTTACTAGAGAGGGGTCGTTGATCCAGGGAGTTATTCTGATTGCCTGACTGGAGTCGGGAAGGAATTTTTCCCCCTAAAGTGAGGAAAATTGGCTTCTACCGCACAGGGTTTTTTTTGCCTTCCCCTGGATCAACTTGTAGGAAAACAGGCTG
Source organism: Rhinella marina (assembly GCA_900303285.1). Taxonomy (NCBI): domain Eukaryota; kingdom Metazoa; phylum Chordata; class Amphibia; order Anura; family Bufonidae; genus Rhinella; species Rhinella marina. The sequence goes on from ONZH01016003.1 coordinate 41,004, forward strand.
AACTGGATGGACAGATGTCTTTTTTCGGCCTTATAAACTATGTTACTATGTTACTAACTCATTAACAAAAACACTATCTGCAATATTTCACTTTGTACATGGGGTGTTGTCTCTACCTAGGAAAAAAAGGAAGGTCCCCCACTAGGAGGAAGATGCAAAGGTAGAGATGATGCAATTAAAAGGCTTCTCTGGGGTTGCAAGGAGGAGGAGCAGGAGGAATGCTGCGACCCCTGGCTCCAAGGCATGGTGTCAGACCCAGAGATGATATTGGCATCATGTTGCTGTGACCTAGGGGAGGGGTGAGGCATCCAGACCAAATCTCATCCTTTTCCTAGTGGAAATGAGAGACACTTTTGGCCTTCTACTACTATTGGCCAAGCAGCTGGTGCAACTATTCTGCTGCCTCACTTGTTTACCAGACATTTTATTTTGAAGCCTACTTAATCAATAAGAAGCTACAGGTTTTAAACACTGATTATAATAGAATTTTTTTGTGGAAAAAAATATACAATTGGTCAAAGTATGCAACAAAAATAAATGCTGACCATGACTGTAAAACTGAAGAAATTTTGTAACAGCCTGTAGGGGAAAAAAGCACAATTGGTGGCAGTCTGCAGCAAAAATATATGTTGACCATGATAAATTCGATTCGCCGTGAAGCCAAATTTCCTCGTCCTTCGAGGTAGCAAATTTACCTGAAATAGTGCAAAAAACAAAGAAATCAAACTTACCTCCTCCTTTGCTCAACACTACTCAGTATTACAGAATTTCCATGTTTTTTTGGGATCCCAGTGTCTTGCTGATTGGCTGAGGCTGAGTGAGAGACGCTAGGGACGAGCCTGCTGGCTGGGGCCCCACTCGGTGTCATGTCATACTCCACCTTCGTCTTCTCTGCCCCGCTGTGCTCAGTGCTGTACTGTGGTATGTCATGTGGTGAGTGCGAATTGGAGCAATTTGTCTAAATCAAGCAACAAAAACTTCCGCTCGGAGTTCTAGATTTAGAATTGATTGTAATCCCCCATCAGCCACCGTCATCCGGCATCGGACACTGTCATCCCCCATCAGCCACCGTCATCCGGCATCGGACACTGTCATCCCCCATTAGTCACTGTCATCCCCCATCAGACACTGTCATCCGGCATCAGTCACTGTTATCCAGGATCAGTCATTGTCATCCGGCATAAGACACTGTTATCCGGCATCAGTCACTGTCATCCGGCATCAGCCACCGGCATCTGGCATCAGACACTGTTATCCCACATCAGTCACTGTCATCCGGCATCAGTCACTGTCATCCGTCATCAGTCACTGTCATCCGGCATCAGTCATTGTCATCCGGCATCAGTCACTGTCATCCCACATCAGTCACTGTCATCCGGCATCAGTCACTGTCATCCGGCATCAGTCACTGTCATCTCACTATCAGTCACTGTCAACCCGCATCAGTCACTGTCATCCCGCATCAGCCACTGTCATTCGGCATCAGTGACTGTCATC